>CM017565.1:26681905-27231707 GCA_007844125.1 Sinonovacula constricta
GTCTTTTTCTACGCTAGAAATAATATTGAGATATAAAGCTTAATTGATTGAAAATTTAAAAAAAAACATGCTTCGGACAGTCTCCTTTGAAGTTCTGTCTCTTCATCCCTCCAGTCGTGCCCGATATAGTGATACAAATTGACCATTCCCTTTAAGTTAGATTGCAAACGAGGTTTAACTTTGGGACTTTGTCTTTTTTTTCATATGCCCTTTGCGGATAAATTCTTGGTTTACTATAGCATTACATTTGGAAATATAACCCATAACCGCTTCACTTCACTACATTTTGTTTTGTTAGTTTAAATTGCGTTTAAGTCGATTATTTCCTTCGTCTTTCTTAAAATGGCATATTTTTGATATATGACGTCATTTTTAAATGTAACATTTGCCGAGGTACAAATTGTACATATTTTGACAATTCATTATAATAAGTGTTAATTTGGTATGTTTTTTATCTGCTTTAACTATTGATGCAGGTGAAATGTATTAGTTTTCACACATTGATGGGATATTTTTTTGACACAGTTTATTTTTGAGAAAGACCTTCAGAAACTGCGAGGTTGAAGCGTAAACCAAACTGATTTAACTTTTACCGAGTGACCGTTCCAAAGGGTGGCAAGTGTTGTTGTTGTTCTCTGCTTGTAAATAATGTCTCGTCTCTTCTTTTTGTCTTTTGTACATCCACACTGTATACTATTGTTTGTACTAGTCCAATTTTAAATATGTGGCTATTCTCATAGGCCTTTTTTCATATTTTAATTCCTTTCGAATATGTTTTCACAATTGTCTGCGCTGAGATTGGTGTGTATATCAGAAGGAAATTATGATTAAAATAAATCAGCATTCATCCCTCAAGTTTAATGCAAACGTGGTTTAGACTTTGAGTTGTGCATATTTCTTCCTTACAAATCCGAGTATACTTATGATTCTGTTTGCTCTTCTCTTTCGGATGATTGCAAGAACAGCTAAACTATGTTAATAAAGCCACCAGTAACTGTCCTGAGCGGATATCATACAGACACACGTATTGTGCCCATTTGAGAAGCAAACACACTCGTTAGCCTAAAAATGTGCATTTTTTTGGGGAAGGAGATGTATCCCTCATTGTTACATTTTCTAATTATATTCGTTTCATCATCTGTACCCAATTGCCGTCCTAGGAAAGCTACATTTTGTTGTATGCACTGTTTGTAAACAAATATATTTTTAAGTACGCATGGTAAAATAAAGCTGCTGACTGGTTTTGTAAGGGATATATTTACAAGACAAAACACCAACATGTTATTGTTGATAATGCATCGTTCTGTATCATTTCTGTTAGGACATGGACCATTCTCATATTTGTTTGAGAATAAGTTCATCCCTGCCGTCAGAACAGGAAGCGAATGGAAGGTGAGTATCAAATATCAGTGCTGAATTTGAACTTGAAGTAATCAACGTTCATCACTTACGTATATAATTATATACTTGTAAGCACAAGTAACCAGCAAAAATTATGTTGATGCTTTAGAGCCTTCGTGGAACACTCTGAAAAGTCGAATTTTAGGATACATAAAATTGAGCTCGCCACTTTAACCTACAAATTGAATTCCAGTTAATTAAATAACTGTTGCACGCACATTCCATTTTATTGAATACAATATTCAAACACTAAACCTTTCCTTCTTAATCTTTGTTAAAATTATTGGTTATATGCATAAATTATCATCCCGATTTCGCTTATAAGCCGAATCTATCGCTGCTTAGCTGACTACTGAAGCTCGCTAATTAGTTTATCTATGGGGCAAAGTTCACACATTTTCCCGGGGATTAACAAGCACGATCGCTAAGCTGTGTCAACTGCTTGATCAACAACCCGTTCGTCTTATAAAAATAAGTTGCGATTCTAGGACAGTCGCTGTTAAGAACAAGGTAATAAAATAAGAAATAATAATAATTATTTAATAAAATAAGAAACTAAATTTAAAAAAAAATCTAAAAACGCCTCCCCCCCCTTAAAAATATCTGGAAATTGCCTTTTTCAAGAGTTAATCACAAACAAATGCTCTGTTTTCCTTATTTGCGAATGTACATGGGTTCAACACACTTTTACAGAATTAGTCAGAAATCTTTCCGGAGATAATTTAACTGCTTCTCAGCTTTCTCTCTTAGAGATAGGCTTGAAATTTTTAGCATGTAATAATAAGATTGACAAGCCTAAACCTTTGTCTGATCTGTCAGACTGGAAAAGAATAATAAGGCTGAAATGATTCTGCTATCATTAGGAATATGACCACAACATTGCAAATTTAGATGAAACTAAAGTGCCCTTCTCTTTAGCTGTTTCTTTAAAATATCACTACCTGATAGTTGTTGATAAGTTGAAGCTAAATGTCTTTTGTAAACTATTTAGTAGTAATTTATATTGAAGCTTTAACATTTGAACCTTATAAAACAGAAAAATTTAAGATCATTTGCAGTATAAATATCTGGAATACAAGAATTGCAGATGATGAACTTCAAGGGGAGAGTGTTCATTTATTCTTAACTACGTTTTTACAATTTAATTGTGTCACTTTGACATATCTAAAGATTTTATAACAAAAATGTTAAATTAATTAAGTAAAGCAACAGCCTTTTTATAAATACTAATAATATATGTTTTACAGATGTATTCGCCGAGTAATATATATAAAGAACAGCAAATTGGCCTTTTGGGAAAGCATTTCTAGCTAGTCTTCATATTTGCCATATAAAATATTATACGAGTAATGCGTACTGTGTATACATGACGTATGAATGGTATTTTATAAGTTTCGAACATGTTTTAAGCCATCATTTTTATTATATCTTATGATTTTTTCCACGTTATGTTTTCCAGCCAAGATATGCTAAGCAATCGGATAGGTTGTTGAATGCATTTATAAACATGCACAATGATTTTTTCAACTGACAAGATTCAATATTTCTAAGCTGTGGCGTTGTTTTGCTGCTTTCATTCAAATGCACATGACCTATCATCTACAAATAACTTTTTTACTAAAAAGTTTAATTTTAAACATAGTTCACATTTTAATTGACGTTAAGAAAAAGTTTTGTCTAGGCACATTTTAATAAACAATGTCAGAAAGAACATAGTTTACGTTTAAAAATGAACTATACTATTTTTGAAGTATTTTGTTATAATCAACTAGAATCAGCATTCACTATACACCTTTTATTCAGCATTTTCAAATACATACAACAAGTTACTTTTTTCCTAACGTTTTCGGCAATTTAATGTTGTGTAGCATTAATACTTCTACGTTTGAAGAGTTGCTCTTCTTCTAATACCTCTATTTTTCATTCCGTCAGTTTATAAGTATTCACGTATAAATAAAGCGTTGGGAAAAATGTCCACCAGAGGGTATCTGTAACTCGTATGAAGCAGCAGTTAGGAAGCTTTTATGTTGGGAGATCTTCGAGCAAATCCCTCCACTAATAATAACTGAATATTCCTTTAATGACCATAAGTGTTGGTGTGTTGAATTTGAAACAAAAACAAAAAACATCAACAGCATATAAAAATAACATCAGCATAATATATCACGCCTGTTCGATAATACCAGGTATACAATACAGAAACTTGTTACACATACTAAAGTGGTCTATAATTTGTAGCACGAATGTTCGATTAATCTAAACATGACAACATCGCTTCATACTATATGATTCTTTCTTTTTAGCATGAGGAGGCATCCAAAAAGATGTTCAGTTACATGCTAAAGGACCCTGAGCTAAAGAAAAACTTCGAGAAATATGGTCTGAGAAAAAGAGACATAACCTTTATAGAAGAGCAGCTCTATAGGGAAGAACCTCAAGCAGAGGAGCTATATAGAAGAGAAGGACCTCAAGTAACGGTTGGTCATTGCCACACGTTTATGTAAAATATTACGCATTTTAGCAAGTAGGATATATTTTATTAAATAATTGCTAGATCTAATAAGAAAATATGACATCACATGAAAACCAAATGAAAAAGTAAGAAGAAATATGGGATGACTCATTAAACAAGTAGAAGAAACGCAGCAGTTACAATGCTATGTTTACTTTCTGACATGCTATCAATACGTAGAGAGAACACAGTAAAAGGTCAAAGATACAAATGAATAGGTACTAAGCAACTTTTCTAAATTTATACCTTGTTTATTTCTTTTAGATAAATTTCTAAAGGGCTTGATACAAAAATAGTAAAGAAATGTTTTGCCATCAAATGCCTTAAAAGATACATTTATGCAAAAGGTTACAATAATTAATCATTCAATTCAAAACCCCGACATAATGATCATTTATTTTAGACCGAACTTTAGTTAGATAGAAAGTATTGAATGTTTAATAAAATAATAAAATGGTTTATATTACCGTATGTTGGTGTTCTGATGTTATCCCTATGTATAATCTATATTTGAGAAGATGTGTTTAGGTGCAGCTGAATAATTTTCTGCTTTTTAATTCCCAAAGCATTGTAAATTTGATTTACTACGGAATTATTTTGACCATTGCATGTACAACTGTAATTGCGTACAGAATAAAACTTAGTTCGCCCAAACTATGAGAAGTGTCGATTTATGTCGACATTTGAAAAGTTATGAAGCATTGGCCGTTTAGATAAGGTTTCATTATTTTTCAAACTGTTTGCAAATTTGTCCCATTTTTATAAAATTTAAGCAATATTTTTTTCTCAGCCCCTTATATGTCCCTTGTAAAAATAAGTAACAACTCACACCTTTTCACTCTTTCACAATTAGATGGAATGCCACAGAAAAGGGGACTGTACACAATATCAGTCCCAATAAATATTCCTTTAAACGTAAAATGGCTGGCATTGTTATTACTTACTTGCGTGTGCCTCTAGAAAATTTCAGATTTTTGCACTACAAAATAATGTGAATGATTTGATACATCTTGACTAATAAACTTGTCATAATAAACACAGTTTACAGTTACTATCTCGAGCTGTATATATGCATGTTTTCTATATACTGTTGTATTTATATATTTAAATGTATTGAAATTAGGAATGGCCTTATGAGGGGAGGCCCAAGGCGAAAGGTTTCCTGTATGAGGTACGTAATGATTTTGTTAACTGTGCTCGGATCTAAGTTGAAAATGATGTCGAGTGCTCCATTTTTTTCCTTAAAGTAATGCACCTAGATGAATTGCATATACATAAATATCGCCTTTATGACACCTTCCTCAGTTCTTGTTAATGAAGGAGTCAGATCACATACAAGAATCTTTGAGGAACCATTCAAATATTGCATTAGAGATGGAACAACACATCGCATAATGGTTAGCGCGGAAACCAGAACCAATTTTTGTGAGAAACTAGACAGTCTTTTGTCGATTTACCATGTTCTTCACCCATATCATTATATGCTTAAGTATTAATAGGGCTTTAGTTCCAACATTGTTTTAGAGTAAAGATTTATGTCATGTGCTGGAGAGAGCGGAGATTTAAAAACCAAACTGGTACTGGTATAAATCTTCACTTTTACCCCTTAGATTGTTGCCAATAAGCGGAATGGTATCGATGTTGACAAGTGGGATTACCTTGCCCGAGACTGCTACATGTTGGGCATCAAAAACAGCTTCGACTATACGAGATGTTTACAGTTTGCTCGCGTCATAGAGGTGGATGGAGAGAAACAAATATGCACCAGAGATAAGGTAAGTAGAACCAGATGAGGTGTTATAAATCTGTACAATAGATAAAGTGAGTATAACTAGCAGGGCCAGCTACAAATTTGTTTTAGGGATAAGCTGAGGAGATGTGTGTGTGTGGGGTGATTGGCTATAAAATGATCCAGATATAAGGTGTGTATACGAGAATTGAGACTTCACATCTGTACCAGAGACAAGATGAATTCAGCCAGATGGGTAGCTACAAACTGATCTAGAGTTAAATGAGACTTCAAATCTTTTCTAGAGACAAAGTGGGAATAGGTGGATGAAAAAGCTATAAACCTGCTTCAGAGATAAGATGAGTATATTGTGGATGGGAATTATATACATATGTGTCATAGATAATATAAGTAGAGTTGGATGGAAGAAGATATGCATTTGCTTCAGACATAAAAGTTGTATATGGTTGTAGACCATAATCTCTACAAGGCATACAGTGTCTAGAACTAAAAAGGAAAACTACAAACCGGAGCTGGAAATAAGGTGAGCATTTGTGGATAGACACAACACATCGATTATATGATAGATAAGTAGGGGCAGATGGGGTGCTACAAACTCCAACCAAAAACATGAGTATTTGTGAATGGAGACCACACATCGGAGCCGGGGTAAATATTAATAGAGCTGAATGAAACCTTCTCCAGAGATAAGTATATCTGGATGAAAACTACACATCTGTACCGGAGATTAGTTAGGTAGTGCTGAATACAGAGCTACGAATCTGCCACATAGATAAGATAAATACATGTGAATGAAAACTACATATCTGTACGAGAGATAATGTGAGTAGTGCTGAATACAGAACTTCAAACCTGCTGCTAAGATAAGATAAATATATATAGCAAAAGACTACACATCTGAACGAGTGATCAGGTGAGTAGAGCTGAATAGAGAGCAACAAACGTGCTGCTGAGATAAGATAAGTATATATAGGGAGATACTACACATATATACGAGAGATCAGGTGAGTAGAGCTGAATAGAGAGCATGAAACGTGCTGCTAAGATAAGATAAGTATATATAGAT
Source organism: Sinonovacula constricta (assembly GCA_007844125.1). Taxonomy (NCBI): domain Eukaryota; kingdom Metazoa; phylum Mollusca; class Bivalvia; order Cardiida; family Solecurtidae; genus Sinonovacula; species Sinonovacula constricta. The sequence continues at coordinate 26,688,635 of CM017565.1, forward strand.
AGAGACTACACATATATACGAGAGATCAGGTGAGTAGAGCTGAATATAGAGCATGAAACGTGCTGCTAAGATAAGATAAGTATATATAGATAGAGACTACACATCTGTACGAGAGATCAGGTGAGTAGAGCTGAATACAGAGCAACAAACGTGCTGCAGAGATAACATAAGTATTTGTGGATGAAGACTGCACATCTCAACCTGAGACCAGGTGAGTGAAGCTGAATGCGGAGCTACAAGACTGCCCCAGAGATATATATTAATGGAGATTAGACACCTGTACTAGAAATAAAGTGAGTATAAAACTTCGTCAGATATAGGATAGGCACATGACGATGCCGACAATACACATCTGTATCAGATTGATGATGATAAGACGTAGCACTTTCATTTCTATATAAATTAAACAACTCGTTTGAGCAACTGAGTTTTTATTGGCATAGTAATGGTCTTTTCTCAGGATTTTGCCACCTTTAGTATGGCATGTTCCATAAATGGATCGTTTCCATTTTGTGTAATAATTAGAATATAATTGAAACTTAATTACCATGTTAAATGTTTCAGGAGGCAGGCAACCTGTATGAGATGTTCCACACCAACTGGAAACTTCACAATTTTGCCTATCAGCATAGAGTCACTAACCTGATTGAAACCATGTAATATATATATTAAATATATAGAATTCTTTAGGCATTTGAGTAAGTTAAAAGGTAGTGTATATATTCGACCTGCTTATAACATACAGATATGTTTAGATCATGTGCAACACGTTTGGATATTGATATAAATAAACAAATAAATACATCGAGAGAATAAACTAAAAACATAAACCAAAATATTAACAAACACATTTATTTTATTTTTATGTAATTCAAATATATAGATGAATCTTAATTAATGTTTAACTAGTTTAATAAATGGATCGATCCATAATAACATCAAATGATTTAAAGATTTAATTTCTCATGTTAGGATTGCAGAAGCAATGGTCAAAACCAATGGTCGCCTGACGTTTAAAGGAGAAGATGGGTAAGGAATTATTTTTAAATGGCATATGTTTCTTGGTTTTCAGCTAAATATTTTCTCAGCCCTAAGCCATGCCACGCATTTACTGAAAAATGTGTTGCAAACATGGCATGCATCTATGTGTCCTTTATGTCATACAGAAAAAAAAGTTGTGCATTGCCAGTTTACAGCTAAGCGTTAAAACTGAACAGCCAAAATTGAAAAAAATAGAAAATAAATTGTATGATCGGTGCATTAAAATATGATGTGACTTGGGAAATGTAGTCAGCATGCGAGGCGATACTTCATCATTTGTTAAATTATGCCCACTTTAAAATATTATCGCTGAATTTTAACCCGAGAAATTTAACGGCAATTATTTTTCTTCTGCCTCCGATTATTTTGCCGTTAACAAGTAACAAATAACCATAACAACTAATTTTCAATTTAATTTGCTTCCCCTTAGATTATACAGATCTTACTGATAGTGTAATAGGGTGATTTTAATGGAGTGTTAATATTATATTTTGGTAGGGTTCGGTACAATTTTCGTACGGTTTGGTTCAATTTTCCTACGGTTTTTATGTGCACAGGTGCTATTTGATAGTAAAAATTCCTGATTAGCTGGTTCAGTTTCGAGGAAATTGTAATTGTCTGATTGTTGGCAGACACTAAAACGGGTTTGAAAAAACAATGTGCAGGAATTAGTCAACAAAGTAACTTTTTTCTGGTCATTTTTTTGTTATGAAGCACCATCAGACAGATAGGGGGAGAGGGCGGAGACAGAGCGGGAAGATAATAGGAGACAAGTCCAGTTCATACCTGGCTTATGTATCAGTAGATCCAGTAAATTAACTAGGTTAACACATTTATCGTTTATCGTGATAACCATAGGTAACAATAACGCAGTATAATACGTCAACAAACATATTTTCTTACAAATAACGCGTATAACAAACATTTTCCTGTTAAGTTTTGTCATATATGATATAATTCGTCATTTAACTTACATTTTACCCAGTTTTCGTCATGGAACACGTTTATTGTTGTAAATGAGCATACATTTAACAGTTTTGATTATGTACGATTTGTTAACTTTCTGTTAAGACTAGTATAGTTTTAGTATTACATGAACTTCACTTCTAATTTAAACTGAGGTCCAAATAAAAATGTTTAATGCTCAATGTTTCCTTATAACAACGTTATGTAGGCATGTTCCAATAAGAACATTTTTTCATAGTATTGTTACTAATACTTTAAAAAGATATATTTGCACAAAGGGACACGTCTATCACATAGAGCACCACCTATTCCGATACTCGTTTGAGACATCACCCAGCGTTTCCGCTGAAAATGTTTGGTGGGTACATGTAGTTCTAAATAGTAGAATGCAATGCCGACGTCAACATCATTATAACAACACGCTTTACTCTATGACAACACTTTAAATTTTTGTTGTAAAACTATCAGCGCTTTGGTTATCTTTAGAGGTGAAGTTTATTGTTATTGTTTCAATAACATTAAATCACTTTTTACTTTGTTAAATGGACATTTAAAGCGATATATTTCATTTGATGCGTACAGTCAATTTAGTAAGTGTTAAACCTCTATTTTGGACTAAAATGAGTTTATGCAGATATAACGACTAAACAGTATCAGGGGCAAGATATTAGTATTACATGCGTTTGATGTTGGTAAAATGTTGAAATCAACCTTTAAGCTACATTTGTGTTGTCAGTAAAAGCTAACATGCTAACAAGCATCATTTAAAAATCAAAAGGTGCTTACCAGTTTCAGACTGGGTCAATAAATACATTAACAGACATGATAATTGGCGCAAGGGGCGATACAGGAATTCACAAACTAAGTTAATTCCACACGGAATTGGTATGTAGTAAACGTGGGTCTTTTTCTTTAGATAACATAGCCTAGTTCAAATATGTTTGTCACACTTTCTTACGCTATATTATACATATTGAGGAAATATCCAGCTTTTAAATTTCAAGAGCAGAAAATGGAAGCAAACTTTAACATTAAAAGGGAATATATATATAAATATATATATAAGGTAACCAAATTCTTGATAAGGTTGATGTGAGCATAGATCACATGTTTATAATATATGCACATATATGATTAAATCTCGGAATCCTTTGGAATGTCATACTTTTCAAGAAATTTACAGTTTGTAATCCTGATATTATAAGATGATTTCCTAGAACATTTCCATTTGAACAACTTGGACTTCGAATCTCTGGATCCCGCTCGTATGATAACCCTATGTTCATTTTCGGTCAGTATCACAGATGTGAGTATGCTCAAAATTACTGACGACATGCATGCATATAGCCAATTGACTGACTGCGTGTTCGACCAGATTCTACACTCGACAAACCCAGACATGGCTGAAGCGAAGAAGATATTGCAGAATGTGTTGAGCCGCAAACTTTACAAATTTGTTGCACAGACACACCTCCTCAAAGATGACCAAATCGTTAACGAGGTAAGGCGAGTCTCACAATATTAAAACGACATACAATGTAATGCCGAATGCGTGTAGTAGAACTTATGATTTATAACGTTGACAGTGCTTAAATCCGCAATAGTGTTCCCATTACAACCTACATGTATATTGAATAGGTAAAATATATGTCTAATCACTTAAAAATGTTTAACAAGTCGGCCGCTAAGTAAATAATTACTGTAAACATAAATGGGTATGTTTGTACCCGCTAGCCTGTCTGTATATCTATCCCTACGTTGGTCCGGCTGCCAACCCTGCAACCGACCCAAAAGGCAGTAAATAAACCCACCCGTCTACATGTCTTTCAAACTATCCATTTGTCAACTTGCATAGCATAGGTACTTACAGACAAATTCTGTATTTTGGAATATAGGATGGAAAAATAATCTTTACATTTAATTTTAAAGGTATAGAACCTTTAGATTTCTGCTTATTAATGTTTACTGTTAATTTATCAATGATATTTATTATATTCCAAATCTGTATACTTTTATAAAAACAATAATAATGTGTTTACCAAAATTGTATGTGTCTATATTTCAGGCGCTCATCAGAGATAAGATGATCAAAGATATAAATGAGATAATTAAGAATATGGATCAGACAAATGTACAGATTCCAGACAACTCTATCATTATAGTGGTAAGGCAACAATTATTGGTCTAATACAAGTCCAATTTGTTGATTTTAATGATTAATGTCTACACATGCTTTGTTCAAAGGAAACAGATTTAAATAGACGAAAAAGTTTGCAACATGTTTGATTCTCATAACGAATAGTATCAAAAAACGTTGATGAAGGTAATTTATATCAGTATATCACAGGCTTTTTAAAACAAAAGAATCAAAGAATGGTAGTGTAACAAAATGTTGCTTATCAGAAGAACCCTTACAGACAGAAATTTGCCCGAGGCAGAATAATGTTATTTATGATATATTACATTTTCTACCGACCTTTGTTTTAGCCAGTCAACATGGACTATGGAATGAAAAACAAAAATCCAATTGACAACGTTCGCTTCTACAGGAAAGACAAGCCAAATGTTGCTGTCAAAATCAAAAGAGACCATGTAAGTTGATGATTCAACAACCTGTTAAGAAAATGTACAATTCAATTATGAATAGCCTGTGATAACAATCTGATCTTAGCAGCATCTTGAGCTTGAATTTATAAAGCAATATTAACTGCAAAGATGAAGACTATTATGCCGTCTGCGACCATTTGGATCAGGCAAGCGAGGTAAGCGTTGACCTAGGAATCCATCAAGAATAGTATTATAATAATCCATTCACCACGATTGCTAATACATAAGTAAATTTGATACCCCTACCGAGAGACATGGCTTGAGATTCCCTTTATAAATATAGTTATATTCGGGTAACATCTGTTATTGGAAAAAACTTAAAAATGGGATAAACTGTCATGTTTATGCCTTGAATGTATTCTTCCTCAAAACTTAATATATTTGTTAATATTTGAAATACATCCTTATACATTTACCAAACATAACTGGTAAATCAATGTACATAAAAATAGACCTTTGCCAATTCAAAGTGAAACGCATTGATGCATAACAAAATAATATTGCCATGTTTCACTTTGCCGACTTTAGTAAGGGATTCTGGATAGATCGATGGTATCAATGACTATAGCTAAATGTAAAGTTTTTTGCACAGCAAATAAACAGAAATCATAAATACAGTCTTAAAATTGGGTTGACCATTTCCATACAAGAATACCAAAAAAATACGAAACAATTTTTACCTAAATGGTTTACTCAGACATATGTCTGCGTTCTTTCTTCACCAATTATTATCTGGACGTCGCCAATATGACCATACTTGTGTATCGATTGTACGTGCTTTTAACAGATTTAACTAATTTACCTGACTTTAAATGATTTAATTAAGTGGACGTTTGTGCGAATCTGGATAACTTTAAAGGTCGTGCGTGTGCACACACAGATATTACGTCTGTATTTATGTTTTACAACTCATTCAATAAAGCTTCAAAGTTTATTCAACACAAACATAAATCTGGTATCTTAATTATGTAAATGATTGTGGATGCAGTCGGTCTTTTCATACCGAAAAGTTAAAACATCCACATTAACGTAAATACTGTAAATTTAATGTGCCAGCAGACTTTGGAGTAGGTTGTTTATTTTTGTAAAAAAAATGAAATAAGATAATAACTGATGCAGCGATCCAGTTAATATACATGTTTCATGCATTAATCATTAATAATTTACTGCTTAGCCCTCACCATGTAGGCCCGAGATCGTCTCGTTGATTTTCATACATCTCTCATTCTTCTCTGACATGTTTCTGGTATGGGGCCTTGGTCCACTAATGACAGATGAACATGACTACAAAGATCATCGTGTGTGTGCGACATATACAAAAAATTAAATCATATTTTCACCAGGTTTCATATATGCTCCCGGAGACGTACGCTGAGCAGCGAATCCGTGTCCACAGTAGGGTGTCTGACAAACGCTCGATCACCATGATTAAAGAGGCTTTTATCCAGTATTGCAAAAACAACAACTATCCTGTTCCTGAGGTAACATGAGACATACATGTGAAATTGGGTTCAGTACAACCTCTCCTAGATGACCATATGCGGTTCTTTTTTAACGTTTCCGATTAAGTGTTTTTTTGTTATGTTTTTGGGGTTTACGGCACACCGATACTTTATAGGTCATACGGTGCCAAACACAGTTAAGTTTAACGTGAAATGAATTTAATCAGTTTAAAATCTAAATATGTAAGTAGAAATATAAAAATCTATTGGGTTAAAATAATGTGAAATATATTTGAAAACAAGTTGACATATTAAACCGTTTAAAATTTTACCATGTTAGCATAATAAACATTTTATAAAATTATAACTTATTAAGAATGCCAATCTCCTTCAGGAAGCAAACAAGCTTAGAATCGGACACTGCATTCAAAAGTTCGTATATCCTATTGACATTAAAATATTTAGACCGAATATGGGCTGTGTCAATACAATGTAATAAAATATGATTTAGTGTCAGTGCTTTCTGGCAAAGAACACATTCAGGTTGAACTTTTCTTTTTAAGAGATTTGAATGAGTTAATAAAGTATGTTCCATGCGACAGCGGGTAAGAGCAACGTCTTCCCGCCTATTTGCTCTTCAAATAGAGAAAACTAGATTTTAAATGATTAACTGTCGCTGAAGAAGATTTACTGCTAATTTTCCTAATGGCTGACGAAACATTTTCAACTGAAGTTTTACTGGTTATACCAGAAACAGATTTCTGCCAGATGTTCTTTTGGCTTTCTTAATGATCCGCCTGCTCTTTGCGCTTTCATTTTTGACATTATTTAAATTAGCAATAGTAGGTTGAATATTAAGTTTCTTAAGTGTCACTCTACGCTTCCTTATAGACTTTTTGCATTCATCATTAAACCAATGTTTATTATGCTTTGACTTTGTCGTGGTCTTAGGTATACAATTTTCTGCTATGCCATGAAAAATGTTTAAGTACAGAACAATGAGAATAATTCCCAATTTGCTCTGTTGATCATCCAGTAACTATTATTGTCACTTAAGTTTACAGATTCGTTATTTAATATGATGGGAAAGTGATCACTTCCACATAAATCGTCATGTACATCCCAACTATAATCAAGATATATAGAATGGTGACATAAAGAAAGGTCAAAAGACGAATAATAACATGAAGCAGGATATAAGTAAAGTGCCTTTTTATTATTCATTAAGCATATATCATTTTGGGCTATAATCTCTTCTATCGTTTTGAGCCATATTGTTCAAATCAGCACATCGCCATAATAGTTTAATTTCCATTAAAGTCCCCTACAAAAATATAAGGGTAACGTAACTAATCTAATAAGTAATCTAATTTTGATTTTTAAATATCTGAATTAAGTGGAAGATAAACAGAGCAAACTGTAATGATTTTATGGACTGTGAAACGAATGGCAACAGCCTGTAAATCAGCATTAAGTTTAATTTTCGAATGTGGCAGTTTGGAGTTGACAAGTATTGTCAATCCTCCAGACGCCCTATCACACATTGTGTGAATGTGATTGTAATTAGAATAATCTTTGAAATCATTGTATCATTTTTATTCAGGAATCCTGAATTCAGTCTCCTGAAGGCATACCACAGATGCTTTCAAAGTGGTCAATAAAAGTAGAATATCATTTAAGTTGGTTTTAAGACCTCGACAATTCCAATGTATTAACTTATTATTCATGGCATGTTATTAAAAGAGATTTAAAACATTATTTTAGAGCTTTTACAGGTGACCTTGGTTTTTTTCGGGCGATTTTGGTTTCTGAGATTTATGGTCTGATATGGAATGCTCACTTACAAAGCAATTCATGTCATCCTCGCTAGACATGGCGCTAAATTTGTAACCAACCTTGAGGGAACTTTTGATCCCTTCTGCTGGCGTCCAGACGACGGAAGTTGTTTATTGTTGGTTTGATTGCCTTTCTTTGTGTTTACGATGTTGACTGTTGTATTGGAGTTAGTATTCTAGGCCCCAGCCGGCTGGGCCGCCCACTTCGTGAGGTTGTTCTCTAAGTGACTTCATATTAATTTAAGTTGTTTCTTAGGTTGGATAATTTTATGACGCGTTTTATTGTATGTTGCTTTCGTTATATACAAGTTTATTTTATTTAATATTTCTATGTTATGTTCTATTGTTTACAATATTTTATATTGTTATTATTTAGGTTTACTTTAAGCACTTAGGTATACAAAATACATAAAAGGTGATTCTCAATTTTTTCCTTTATTGTCAATAAGTGGAATGTTCTTAAAACCAAAAATACTTCTGACAGATTTTCATTGTGATTTCATTATGATTTCTTTCAGTTGAAGAATTAATACGGAATGTTTTTTACTTAACAAAAGCTAAAGGAAAATAAACCAATCTCTTAAATATAAATGTATGCAGCTAATGATCCTAACTGGAAAACATAAAATTTACATTTAATAGAACGATGCTATCAGATGTTATCAGATGAGATCAAACGATAAATGTCACATGTGTGTCCTTTTTTGAGGTATATCTGTATATGTTGTGTGTCCATTTTCAACCTCCAATCTTGTAACAACTTTGTTTCCTCTTAGATAAGATGTAAATCACCCAATTTTGAGAGGTTGTTATATCATCATGGTAACAACAATAATTACGACAATTACCCCTTACTGGCGTATGCATAATTGGTTTTAATCAAATGCCAATATTATAAAGAACATTTTTCTTATTTGTTCAATGATTTATGTTAATATTGTTAACATTTGTTTTTCCCTGTTGAACTTGTGTACCTTTACTTATTTATGACAAAAAGAAAAGATTTAAGAGGCTTAGAGAATTTTATTCTAAATTATGCAGGTATTCAAACCAATTACTGCTGTGATTCAAATGCAAGCTCAAATGACTAAAATAACAGATTTTGCATATGTTTGTAAAATATTTTGCAGCGGTATGAATCACATTTTCTTTCAGAAATTAGGGTTTTAGAGCTTAAAATGCACATAACAGTTATAGACACAAACTATGCAGATACGAAGTGTCATTAACATATTAAAATTATTGATATATAAAACAATACATTATTCAGTTTTTCTGCCACACATTGTCAGGGACTATAATGACAAACATTGTCATCATTTACATCCCAGATTTTGCAAGAGACTTCAAATGACACAGTGTGAAGATGTTCGTTTTGCGTATTGTGGACAGACTTTAATGACAATTATTGCACACACGTCGGAAGCATAAGTTCTTATCTTTTCCTATAATGCAGGCATCTTATTGATACATTTTTATTTTAGGGGAACGGGGTTGTCCGCCCAAGAAGTGACTGAGGACATGAAGAAAAAAATACAGATCTCCTATGATCGCATGGTCAACACTTGTCCTGTCACTAGCATATTGTCCACTGCAGACAACTTCCTTGCTCGAATAAAATCTACAAGCAGCTTTAGCCCAACCGACCAATGTTATTGCTTTAAAAATGTATACATTGACATATAAACTTGTTAAATAATGAAGTGACTTGAATTTAACTTACACTAAGACCACAAGACATATATTTCAACTCACGTTGCATTCTTCTATAAATGGATTTCTTTTTTATATCTTGAGTGATTATTCCTTTAACATACTTAGTTATTTTGTGTTTGTTGCCAGACTAAGCCTTGTAAATATATCATTTTCGTCAAATCTTTATTTGAAATCACGTTTAATTTTAATATTTCAAGATAAAATCAATAATAGATGCCATAACAGTTTATATGAAACTTAAATAAAATGTAAAGATTATTATACCGTCCTCTATTCCAAAGTCAATAATTTGGGGTTAAGAAATACACTATACATTTTGATAAATATGAAGAGTGGTAGAGTCATCGATAGGTATGTGGGCTGACAGACAGGCAGACAGACAGTCAGACAGACAGACAGCCATCCAGACATACAGAATGCCAACCAGCCAGCAAGTCAGACATACAGACATCCAGGCAATCAGGCAGGCAGGCAGACACATGCCGTTTGTATGTGTCTAAGTGTGTGTGGGTTGTATATTCCAAATGTTATTTTTCTAATGTTGAACTTTGTTTTAAATTTATTTCATAGCATTTTAATGTTCATTTGCAGGAATAATATATATATATATATATATATATATATATATATATATATATATATATATATATATATATATATATATATATATATATATATATATATATATATATATATATATATATATATATATATATATATATGTTGCTTAAAACTGGAAATTGGCAGGGTTTTTAAACAGACAATTTCTTAATATATACATAAACTAAGCGTATTTAGCAAGGATATTTTTATAATTCAATATTTGATCATAAAATAGCGTATTGATGTGTGTAAATAACTTCAATGAATGTGAAAATTATGTGTTTCGCCACTTTAAATAATATTTGAATCTAGCTACTAAAACATAAAAAAACACCTAATTGTGTTGATGTATCAAAATATATTTAAAATTATTCCTGTGGTGTACTAAGATGACAGGTTTTGGGTGTTAATTTCACCGAGTAGTTTAATGGACATGCTGCTTTTTTGTTGGACAACGAATTTTAAAATGTCGGTTACAAAATATAGTTCAATGCTCTTATTTGCATAGAAATATTGAGACTACAACACAATTATTCTTAAAACAATTAGTACATGTAGCATATTTAATACCTTAAGCTAGCAAACCATTTTCCAGTTATTCTACGTACTAAAATCTAATTCTGTTTATATGTCTATATGTACTACAATATGTTACCATCTAAGTAGGCTTCCTAGTAGAGAATGCAACTTTGTACATGTTTTAATCAAAGTCATACAAACATGGATGTAAATGATATAAGTATCGTATCTGATAATGTTTAACCTAATCTTTCTCGCTTTGTTGGATTTAACTTTCACTTGCTTGGTAAAAAATTTGTTAAAACATTGCTTTGAGAATACCTGTCTGTACTGCTTGTCTTTTATTATTTGTATGTATGCTTCAATGTTTTTGTTAATGTACATTTTGTCATCGATTAGCCTAATGAAATTATTATTCCAGAAATTGGTGTGTGTATATTTTTACGGAGGATGGAAACGGTTAATTGGCAAATTTATCTTTAAGGGTCGTCTGTTTTGAATTCTGGATACAATTAATCTTATCATTTCTAAAACCAGATGGATACAGGATTAAATACAGTTAATTTCGCAAGATCTGTTTTATACGTGGTACACCTATCTATGTTAATATGCTCGATCGTCGCAACATTTACGTCATACCCATTACTTCCCCCACGAATAAAAGAATCACAACTTTCTATAATGTTATTGCATCTTATAAACTTTAGGCATGATATGCTTATTTGGTGATGCTGGCCAAGTATCTGAATTGTTAAACTGAAAGTGAGTTTTAGAACAAATTAGCATGGGAACCTATATCATTTATTACATAATTATATTTATAATGCTCAGAACATCAATTAAACAACAATTACAGGAATAATATATATATATATATATATATATATATATATATATATATATATATATATATATATATATATATATATATATATATATATATATATATATATGTTGCAATATATATATATATATATATATATATATATATATATATATATATATATATATATATATATATATATATATATATATATATATATATATTTACAGCAACCATGCACATGTCATTGTTCTATAGTTTGATGACAAATTTAAAATTGGAAAGGTTTTAAATAATGTAAAGATGTTGACTGAGAGAAGTCCCGCTTTCATCACATTAATTAATATTTCCACTTTCAATCCTTTCTGATTATCACATATTGTAGCATATATTTGCGTCTATAAAAGTCTTCCCTCATTGGTGGTTGCTGAAATTGTCTCTCCTTAAAACTAATTTGTTTATATTTGTTAATGTAATTTTCCATTATGTTTTACTTGTGTTAATGTTTGACGTGTGTGAATTAAACAGAAGTATACTGTGTTGTTAATTTGTTTGCGCTTAAAAAATTGTCGTAGAAAATTAACCTCATTAAACTTCATTATGTGCGCCGGCAGAAGCGGAATACGGTAACTAGCACCTGATCATAATTTATGTTTAAAGCAATAACTTTTAACAATTTTTAACTTTGAATTAAAAGAAACTTATTTATAACCTACTATAAAATATAAAAAATAGCAATTTTATAATAACACTATTATGATAAATTGTCCAAAAGATGCAGCATTTAAACCTGTAATGCAGGTACTACTGATACCATTTAACAAATCTAGTATATACATGACTAAACCTACAATATAAAAACCCCTGTTGGGTAATTGCAAAGTAGGGAAATAAACTATGTACATTATATTATTATTATTATCATTTGGTCGACATCTTGGACGTATTCTGCACAAAAGGGGCGTGTATAAAACCTTATTGATCTTTTGAATGACATGAAATAACTGATCAAGTGCTGGTAACGGTTCAGGTCGGCGAACTCTTGTTCAACTTTGTTCAAATAAAATTCAATTGAATTTCACACAAGGTTAGTGAAGCAGAAAATAAAGGGGGCAACACCATATTGTTGAATGAAGAGGCATTGTGAATGAACTAAAGCAGGCTGTTTAATTTTCTCATGCAAGTACTGGCCATTGGAAGAAAATTGATTTGTATATGTCATAGATAGTTATGGTCAGCATATTTTCTTATAAACGCTTTGGAAACATTTTCCATTTAAACCTATATCAATCTTTTACATGTACACATTATGAGTAATTAAGTTTTATCTACTAAAACAAAATGTGTTATATTCTTTAAGAATAATTATCTTATTACCAAGATAAACTTTAAATGTTCCAAGTCAATATCAATTTCTGGAAAATACTCCCTAGATTGAAATTCATCCTAGCCAAACGACGACAAATTAACATTGAACATTGTGTGCCGATAACTAATAAACTAAGCACAGATGAAAATTAACAAGTAGTCCATAGAGATGGGTAAAATGCTAAATTTGGCTAAACTGAGTTCATAAGAGGGGAGTAGACTCATAATAATATTTTGCAATTAATAATCGACAAATTTTCAGAAAGCTTTGATGTACTATTAAGAAATCATTTAAATAGAACGCAGTATATACGCATTATAATAGCGTTATTGAAATTCTTTAGAAATTTAAAACGACGACGTAGATTTTGCAATACTGTTGCATATTCTAAGATTAAACATAAATAGCATGGATTTACGAAGACATTACCTTCGCATTGTTCTGAGCTTTGACGGAGAACATGTTATGGTTTTTGATGATGTAAACTTGAGCCTAGATTATACATTTTAAAACAGGATGCGTCAATACAATTCGTATTAGCTACTAAAATTAACTTCTAACAAAAGGAAAACTATGATAATATATTGTAGCACGAACTTGTACATAAAACAGTTGTACATATTGACAGATTTAACATATATTTAATTCATAGGAAGTATCTCTCAGATCACGCATTTTCGCAAATCTTCACTTTCATCTTCGAATCTTTCCGTTGAACTATATCAAAAGGGTTAATTAATGTCGCTAATGTTGTTCATAAGTTAAGACTTCGTAATTTTTGGTTAGCTTATATCATAGCACCAATGCTAATTTCTCCGCACTAATTCTGTATTGCATGTGACACAGCATGTTATAGTTTCACCCATTTTCCGTAAACTGGAAAATAGGTGTTGTCAACCAAGTTCCACAGATAAACGTTGGCTTCGTTTGACAAGAGGCCAAAGCGACACTTTCACTGTGCGATTTGACCAGTTTGTAAACTTTAAATAACACGATGAAAACTCATCAAAATAAGCATTTCAATTACAAAGCAGTATTTAAACATTATTTTGATTTTAGAAAAGTAGGTTTAATAGTTATAACAATAACAGATTCAAGGGTAATTGATCAATTTAGGGAAGATGTTGACACCTTACCTAATTGGTTTCTTTCAGTGAATGTTCAGGTGCTAGCTAAGGCATTTCTGATTTGGGATTACTTGTTATTAGATATCTGCAGTATGTACTTTACTTAAAGAAAATATCATTGTCAATAAAAATGTTACTGTTATGTTACATTTGTTGTCCAGGTTAGTATATAGATGAAAAGAATCTTCATTGAGCCTTCTAAACAAAAGTAAGAGTAGAGTTGAAATTTTCAACACAGCGTCATTGAAATAAGAAACTGAGCCGAGGGTTTGAGTAACAGTGTATTGATGTTTTACAGAGGAGTTGTAAGCTTAAATAATCTCAGTGTTTAACCTTACGCATAGGAAAGGCCACATCACTATTTTGCGGCTTGAAGAATTAAAATATTTAACAGTATAAAGTCGCACTGCCCAATGAAGAATCTCATGGCAGAGCTCCTGAAGCACTGTTGATGAGTCTAAACATCATAGTCTGTTTAATTTAAACTATAGTCATATTCCCCAGTCATAACCACCGGCCCATCGCAAAAAGACATAAAAGAACAGTGTGTTAGGAGACATGTTTATGTGTTTAATTTAAAGGAACTGCATCCGTCAGGCATAATTAGAGTTGCTAACGCTGAAGGGTACATTGAATTGATGTCTAGTGTTGTTTCAAACAAGAAACTATCTTCATTTTTACAACAAATACGACAAGAAAACATCTCTTTAGTGCGCTAAGGTACGTCATGTATATCCAAGTATATACTTTTGTTTAAAAATTAAGGACTACTTTGCTTACTTTAAACCAAGAAAATCTGCATCGACCGTCACACAAGTTAAAACATGTTAATTTCCTATACGGAAACGCCTATATAATGCGATGTTTTCCCTTACGTGTTTGCTCACAACAAACTGCAAACGCAGAATGGAAAATATAGGCGACACAAATATTTATTAAACAAAACTGCAAACCAATCTATATACTGGCGTAAAGTTATGTTTTTCTAAGCAATGTTGTATAATAAACTAGGCTATTCTCTCAATTTTATGTTTATAGAATGAAAATGACATTTCAATATGATTTCGCACAACCAACTTTGCCATTACGGCAGTTCACAGTGTCATTGCCTTGAGGTAATATAATATAATATTGTTGTTAAATATGGCGTTTGTTTCTAAGCTATGTTTATTTTCACCCTATTTAATAGCAAAATGTTTATTTCTGCACTATTTCATCCGGAAATGTGTACGGTAGTTCATTGTTCATATTAACGTTTTTCGGGAATAGTCACTTTGCATCGTTCTCCGCATGTCTCATTTCCGTAAGTTTTCTAAACAACATAAGCAAAATATTCGCGGAGATTTACGCAAATATTCTGCACCGCAGACATGTTTCTAAATCGTTTTACATAAAGAGAAAAGATGGACATCTTGATGCGTTGAACATTTTAGTATAAAATGTTATTATTCTTACCCAAAATTATTTCAATACAGCAATTTCGTCATCGTTGAGAAGATAACGTCCTTGCCGTAATCAAGATTTAAAGGTTCTTTCAACGTATTGACATAGGATTGAACTATGAATGTAATATTTTTGTTTTGCTTTCTTTTCGTTTAATATATATTTAGCTGTTTATTAATAAAAAATGTTTATTCTTACCAGGCTCTAGACGAAAAGAGTTGATCTATTACGTTTTTATTGTATGTTCATTAATCAAAAAATCGTTTTTTCTATATAAAAATAAGACAAAATTATATTTTTTTAAATAAAAAACATCTTTTAAAAGTTGTATATTTGTCAGTCCAAACGGTGCGATAAGCTGAGGAAATGTATTTTGATCATGGTATTGCGTTGAGAAACTCTTCGACATATGTTGTCTTTGTGTTTGTGTATGGTATGCTTATTTTGTTGATGATGGCCAATTATCCGATAAGTTCAACTGAAAGTGCTTTTAAGCATGGTGACCCATATTTTTCAACGCATACTAATTTTTATTATACTCTTTAAATTATATGTGGCAACTTTTCTGTTTGTTTGCGACAAGTAACTGTAGCATTTATCTCTTGGATAAAAGCAAAGACGCTTGATATTGTCAAAACTATTTATGTAGTACAAATTCTAACCATCTATATATGTTGTCGAATCTAAGTATGCTATAATTGGTAGTTCAGGTTAACCATTCCAAGACTAAAGGAGTTTAACACGGTATTCGTATACTGATGATAGCAATAGCCGTTGTCATTCTTAATAGTTTTATACATGTACCTATAAATGTTGGTTTTGAAGTGTCAAAGTATAACAAGTTAGATATATATAAGCAGCAACCCCGTACATGTATCTGCTCTGTAAGTATGATGCCACATTTAAAATTGTAAAGGTTCTGCCTCATGATGTTTACTGAGGGGACATACGCCTTTAATAATTTTTGGTAATTATTTGATTTTACTACGAGCACCAGGGCTCTAGACTCTATTACAATAGAAACTAAAGTCAAGAGTTTAGATTCCGTGTACCGCTTATATGGATTAACCCTAATCTCGTCTACGCACATTATGTCTGCTCTGAAACTTTTGTCTACATTCCAAATGTCATTGTGTCTACCCGACATTTATTTAGCAAATATTCAAAGATAATATTTATCATATCCCCTACTCCTGATTATTTCATTTAGTAACATCTCAAAAATAGTATTCTTTGAATAACTTGTTTAGAATTTGCTGCAATTTTTTCTCGTTAACACTTGTATTGATTTATTAATGTGATTTTCTTTGATGCTTTATTTGTGCTAATGCTTGACGTGTGTGAATTAAACAAAATGTAGATTATCTTGTTGAAGTTTATTATTTTATTCTTAATAAACTGTATCTATATAATTTAAATATTAGTTTCATATTAATTATGCCGGCACACAATCAGGAACTCTTGTAAAAAATGTATATTTTAAGGCATTAACTTAAATTTATTTAATTTATATTGTAAACAGTTATATTGAAATCTGCAATATAAAATCCACGTCAATTAACTTCGGGGTAACTGCAAAGTAGGGAATATAAATTGATTATTATTCAGTAGCCATCATGGACTTATTTTGCATAAAATATGCGTAGACATAGCCTACTGGCCTCTTAGACGACATATGATAATTGACTAACTCCTGGTATAATAGCAATTCGGCCTTTTACGGACAAGTCCATCTCAGACCACTTTAAATTGAATATTTAAAGATAAAAGGCACTTACGGTGTTGATTGATAACCATGTGTCATTGATATTTTATGGTTAACATATTTACTTATAGTCGCTTTGGAAACATTCTTCTTTAAAGCTTATGTCAATGTATTATGTGTATACTTCATGGATGGCATCAGTACTCAGAAATATCGCCCTAGAGAAAACTTGATATATCTTGAAAGGAAATGAGTCTTATTTTACAGTTCAGCTGCACATGATTCAGTTCCATTTTAACTTCTGTAAGATTTATATTCACCCTAACCAAACTATTCTCATGTCATTAAATATCACACTCTGACATGAGATGGGTAAAAGGCTAGACTAAGTTCATAGGAGAGCTCGCTCGCCCATTATCTATGAAAAACAGATCTTCAGGTAGCGAAATCCTTTTTCTCGAACTTACGAGGTCATATGATTAGGATACAGCTTAACATACTATTTTATGTGTTAACAGTTTATTCAAATTTTGTTTTTCAAACATCTTTGTATACAAGTTTCATAGTGAGTGTAAAACTAGTTAAAGGCTTGTCCAGTATAAATTCTTTACTTTAAGAGTAGTTGGAGTTTAATTGCATTCAATTATTATTATTATTGTTAACTTTTATAACTTTTATACCTAATTACCTTGGCGTAAAGAACATATTTTTTCATGAAACTAACAATCTAAATCTTTGATGGCACTTTATTTTAAATAGGGTCAAACATGAGTTTTTAATGTCGTAAAATATGACAGTAAGCTTTTTCTATTAACCTGAACAATTTGGCCACACATCGATATAATTATTGTATTTAATATTTCTGTTGTTGTTTTGGTAATGATAATCCTAAGTAGCGTTCAAATCACAAAGAGTCTGCCATCAAACATTATTCGTTTGGCAAGTCTTATTTAATAACGATGTATTTTAAGGACAGTAATATAACATACCTACCACATTTCTATTCACTAGTGTGGAAAGAAAACTGCATATAGAAATAGACAACAATTTCATTGCTTAATTTATTCAAAACTGGGAGATGTCATTCTTTAACGAGCTAAAATATTGGAACAATAATTTCATGCTTTCGATAAAAGCGTGTCGTTTTACCGTGAATGTGTATTACTTCTGAAACTTTATGTAGTCTATTGGCAATCAAACGGTTACAGGTTGACATAATCAAGAAGACGTTATTATTGAATATCTGTTGCAATAGTTTACAAAATAAATACACTACAATAGACTACGAAAAGAAAAAGGAAAATTACAGGTAAATTATATTTTAAATAACACAATATAAACTGCTTCCATTTCTAAATATAAGGATATTACTGAACGGACCTAATAATTCCTGTCTAAAAACAAGGAGCTATCACGGCTTCCCAAAAAACAAAACAACACTGTCGAAGGCTCCGATAAAGAAGTGGACGAAAAAGAGGACGACTGGTACAGCTGGAATAAAGCTACTGTAGCTTAAAAGCTGAAAGAAATTGTCATAGAAGACGCGGCTGAAATACAAGGGTACGTTTTGTCATATTCATAACCATCATCGCATTTGACTTACAGCTTTTAATAAACAAAAAGAACAACTATGCTAAAGCTGAGACGTTTAATTCGGGAGATGTAGAGCTCGGACGCCAGAGAGTACGAACATTATGGATTGTTTCTATGAGTCATGGATATTCATTAGGATCTATGCACCATTTCATGTGAATGTGTCGCTTCGGCCTCCTGTCCAACGCAGCCAACGTTTATCTGTGGAACTTGGTTGACAACATTTATTTTCCAGTTAATGGAAAATGAGCAAAACTAGAACATGCAATGTCATCATGAAATACACGAGTATTGCGGTGAAATTAGCATTGGTGATATAATCACGAATAAGCCAACAAAAATACGAAGTCTTAAAGTAAGAACAACATCAGCGACATTAATTAACCCTTTTTGAGATACATGTATTTCAATGTAAGGGTTTGAAGATGAATGTAAAGATTTGCTGTCGGCGGAATGCCTGATCTGTGAGACACATCCTCTGATTTAAATCTATGTTTAATCTGACAATATGTACAAATGATTGTATGTACAAGTACGTGCTACATTATATTGTCATTGTTTTCCTTTTGTTAGAAGTTAATTAAGGTAGCTTATACGAATTCTATTGGCGCGTCCTATCATTTAAAATGTACAAACTAAGCTCAAGTTTACATCATTCAAAACCATAAAATGTTCTCCATCCAAGCTCAGAACATTGCGAAGGTCATGTTTTCGTTGATGTATGCTACTAATGCTTAATCTTAGACTATGCAACTGTATTAATTTGTTTGCTCATTAACTAAAAGTTGAACAACTGGGATGCAGTAAGTTTGTAATTTTTTACACATATATATAGTGGTCTTAAAATATAAACAATTATCATAAGAAATATTTTATATAAACATAATTCACACTGTGGTTTAAACATTATTCAATTTCAATAATATTATAATGCTTATATACTGCGTTTTATTTAAATGATTTATTAATAGTACATCAAAGCTTTCAAACAGACGGGGTTCTTTTTCTTTTGAACATAAACGGTTCTGGAATTAAACACTTTGTTACTTTTCTCAGCAAATTATTTTACGTATAACTATTTTTTATAATTTATTTGAAATACTTATGCTTGCAACTTTGATTCATATATACGTGTAATTAAGCATAAAGGCGAGATGACTTAGATAACACTGTTTGTTCAGAAGTTATTGCCTTCCTATTGTTTTTTTACCCGAGAAACTGTTTTCCCTAAGCAGAATTTAATCGTATTTGCGTGCACTTGTAGCTTGACTTACCCTCGGTATAAACCTGGCATTGTAGTGCTCTTGATCTTGTTTGATTAAAGCTAACTATCAACATATAGAAATATCATGTTAATTTAAGCTTTTACAATGTGTTATAATTAGTTGACTTTATAAGTTCGAGGAAAATGGTTTTGAAGATTTGTCGATTAGTAATTGTAAAATATTATTATGAGTCTACTCCCCTCTTATGAACTTAGTTTAGCCAAAATTAGCATTTTAACCATCTCTATGGACTACTTGTTAATTTTCATCTGTACTTAGTTTGTAAGATATCGGCACGCAATGTTCAATGTTGACTGGTAGTTGTTTGGATAAATATCAATAAAGGGAGCATTTTACAGAAATTGATATGGACTTGGAACATTTAAAGTTGATCTTGGTAATAGGACAATTATTCTAAAAGAATATATCAAACTTTCTTAAAGTAGAAATACCTTAAGTAGTCATAACGCGTACATGTAACAGATTGTTATAGGTTTAAATGGAAATTGTTTCCAAAGTGTTTATAAGAACATTTGCTGACCATAACTATCTATGACATATACTAATCAACTTTTTTACAATGGTCAGTACTTGCACTAGAAAATGTAAACAGACTGCTTTGGTTCATTCCCAATGCCTCTTCATTCAACAATACTGTATTGCCCCTTTTATTTTCTGCTTCACTAAACTTGTTTGAAATTAATTTTGAATTTTAATAGAACAAAGTTGAACAAGAGTTCGTAAGCAAGCAGACCTAAACCTTTACCAGCACTTAATCAGTTATCTCTTGTCATTCCAAAGATCAATAAGTTTTTATACACGCCTCTTTTGTGCAAAATACGTCCAAGATGTCGACCAAATGATAATAATAATATAATATAGATTCTTTTCCTACTTTGCGATTACCCCACATGGGGTTTTATATTGCAGAATTAGTCATGTTTATTGTAGATTTGTTAAATGGTGTCAGCAGTACATGCATTAAAGTTTTAAATACTGCATCTTTTGCACAATTTAACCTAATATTGTTATTATCAAATTGCTATTTTTATTTTTTTTATTATTGGTAGTAAAATTGTTTCTATAGTAGGTTATAAATAAGTATTTTAATTTAAAATTAAAAATTGCTAAAAAGTTGTTGCTTTAAACATAAGTTATGATTAGGTGCTAGTTACCGTATTCCGCTTCTGCCGGCGCACATAATGAAGTTTAATGAGGTTAATTTTCTAGGACAATTTTAAAGCGTAAACAAATTAACAACAAAGTATACTTCTGTTTAATTCACTCATCTCAAACATTAACACAATTCAAACATCATGGAAAATTACATTAATTAATATAAACAAATTACTTTTAAGGAGAGATATTTTCAGCAACCACTAATGAGAGAAAACAATTATAGATGCTACTATATGCTACAATATGTAATAATCGGAAGGAATTGAAAGGGGATATATTAATTAATGTGATGAAAGCGCGTCTTCTCTCCATCAGCATCAATGTTAAAAAACCTTTCCAGTTTTAAATTTGTCATCAAACTATAGAACAATGGCATGTGCATGGTTGCTGCAAATATACTCTTAACACATCTCAAAACTACCTTAAGATGTATACACAAACTTTGTCACGATTAAGAATGACAACGGTTATTGGTAGCATCGGTATACCAAGACATTGTTAAACTCATCGAGCTTAAAACAGGTCAAACTGAACTACCAATTATGAACATATATAAATTCGAAAAACAAATTGATGATGATTAGAATATGTAGAACTAGAATAGTTTTTAATTTATCAAAAGTCTTTACTTTTATCTCAGTCGTTGACAGAAGGTTTTTAATAGTTAAAATTGTATGACAAAGCAAACTTGTCACGAAGTAATTGTTGTTTAAATGTTTTTGTGAGTATTATAAGTATTAATATGTAATAAATGATAAAGGTCCCCATGCTTTTTTGTTCAAAAACTCACTTTGGGTTTGCCAATTCAGATACTTGGCCAGTGTCACCAGTGTCACCAAATAAGCATACCATGCCTAAAGTTTATAAGATGCAATAACTTTATATAGAGTTGTAAACACGATTTTTGTATATGAAGGAGAAGTAATGGGTATGACGTAAATGTTGCGACGATCAAGCAAATTAACATAGATAGGTGTACCACATATATAACAGGTCATTCGAAATTAACTGTATTTAAACCTGTATCCAACTGGTTTTAAAAATAATACGATTAATTGTTTCCAGAATTCAAAACAGAAGACCCTTAAAGAGAAATTTTACGATTGACCGTTTCCATCCTCCGTAAAAATATACACACACCAACATTGGAAGAAGAATTTGATTAGGCCAATCGTTGACAAAATGTCTATTAACAAAAACATTGAAGCAAACATGAAAAAAATAAAAGACAAGAACAAAAGACAGGCATTCTCATCATCATCATTATCATCATCTCAAGTAATTGCATTACTCCGCAAGGAGTATACTCGCAATTGGGTAAAAACTGTATATACATACGCAGCAGGTAGGACTGACTGTTTTCCAAAATAAAAATAAAAAGTTTCCCTATTTACAGTTTCTATTAACAGAGTAAAAACAACTCCGTGATTAGTATTTTATATGTTGGCTGGCCAGAGCTGATTGGAAAGCATCCAGGCTGGTCTGGTCAACAACGTCTTGCGGCAGCTTGTTCCAAAGCACGATGGTTGCAGGAAAGAAACTGTTTTGGAAGATGGAGGTGCGTGCTCTGATTTGGCGGAGGCGTTGGTTGTGCCCTCTGACAGTCTTAGCATTGATAAGTGGAGGATCTGGTATAATATCCACAAGGTTGTGCATTATCTTGAAGAACATAGTTGTTCTGGTGTTGTTGCGCCGGTATTGGAGGGTGTCCCATTTGAGGTCGGTAAGCATGTCGGTGACGCTGCTTGTTCGTGTGTAGTCTTGTTTCACGAATCTTGCGGCGCGACGTTGGACCATTTCTAGTTGGTTGATAAGACCCTCAGAGTGAGGGGACCAGACAGATGAGGCGTATTCAACAGTAGGTCTGATATATGTTTTGAAGGCATTAGACTTTGCGCTTGGAGGGCTAGATCGTATGTTTCGCCTGATGAATGACATGGTGGAGTTAGCCTTTTTGGTGATGTTATCGATATGTTTTTTCCATGAGAGGTCTGAAGAGATGGTGACTCCAAGATATTTGGCATGATCTGCAGTGTTGAGTTCTTTTCCGTGGATGCTATAGGTGTTAGTAATAGGTTTTCTTTTTGTGGAGATGTGGATGACTTCACATTTGTCGGGATTAAAAGCCATCTGCCAATCATCCTCCCAGGATTGGAGACTATCAAGGTCATGTTGGAGTTGGCGTGAGTCCTCAGGGCTACGGATGATTCTGTACAGGAGGCAATCATCGGCGAAGAGTCGAGCCGTGGATTGGACTTTCGATGGTAAATCATTGATGTAGGCCAGGAAAAGAAGAGGGCCAAGGACGCTGCCCTGAGGGACACCAGAGGTGACAGGTGAGGTAGCTGAAAAGGAGCCCTCAAGGACAACCTGTTGCGTGCGCGACGAGAGAAAGTCTTCAATCCAGGACTGGGTTGTGCCTCTTATTCCATAATGGTCCAGTTTCTGAAGAAGACGTGAGTGTGGAACTTTATCAAATGCTTTTGAGAAGTCAAGCAGAACAGCGTCAATTTGATGGTTGTTATCTATTCCTTTGGCTAAGTCATTAATGGTCATTAATAGTTGAGTGTCACAGGAGCGTTTTTTTCTGAACCCATGTTGGTAGTCAGAGAGGATGTTGTGTGAGTCAAAGTGAGACATGATGTTGCTGAAGATGATGTGTTCCAGTACTTTGCAGGAGACTGATGTTAGAGAGATAGGTCTGTAGTTGGATGGTGATGAGCGATTTCCTTTTTTGAAGACAGGTGAGACAAGGGCGGTTTTCCAGTCGAGTGGGGTCTGACCTTGATCCAGAGACAGTTGGAATAGCTTTGCTAGGCCCGGAGACAACTCTTCTGATGCAAGTTTGAGGAGCCTAGTGGGTATCTTGTCTGGGCCTGGAGCCTTGTGTGGCTTAAGATTCGACAGAAGCTTCTGGACGCCCTTAATCGTGACATGTATAGGTTTTAGAGTTCTCATAGCAATTGTTTAACCAAATTTGTCACCAAGCAAGTTAAATTCAACAAAGCGAGAAAGATTAGGTTAAACATTAACTGATACGATACCTATATCATTTACGTCCATAATCGTATGAGTTTGATAAAAACATGTATAAATTTGCATTCTCTACCAGGAGGCACACTTAGATAGTATTATATTGAAGTACATATAGACATATAAATAGAATTAGATTTTAATACGTATAATAACTGGAAAATGATTTGCTAGCTTAAGGTATTAAACTTGCTACATGTACTAATTGTTTTAAGAATGATTTTGTTGTAGGCTCAATATTTCTATGCAAATTAGAGCATTGAACTAAAATGTTGTAACCAAAATGTTCAAATTCCTTGTTTAACAAAAAAGCAGTATTGTGGCGTAACGGGGCTCCCTAGTAGAAACGCAAAATCATCCCATGATTACAAATTTATTAATGAAAGTTACATTTACAATCTAACAACAGTGAGGCGTGAATACCTCTCTTTAACACGTCCACATCCACTTTAAGTCTCGTCCAGGTCTGCATTGCTCTTTCGCCCCGCGACCCAAAAATATATACTCTACGCATCTCCTTTGCTAATTGCGCCGCCTACGGCTATTATTTCTGACATTAGCATTCACAAAAGCTAAAAGTAGTATTTTTATTGTTAATCGTGTCTTCTGACCGGCGCTGTGTCCAATGATTTCTTCGTATGTTTTGACGTATGAATTAACCACTGTCCTGGATCGTGCCTCTTTATTATTATTTTACTACTTTCCCGTGCATCATAGTATATTTCCTTGTTTTGATTATTAGTCCTGTCATTTTTTCTTTCTTCAAGCTAACCTTTGCTGTTAGCTTAATTAAACGACACGATGTCTTTAACTAGTTAACTGAAGACTAATTAATATGGTAATATTACATTACAGTATGTAACATAAAATACTCGGTGAATAAAACCTCCAAAACCTCTGATCTCTGTACATGACAGGAATAATTTAAATATATTTAGATACATCAACACAATTTGATCTTTTTATGTTCTAGCAGCTACATTCAAATATTATTTAAAGAGGCGAAACACATAATTTTCACATTCATTGATGTTATTTACACACATCCAACTTTTTTTATTATCAAATATTAAATTGTAAAAAGATGTAAGTCCTTGTTAAATAAGGTTATTATATGTATATATTAAGAAATCATTTATATAAAAAACTGCAAATTTCCAGGTTTAAGGAAATAAACAAAATATGTCATTCCTGAAAGTGAACATTAAAATGCTATGAAATAATTTTAAAACAAAAATTGGAAATATAACATTTGAAATATAAAACCCATACATTAAGACACATACAAACGACATCTGTCTGTTTGCCTGCCTGCCTGTCTGGATGTCTGTCTGTCTGTCTGACTGCCTAGATGTCTGTATGTCTGTGTCTCTGGCTGATTGATTCTCTGTCTGTCTGGATTGTTGTCTGTCTGTCTGTCTGTCTGGCTGTCTGTCTGTCTGGCTGGCTGACTGTGTATCAATCTCTCTGCCTGTCTGTCCGCCTACATAACTCTTGATGACTCTACCACTCTATTTATCAAATTGTATAGTGTATTTCCTAATCCCAAATTGTTAACTCTGGAATAGAGGACGGTACAATTATCTTTACATGTAATTTAAATTTCATATAAACTTTTATGGCATCCATTATTGATTAAATCTTCAAAAATATTAAAATATATTTAACGTGATTTCAATAAAGATTTGACAAAAATGATATATTTACATTGATTAGTGACAACAATTACAAAATAAGTAAGTATGTTAAAGGAATAATGACTCAAGTTATAAAAAAGAAATCCATTTATAGAAGAATGCAGCTCGACTGGAAACATATGTCTTGTGGTCTTAGTATAATGTTAATTCATGTCACTTAATTATTTAACAAGTTTATATGTCAATGTATGCTTTTTTAAAAGAATAAAATTGGTCGGTTGAGCTAAAGCTGCTTGTAGATTTTATTCGAGCAAGAAACTTGTCTTCAGAAGACATTATGCTATTGACAGGACAAGTGTTGACCATGCGATCATAGGAGATCTGTACTTTCTTCTGCATGTCCTCAGTCACTTCTTGGGCGGTTAACACCGTTTCCCTAGAATAAAAATAAATAAATTGGATGCCTGCATTATAGAAAAAGGTGAGAACATATGCTTCCGAAATGTGTGCAATAATTGTCATTAAAGTCTTTCCACAATACGCAAAACGAACATCTCCACACTGTGTTATTTGAAGCAGTGTACAACTTTTCTATACACATATGAAAGGTTCGTAACTTAAATCCATGCAACGTATGTTACTTAAATCGTGCATATTTATTTGATTATCTTAATAATCTTTGGACTCTTTATTTTCAACCTCATGCTGAAATTGTGATTTTAGTCTCTTGCAAAATCTGGGATTTAAATGATAACAATGTTTATCATTATATTCACCAACAATGAGCGGCCAAAAACTGAAAACTGAAAGACGTATCATTTCATTATCAATAATGGTATTATATGAATAACACTTCTTAACTGAAACGTATGTGTCCATAACTGTTATGTGCAAACGTTCTCAAACCCAAATTTCTGAAAGAAAGTTGATTCATACCCCTGCAAAATATTTTACAAACATATGCAAAATCTGTTATTTAAATCATTTGAGTTGGCATTTCAATCCCAACAGTAATTGATTTGAATGCCTGCATAATTTAGAATTAAAACCCTCTGAGACATGTGTAAATTAAATAGTTGCGACGTGAATTCCATAACTGCAAATTGCCTATATTAACTGTTAGTAAAACTTGTTAATATTTTTTTTCTGTTATAAATAAATAAAGGTACACAAATATAAGTTCAACCGGGGAAAAAGCAAAAACACGATGTTAACTAACATAAATCATTGAACAAATAATAGAAATGTTATGTATAATATTGGCATTTGATTAAAACCAATAAGGCATACGTTAGAAAGGGTTAATAGTCATAGTTATTGTTGTTACCATGATGATATAACAACCTCTCAAAAGTGGGTGATTTACATCTTATCTAAGAGGAAACAAAGTTGTTAAAAGATGTGAGTTTGGAAATGGGCACACAACATATAGAGATAAACCTCACAAAAGGACCAACCATCTAAGCGGGGCATCCCTCTTCTCGGACCACGTTTATCTGAATCGTTTTAATCCTCCTACATTTTAATGTTCTACAAATTTTGGAAAGCAGGACACCTCGTTTCCTGTTACCAGAAAATTTATTTTGGGGACCAGTAAACAATTCGACACCTTCTGTAATCCTCGCTTCTCGGACCGTCCCCAGGTAATCTAATCACACACCTGCCATTTATTGTCTGATAACATCGATCTAGTGAATGAGATTGTAGGCAAAATTGATGTTATCCAGTAAATATCATTAAGTTGCATACATAAATGTTTAAGAGTTTTTTTTTTATCTTTTGTTAAGTAAATAACATTCCGGATAAACAATGAAAATCTGCCTGAACTATATTTTTTTGTTTTAAGTACACTCCACTGATTGGCGTTGGGAAAAAACTAAAACTCATCTTTTGTATGTATGTTGTGTACCTAAGTGCGAAAATATAACCTTAGTAATATCAATATAAAATAATGTAAACAATAGAACATAACATAGAAAGATGTAATAAAATAAACTTGTATAAAATAAGTGTGCAATATACAATAAAACGACATAATATTATACAACATAGGAAACAATTTAAATTAATATGAAGTCATTAAGAGATTAACCTGACTAAGTGGCCGGCCCAGCCGGCAGGGGCCAGTAATACGCCGGCTACATTCATGGCGAGCGGTAAAACTCCGCCGAAAATAAACAATGCGTTCGCCGTGCATAGCATCCCGTGAAACCGGAGATAGGGATTCTGGCGGTTGAGCACAAACTGGGATTGGCGTATGCTTTATTCGTAGTCACTCGTGGGATGTGTAACACACCGTTTGATCCCGTATTCGGTGTAGGCGGGTGGTCGTATGGACACAGTAAGATCAATCGGCTTGCTACGCCGAGCCCTAGGTTCTCACCTACCTTTTCTACCATTACGTATCTTCTTCTCTGATACAAACCGTGCTTGATTCTTCTCTACTTTATTCCCTACCACAAAACCTAGAAGGCCGTGGCTTAAGGGTTAATCGAGAAGTATTTAAGTCTCTTTATACTTAACCCTTTCGAGTATAGCATAGGTGTATCCCTTTCGCTTGGAATAGGATATCCATTCCATATAATATATGTTTACAACCAAAATTACTGCATCTCCTCACAAATCACTCAACTTCTTGAAAGGTGTCATCAAATTCAAAATACTTGCTGGAGTATCCGAAGAAGATATTGTGATTTATCTTGCAAACCAAAGAGTTACCCAATCCAAACGTATCAAAATTAGTAGAGACGAAATTCAAATTGAAACAAAAACAACCATTTTAAATTTTATTTCATCTCAACCACCTTCCCATCGAAAAGTCATCCACAGCACAGTAAAAGTCGATATTTACATCCCAAACCCAATGCGCTGCTTCTAATGTTAAAGACTCGGACACCATGAAAGTAAAGATAGAAACAATAACGGTAAATGCGGTACGTCAGAAGATGACCACATTTGGCATGTATCACAACTAAATATGTAAATTGTAGTAAAGAACATCCATCGTACTCCAACACTTTTGAAATTTAAAAAAAAGAAAAGGAAATCATAAAATAATTAAAACAGCGAACATAATATGGAGCAAGAAAACTAGTCAATAAGAAAATATGATAAAGTCCTATGAGCATTGCAACATATACCAAACTCCGAAAAGGCACAAAACAAAGGTATTTTACACGCAAGCCAAGCAAAAGGTAAGAATTTATGATGAGTCATTTAACGAAAAGAGCAAACCCGACAGTTACCGCCTTGGAACAGTCAGTCGGCAATATGGACCGACTGGGGTGCTTAAACCGGGTTTACAGAGCTCTAACCTCGCATTTCCTGACGAGTTTTTCAAATGCAAGCAATGACAAGAAAAAAGATCTATTTTGAATACAAAAACACCAGCAAAGGCCTATTCAACAATAATACAAACAAATACAAAATCGGTAATTCTAAAATACGCACAAACTCAAACGAACACAGAGTCAGTATCTGAAACACAATCAACAAAAACTTCAGCAAAACCAACTCCAACACAATAGTCAACATCGCAAACAAAAAGAAAACAAATAAAATCAACAATTAACAACTGTCCGCTGTCTGGACGCCAGCAGAAGGGATCAAAAAATCCCATTTAGGTTGGTTACAAATTTAGCTCCTTGTCTAGCGAAGATGATATGGATTGCTCTGTTAGTGAGCATTCCATATCAGACAATAAAACTTATAAAACACAATCGCCAGAAAAAACCAAGGACACCTGTAAAAGCGCCAAAATAATGTTTCAATAATTAGATAATACATTGGATTTGTCGAGGTCTTTAAATCAACTTTAATAAAATTCTACTTTTATTGGCCACTTTAAACTTTAAACCCAGCTGTGCTATGCCTCCAGGAGACGTTCCTGAAGGAAAATGAAACAATTAATTTCAAAGGTTTTTCTATTTACAAACACATTCACACAATATGTGCTATAGGGCGTCTGGAGGATCGACAATACTTGCCAAACTCCAAACTGCCACATTTGAAATTAAACTTAATACTGATTTACAGGCTGTTGCCATTAGTTTAACAGTCCATAAAGTCATTAAAATTTGCTCTTTTTATATTTCAACTTATTCAGATATTTCAAAATCAGAATTAGATGACTTCAGTTTACGTTCCCCGTATATTCTTGTTGGAGACTTTAATGGACATAACCCATTATGGCGATGTTCTGATTATAACAATATGGGTAAAACTTTAGAAGACCGTATAGCCCAAAATGATATATGCTTAATGAATAATAAAAAGGCAACTAGTTCTTATAATATATCAGCGCTTACTGTAAGTTGTTTCTCTTTGACGGGATATTTTTTATTTGCGCTGTTTTCTTTTGATAGAAAAACTATCAGGAAGTGTGTGTTTTGTCTCGTCTTTGTGTTTTGTCACATTTACGTTTACCCTATATGTCTTTGTCTACATGTAGATACAATTTAAATATCTGTGGCAATTTTGATAGGACCTTTTCCTATTTACATATTCGTATTCCTGTCGTCAATGAAACTAAATTTCTTGGTGTCATATTTGTCGGTAAATTGTTTTTTATACCTCCTATCAAATACATGAAAACAAAATGTCTTAAATTTCTTAACATGTTGAAATTTTATCCCATACCGACTTGGAAGCTGATAAAAAGGTATCATAACAACTTTATAAATCACTGGTAAGATCAAAATTATGGCAGCATTATTTATGTCCCTGCCAGAAGATCTTATCTCCAGTTGCTAGACGTTGTCCGCAACCAGGGACTTCGTCTTGCACTTGTAGCTTTCAGGACCTCTTCTGTAAAGAGTCTTTACGTTGAAGCTAATGAGCCGTCATTATATCTGAGACCAGAGAAACTCGCGCTTCAGTTCATTACAAAAAGTAAATCTAACCCCCAAAACCCCGCGTATAGCTTAATATTCAATACTAAATACGAACATTTGGACGAACGTAAACCAAAAGGCAATTGAACCTTTTGGTTTGCGAATGTTAGATATCATATACTCATTAAAAATTCCACCATGGCAGTTGAAGACAGTCAAAAAACACGCCCTCTCGTACGTCGCCCTAATTTTATAGAACTGCGCAGCAAGAAACACTCTAACTACCTTGAAATATATTACTGATGTCTCAAAATCAGATTCGTATGTCGGATGTGTACCGTAAGTACAATTCATTGTTTTAAACAAAAATTACCACCCGACTCATCTATTTTTACAGACGAAATTCAGGCAGTTAGCCTCTCTTGATTTCATTTCAGATCATCCTGGTGATAAATATGTAATATTTACTGACTCTTTGTTGGTATTAGCCTATTAAAATCTCATTTTTTCCAATCCCCTCATTAGAATATTACTTTTAAAACTTAATGAAGTTTTTCTACTCTATTTGCAGAGCAACTAGGCGTGAAGACGTAGCTCTTACCCGCTGTCGCGTTGGACATACTTTATTAACTCATTCATATTCAAGGAAGCTCAACCTGAATGTGTTCTTTGCCAGAAACCATTGACAGTTAATCATATTTATTTTATTGTATTTACACATACCATATTCGGTCTTAATATTTTAATGTCAATAGCATATACGAAGTATTTTAAACAGAGCCCAATTCTAAGATTGTTTGCTTCCTGAAGGAGAATGACATTCTTAATAAGTTTAAATTTAAACTGTTTATTATGCTAAAATGGTAAATTTCTAAACTGTTTAATATGTCAACTTGTTTACAAATATATTTCACATTATTTTTACCTGATAGATTTATATATTTTTACTTACATATTAAGATTTATTTAGATTTTAACCTGATCATTTTCAGTTCATGTTAATCTTAACTGTGTTCAGCACCGTATGACCTATGAAGTGTCGGTGTGCCGAAAAAACCCCAAAACAAAACAAAAACAAAAACACTAAGTCGGAAACCTTAAAAAAGAACCACATATGGTCATCTAGGCGAGGTTATCCTGAACCCAATTTCACACGTATGTACACTCGTTACACAAGTATGTTTCATTTTACCTCAGGAACAGGGTAGTTTTTGTTTTTGCAATACTGGATAAAAGCCTGTTTAATCATGGTGATCGAGCGTTTGTCAGTCATCTTACTGTGGACACGGATTCGCTGCTCAGCGTACGTCTCCGGAAGCATATATGACACCTGGTGAAAATATGATTTCATTTTAGTATATATCGCACACACACTATGATCTTTTGGTGCTGTCCATCTGTTATTAGTGGATCAAGGCCCCATAACAGGAACATGTCACAGAAGAATGAGAGAGTCATTACAAATCAACCAGATGACCTTAATATTCAAGCCGGTACTCGGGCTTACATGGTGAGGTCTAAACAGTAAATTACTAACGATTACTCCATGACGCATGCATATTAACTGGGTCGATGCATCAGTTATTATCTTATTTCATTTCCTTTTACAAAAATAAAAAAAACTACCCCAATGTCTGCTGGCACATTAAATTTACAGAATTTACGTAAGTGTAGTTGTTTTAACTTTGCAGTATGTAAAGACCACTGCATCTACAATGATTTACATAACTAAGATTGCAGATTTCTGTTTGTGTTGAATAAACTTTGAAGCTTTATTGTAGGAGTCGTAAAACATAAGTATAGACGTAATATTTGTGATTGCACACGCACGACCTATAAAGTTATACTGAATCGCAAAAACGTCCACTAAAATAATGATTCAATTAAATCATTAAAAGTCAGGAAAATCAGATCAGTTAAAAGCACGTACAATCGAGGCACAAGTATGGTCATATTGTCTAGATAATTATTGGTGGAGAAAGAACACAGACATATGCCTGAGTAATCTATTGAGGTAAAAAATGTTTCTTATGTTTTCTGTCCTTGTATGGAAATGGTTTACCCAATCTTTAGACGCTATTTATGATTTCATGTTTCTTTTTATTTTTTGTGCAAAAAACTTTTACATTTAGCTAAAGAAATCGACACTATCGATCTATCTAGTATCTCTAACGAAAGCCGGCAAAGTGGGACATATTATTAATGTTTGTTATGCATCAAAGCGTTTTCACTTTGACTGAGCTAAGGTCTATTTTTATGTACATTGATTTACCAGTTAGGCTTGGTATATATAATGGTGAATGAATTATTATAATACTATTCTTGATTGATTTCTAGATCTACGCTTACCTCGCAGTTGGCATAACAGTCTTCATCTATGTCGTCAAAATTGCTTTATAAATGCAAGCTCTAGATACTGCTAAGATCAGATTGTTATCACTGGCTATTCCATAATGGAATTGTATGTTTTCTTAACACGTTGTTTAATCATCGACTTACGTGGTCTCTTTCGATTTTGACAGCAACATTTGGCTTGTCTTTCCTGTAGAAGCGAACGTTGTCAACTGGATTCTCGTTTTTCATTCCATAGTCCATGTTGACTGGCTAAAACAAAGTTCAATAGAAAAATGTAATTTTTCATAAATAACATAATTACTGTTAATGCTGTGGACTTGTATTAGACGAGCTTCAGACAAAAAATGTTGCCTTACCACTATGACGATAGAGTCCTTGGTGAGAGGATTTTGTACATCTGTCTGATCCATAGTCTTAATTATATCCTCTGTCATCTCTCTGATTCGCGCCTGAAATATAGTCACATACAAATTTGATGAACAAATTATCATTGTTTAAAAAAGTATACCGATTTGGAATATATTAAATATCATTGATAAGTAAACAAGGTGACCTGGTTTTAATTGACATTAGGACCAATGGATGTACATGTTCAGTTACGCTACATTCTTACATATTGATTGATTATTAGTTTAACATGCCTATTTTTATTCATCTAGATTAATGTTAGAAAATATCCTGGTAGGCGGGTGGGTCTATTTATTGCTTTTTTGGTCGGTTGGAGGTTGGCAGCCGGACCGACGTAGGGATAAATAAACAGACAGGCTACCGGTACAAACATACACATTCATATTAACAGTAATTATTAGCGGCAGACTTGTTAATTTGTCCTATTTTTTATTAACTTATGTACATATGGAATCAAAATGATGAACTCAACAACATTTTTAAGTTATTAGACATACATTTTACCTATACACTATATATGTAGGTAGTGATGGGAACACTTTCACGGATTTCAGCACTGTCAACGTAATACGTCATAAGTTTTCCGACACACAGTCGGCATTACATCGTACGTAATTTAAATATTGTGTGACTCGCCTTACCTCGTCAACGATTTGGTCATCTTTGAGGTGTGTCTCTGCGACAAATTTATACAGCTTGCGGCGCAACACATTCTGCAATATCTGCCTCTCTTCCGCCATGTCTGGTTCTGTCGAATGAAGAATCTGGTCGAACACGCAGTCAGTCAATTGGCTATATGCTGTCATGTCTTCAATAGCTTTGAGCATTCTCACATCTGTTCTAAAACACGATATATATTTATACGATAAAATTTCATAGTTTTTAGATCAAGACATGTGTGATACTGACCTAAAATGAACCTAGGATTGTAATACGAGCGAGATCCAGAGATTCGACGTCCAATTTCGTCAAATGTAAATGTTCTAGGATATCATCTCGTAGTATCAGTAGAAATCTGAAGATTTTATATACATAAAATAATATATATATTATTTTCTCCTCTCGAAATTTAAAGGCTGGATGTTTCTTAAATGTTTATAATATAGCGTAAGAAAGTGTGACAAACATATTTCAGACACACAACCTTTTGAATATATTAAGAAAACTTATAAATGTTTAAGTTTCTATTATGTTTTTGAACTATGCTATGTTATGTATAGACCCACTTTTATGACATAGTTGTACTTCTCCTTTTGGAATTTACTTAGTTCGTGAATTCCTGTATCACCCCTTACAACAGTAATCATGTCTGCTAATATATATTTTCCCGAGTCTGAAACCGGTATGTGCCCTATGATTTTTAAACGATTCATGTTAACATGCTAGCTTTGAAAGACAACACAATTAGTTTGTTTGTTTATTGGGTCTATCGTCTCATCAACAGTATTTCAGTTATCTGGAGACGGTACACAATTAGTAGATTGAAGGTTGATTCCAACATTTAACCAGCATCAAACGCATGTAATACTAATATCATGCCCCTTGTTACTGTTTAGACTTTATATCAACATAAACTCATTTTAGTCTAAAATTAGATTTTCAACACTTGCTAAATTGACAGTACGCATCGTGAATTATATCGCATTAAATGTCCATTATTTCCAAATCTATAAAAAGGTTGGATGGGGATTTCAGCTTAAATTTTTTATCGACGTCAGAGCTGATTACCTGGATAATCACATGTCACGTGATCTAAAATAAAAGAGGTCATGTTGTTTTCTATATGTGTAGCGTAACGTGTTAGAAAATACATGTTTGCATTGATAAAGGAAATTGCATGCTTTCGACGGACCGTATTAGGTAACAATGATTTATTTAACTGATTAGGGAAGCGGAAATAATCCAACCTTTTGGATAACATCTTCTGGGTAAAAATATTTTTCTGAAAAATTAAAAAAAAGTAATTTGATGTTATTGAAACAATAACAATAAAATTCAGCTCTAATGATAATGAAAACTCTGATAGTTTTACAACAAAATTGAAGGAGTTGTCGTTAAGCAAAGCGTGCTGTTATAATGTTGTTGCCGTCGGCATTGCATTCTACCAATAAGAACAATCCACCAAAAAAGAGTATCGGAATAGAAATAGCTTTGATGGACATTCGTAAGGTGATAGTCGAGTCCCGTGCAGTTATATCTTTTAAAGGTATGCAAAAGTTGTCTTACTGGAACATGTCAACGTGACGTTTTTTGACGTCAGCACGTCGTCACAAATAAAATGACCTGACCCTCGTATGGAAAAACTGAGCATTAAACAGTTGTTTGGGACATAATTTTAGATTACAAGTAAGGTTTCTTAAATACTATAACTATACTAGTATTTACAGACAGTTACATAATCAACACTGTTAAAGGTATGCTTATTGACACAACATGTTCCCTGACAAAAACTTGGTAAAATGTAAGTGAAATGACGAATTATGTCATATATGACAACACTTAACAGGCAAAAGCTTGTTATACAGGTTATTTCTAAAAGAATATGTTTGTTAACGTGCTATACTGCGTTATTGTTACCTTTGGATTATTACAACAAACGATAAATGTGTTAACCTAGTTAATTCGCCTCGTATGCCTACAACATTTACCAAGTCACATCAAATTTAAATGCACTGATCAAACAAATTATTTTCTGTTTTGTTCAGTTTTGACTGTTCAGTTTTAAGCCTTAGCTGTAAACTTGCAAAGCACAACCTTTTTCTGTATTACATAAAGGGCACATAGACACATGCCATGTTTCCAACATATTTTAAGTAAATGCATGGCATGGCATTGGGCTGAGAAAATGTTTTGCTGAAAACCAAGAAACATAGGACATACTAACAATAATTCCATACCCGTCTTTTCCTTTAAACATCAGGTGACCATTGGATTTGACCATTGCTTCTGCAATCCTAAAATGAGACGACATAAAATCGTTAAATCAGTTGATGTTATTATGGATCGATCCATTAATTAAACTATTTAAACATAAACTATGATTCATTTTTATATTTAAATTACATAAACAAATAATAAATATGTTTGTTTATATTTTGGCTTATTTTTTAAGTTTATTCTCACGATGTATTTGTTTGCTTATTAATATCAATATCCATACGTGTTGCACATAATCTAAACATATCTGTATGTTATAAGCTGATCAAATATATACACTACTATTTAACTTACTCAAATACCTATAGATTCTATATATTTAATATATATTACATTGTTTCTATCAGGTTAGTGACTCTATGCTGATAGGCAAAATTGTGAAGTTTCCAGTTGGTGTGGAACATCTCATACAGGTTGCCTGCCTCCTGAAACATTGAACATGGTAATTAAAATTCAATTATATTCTAATAATAAAACAACATGGAAATGATCCATTTATGGAACATGCCATACTAAAGGTGGCAAAATCCTGGAAAAAGACCATTACCATGCCAGTAAACTCTCAGTTGCTCAAGCGAATTGTTTAATTTAAATAAAAATGAAAGTGCTACGTCTTATCATCATACATCTGCTACAGAAGTCATTTGCCAATCCAATGTCTGACGAAGTTTCTTAGCTTCACATACTTGTATACTCACATTATTTCCAGTACAGATGTATAATCTCTATTAATATATATCTGGAGCATGTTTGTAGCTCCGCGTTCAGCTTTACTCACCTGATCTCAAAATGCGATGTGTAGTTTTCATCCACAAATACTTATGTTATCTCTGCAGCACGTTTGTTGCTCTGTATTCCTGTATTCAGCTTTACTCACCTAAACCTCTCGTAGAGATGGGTAGTCTCTATCTATATGCTTATATATCTAAGCAGCAGGTTTAAAGGTTTGTATTCGGCACTACTCACATTATCTCGCGTACAGATATGTAGTCTTCATCCACACGCATTTATCTTATCGCTATGGCAGATTCGTAGCTTTGTATTCAGCACTACTCAACTTAACTCAGGTACAGATGTGTAGTTTTCATTCACATATACTTATCTCTGGAGCAGGTTTCAGTCAGCTCTATTCACTCCGGCTCTGACGTGTGGTCTCCATCCCCAAATACCCATGTTTTCTAGCTGGAGTTTGTGGCACCCCATCTGGCTCTACTCATCAATCATATAAGCGACGTGTTGTGTCTATCCAAAATAGCTCACCTTATTTCCATCTCCGGTTTGTAGATCCCTTTATAGTTCTAGACACTGTATGTAGAGATGAGTAGTCTACATCCGGATATACTAACCTTAAATTTGCAGCAGTTTTGAAGCCCCTTTACCTGTCTCACGGAATCATGTGTAGTCTTCATCCACATATACTAATCTTATCTCTGAACTGTATAGACTCCGAATCAGCTCTACTCACATTGTCTCTCGTACAGATGAGTAGTCTCCTTCAACATACGCACGTTTTATGTCTGAGGCAAATGCATAGCTTCCTCCATCCAGGTCTACTCATATTATCTATGACACAGATGTGTATACTTCTCATCCACAATATACTCATCGTATCTCTGAAGCAGGTTTATAGCTTTTCATCCACCTATTCCCACTTTGTCTCTAGAGATGAGAAGTCTCATTTTAACTCTAGATCAGTTTGAAGCTTCCCATCTAGCTCTATTCATCTTATCTCTGGTACAGATGTGTAGTCTTAACCCTCGTATGCACACCTATTATCTGGATCATTTTATAGCCCACTCCACATCTCCTCAGCTTAGAACAAATTTGTATGTGGCCCTACAACTCTACTCACTTTGTCTATTTTACTGATTTATAACACCTCATCTGGTTCTACTTACCTTATCTCTGGTGCATATTTGTTTCTCTCCATCCACCTCTATGACGCGGGCAAACTGTAAACATCGCGTATAGTCGAAGCTGTTTTTGATGCCCAACATGAAGCAGTCTCGAGCAAGGTAATCCCACTTGTCAACATCGATACCATTCCGCTTATTGGCAACAATCTAAGGGGTAAAAGTGAAAATGTATACCATTTTCAGTTTGTTGTTAAATCTCCGCTCTCTCAGCACATGACATAGATCTTTACTGCACAAAACAATGTTGGAGCTAAAGCCTTGTTTTCAAAAGCAACCATAAACAATTTAAAATTATTTAAAGACAAAGGAAGCTCCGTTTACATCGATGGCACGATGAATACTTAAATCCTATACATACTTAAGCATATAATGAATGATATGAATGAAGAACATGGTAAGGTGACATAAGCCTGTCTAGTTCCTCACAAAATTGGTTTGGATCATCGCGCTCACTCTTATGTGATGAGTTGTTCCATCTCTAATGCAACGATTAAATGGTTCCTCAAAGATGCATGTATGTGGTCTGACTTCTTATTTAACAAGAATTAAGAAAAGTGTCATTAATGCGATATTTATGTATATGCAATTCGGATTTTTTTAAAAAAAGATTTGATTATTAAAAGGAGAACGACGAAACACTCGACATCATCTCCAACTTAGATCCGAGTACAGTTAACAAAATCATTACGTACCTCATACAGGAAACCTTTCTCCTTGGGCCTCCCTTTATAACTCCACTCCTGATTTTAATACATTTAAATATTTTAATACAAAAGTATATATAAAACATGCATTTATACAGCTCGATATAGTAAACGGTATGTGTTTATTATAACAATTTTATTAGGTAATATATTTCAAAATCATTCACATTACTGTGTAGAGCAAAACTCTGAAACCTTCTGCAGGCACACGCAAGTAAGATATAACAATGCCAACCATTTTACATTATAAAGAATATCTATTGGGACTGATATTGTGTGCAGTCCCCTTTTCTGTGGCATTCCATCTAGTTGTAAAAGAAGGAAAAGTTATGACGTGTTGCTTATTTTTAAAAGGGGCATCATGGGGCTGATTCAATATCGTGCTGAAATTGATATAAATTGGAAGAAGAAGCAAACAGTTTGAAAAGTAATAGGAGCTAATCCAAACGGCAAAGGCTTCATAACGTCATAAATTGACAGTTGGACGATGTTAATTTTACCCTGTACGCAATTTCAGTTGTTCAAACAATGGTCAAAATAATTCCGTAGTAAATCAAATGTACAATACTTTGGGAATTACAAAAGCAGACAAATCTTCAGCTGCTACTAAACACATCTGCTAAAATGTAGAATATACATAGGGACAAAAGTCAGAGGACCAACATCTGGTAATATTAACCATTTTATTGAACAATAAATTCTTTCTATATAACTCTGTGATATATCTGAAGTTAGGTCTAAAATAAATATTCATACATGCAACCGGATTCGAGCAATCTGGACTAAATTTGAAATAAGCTATGTCCCTATGATCGGAATCTTAAAATACCGAGTGTGCCATGCCTCTCCGAACGCGAGTGGTAGCTTTAGCTTTTGATGCTTTAGACTGACATGCCGAGATGATAAGATTGTCCTATATTTTTACATAACCTGTTTTAGGGCCGCAGAAGGCTCCGAGACGAAAGTGAAACAAGCATTCTTATAACAGTTCGCTCCCAATTACACCCTTTACTCTAGTAAATGAGTGATATTAGTACTCGGTACTAGTCATACATTTGACGCTTCTAGTCTCCTTAGACATACATATTTGTTCTGTACACTCAGTACTTCTTCCCAGGTATGATTAATTGACTACTAGTAGTCAAGGACATGCAGGGGCAATCAAGTGTATTTCTAAAATCTGGCTCACATATTTCTGGACGGTTTCATAAGCGACATTGCCCAAAAACTGAATATGGAACTTGCCCATGTTGTTCTGTCTAGCAAGCCAACCTTTGTTGCTTTATTGTCCTTATGACCACTGTTGCTGTAGCACTGTATTCACATTAAATGTAGACTTCAAATTCTTTTCCTGTTTATTCTTATTATAAAATAATTATTTTGTCACATTTTGAACGTGTTGGGAACATTAAATGTTCGCAGTAAATTGCAAACATATATTTCATTTAACAAGATCAAGCAATTACTATACAGACAAGTTTAATATATTATACAAGTGTCTTGATGAAATCAAGTATTTAAACGTCTGGTAAAGTTACCAAAGAAGTACTTTTTAAGTTTAAGGAATTAAGATTTTTTTTGTATATTTACTTAAAAGTTTACATTTCTTTCCAGACAATAATATACAGCACTTTACTGAAAGAGGATATTTTAATATACATTACTATTGTTTTAAATTTTTATGTCCGGGTTTTGAATAGAATGATACATTTTGGTAAAGCTTTGCATAAATGTGTCTTTTAAGGCATTTGATAGGAAACTTTTTTTCTATTTTTGCATCAAGCCCGTTATGAATTTATCTTAAAGAAATAAACAAAGAGTCAATTTAGAAAAGTGACTTTTACTATGTACCTATTTATTCGTACCTTTGATCTTTTACTGTGTCCTCTCTACGTATTGATAGCATGTTAGAAAGTAAACATGGTATTGTAACTGCTGCGTTTCCTCTACTTGTTTAATAAGTCTTCCCAGATTTCTCCAACATTTGGTTTCATTTGAAGTCGTATTTCCTTATTAGATCTAGCAATTATGCATAATTATGCATAATAATAAAATATAACCTACTAACTAAAATGCGTAATACTTTACGTTTGATTTAGGTTCTTCCGTTCTATAGAGCTGCTCCTCTATAAAGGTTATGTCTATATCTGCCAGACCATATTTCTCGAAGTTTTTCTTTAGCTCAGGGTCCTCTAGCATGTAGCTGAACATCTCCCTTGATGCCTCCTCGTGCTTAAAAAATACCATATAGTATGAAGCGATACTGGCATGTTTAGATTAATCGAATCTTCGTGCTACAAATAATAGATCCCTTAAGTATGTGTTACAAGTTTCTATCACCATCTCAACAGAAACACCATTATAATCGTAGACACGTTTGGTTGCAATAGTAAAACTTGGTTTTATCGAACATACGTGATGTATTGTTTTGATGTTATTTTTATATGTTGATTTGTTTAGGGGGGTGTGGTGCGTGGGTGGGTTTTGGGAAGTGGTGTTTAGTTTCAAATTCAACACACTAGTACTTATAGTCATTAAAGGAATATTCAGTTATTATTAGTGGACGGAGTTGTTCGAAGACCTCTCAACATAAAAGCTTCCTGACTGCTGCTTCATACGAGTTACAGATACGCTCTGGTGGACATTTTTCCCAACGCTTTATTTATATGTGAATGCTTATAAACTTCAGACGGGATGAGTAATAGGGGTATTAGGAGAAGAGTGACTCTTCAAACTTAGAAGTATTAATGCTACACAACAATAAAATGCTAAAACGTTAAGAAAAGAATCCATTATTGTAAGTATTTAAAAATGCCGCATGGAAGGTATATGGTGAAAGCTGAATTTAATTGATCATAACAAAATACTTAAAGATACTATATAGTTGATTTTCAAACGTAAAATATGTTCTTTCTGACATTGTTCATAAAATGTGCCCCGACATAACCTTTTTTCTTAACGTTTTTAAAAGGTGAATTATGTTAAAGATCAAGCTATTTTAGTAAACAAAATTGTTTTGTAGATGATAGATCTTGTGCATTTGACTGAAAGCAGCAAAACAATGCCACAGCTTAGAAATGTTGAATCTTGTCATTTGCCAAAAAAAAAAATCATGGTTCATGTTTTTAAATTTATTCAACAACCCATTCGATTGCTTATCATATCATGGCTGGAAAACATAACATGGAACAAATCATAAAGAAATAATATAAATGAAGGTTTAAAACCTGTTCGAATCTTATAGAATAGCAATTATACGTCATGCATACACAGTACGCATTATTTGATTAATATTTTGGCAAATATGAAAAGTAGCTAGAAAAACTTTTACAAAAAGCTAATCTGCTTTATTAATATTTTACTTGACAGTCCAGTACGAATACATTTGTTAAACACATATTATAAGCTCTATTAAAAAGGGCGGTTGCATCACTTAATTAATATTTGTTACAAAATATTTAGATCTGTCAAAAGGACAATTCTCGTAATTAAAAATATTTTTACTGCAAATGCTCTTAAAATTTGCTGGTTAATAAGGTTCAAATATTAAAGCTTCAATATAAAATGCTATTAAATAGTTTACAAAAGAAATTAAGCTTCAACTTATCAACAGCTATCAAATAGTGATATTTTATATAAAAACCGTAACAGTTGTCCAAAACATCGTCTATCGTGCGCATTTCTATCGTAAAGGTAACGAGCCATATCATAAATGGTACATCGTACCGTATTTGGACGTAACGCTTATGACAAGACCGTGGTATCGTAATGGAACGTAAATTATGTTAACGTAACACAAGGAGAATTGTACTGTGCCTTCACATAATTCTTTGATACATAGATACATGTGTTGTGACATCTTTTCTAATGACATTATCATGCTCATACAAAAGTTCACTGGAAATTTAAATGCCATAATAAATGCTTCATAAATACAAAAAGAAGTTAATGGTTGTAAACAGAAACTAAACTATATATTACATTTCCGGTACATGCATACTATCGATGAGCAACTTAATATTGCACACCTTCGAATTTATTACTTGAATGACAATATGCGTAGATTGAATATGAATGGACGTTTAGGAAAATATTCGTGAAAACTAGGATTCTGGTTATTTGCCCACGCTTTTATGAAAAATAAAGAGCAGTAAGACGTAATTGGAATAAACATACTGCTGGAAAAACTAGCTATAATAAAATCTAGTTCTATGTCAGGTTATGGAAAAGAGTTTTGTCTCAAATATGGGATTCAAATGATACGGCTTATATACAATGAACATTGTTAATAAATAATTGGAGTTAGTTAATTGTAAAGCTAGGTTACCTATGTCATCGCTGGGCACAATCAACACTGATATAGTCTCTTCGCCAATAATATTATTTTAAACGCGTAAACTTTATACACATTTATGCGAATTTAAATAAACTTGAAAGCAATTAAGTGCTCGACGGAAATTCAATAAAAGTACGTGCACAAGTGTAGCAAACAAATTAATATAAAGCCACTATTCTTCTTCCAGTGATGTGATCAAAAGTTTAAGGAGTGAATGTGTTTGTCAAAACAATGTGCTAGTATCATAAATAACAGTAAACATCTGACATCATGCCCTCTTAATTTCCGTACATTTTCCAGCCCTGCCATTCACGTACACATGTGTTAATTCCAATTAATTGGTAACACTTTTATGACACCACTAATCTTGAAGGAAGTAAGATTTTTAGCCGTTCGTTAAGTTGATTGGTTTGATTTCTAACGTGTTGACCGGAGATTTAAATTGGTCTGTTCTTTGTAAGTAACTAGCGCACATCGGCGTGTACCCTGACGGCAGTATGGTTACTAAAAAGAATACCGTTGGGGTAACAATAGAAAATGATATAATATCTAATCATTGCGAAATCAAGCA
This sequence comes from Sinonovacula constricta, assembly GCA_007844125.1. NCBI lineage: Eukaryota > Metazoa > Mollusca > Bivalvia > Cardiida > Solecurtidae > Sinonovacula > Sinonovacula constricta. Next base: position 26,732,597 of record CM017565.1, read on the forward strand.
AGTCAGCAAACATTTATAGTCTTTACAGTCTCCTGTCAAAAAAAACAAACTCAATGCCTTTAAAAACTAGGGTGGATACCAAGTCATGGGGAAAGAGATATAATTTATAAAATAAATATAAAAATAACGCACAAATTCAGATATTTGGATATGTTGGTAGGACTCTAAGTTCAATATTTACTGCCACAATGTCGTTAGTTTAAAATAGTTTTTTTTAATCCGGAAAATAAAGCCCCCACCCCCACCCCCATCGACAAAGCAATATTAGTTCTGCTTTGTCGAGGGGGGTGGGAGTGGGGGCTTTATTTTCTTCACCTAGGTAGCTGGATCCGAGTCTGAGTCTAGTAAATATTCAATCATAGGCTATATTATGATAGTGAGTTCCAATCTCCATATTCATATTAGAGATTTTGCTTAACATTTGTATTTTAGTATTTTAATCTATATATTTCTTTGATTAGATCTTGTCTATTCTTTCCGTAAATTGTCTAAAATGTTTGTAAATAACTAATAGAGCCGGGGTAAATATTTATTGTTGATGGCAATTTTGTTCTTTTTGAACACATTTTATGGGTTACAATTAACAGTGCGCATCTAAATATAAAAAGTCTAGTGTCTAGTTTTATTTTGGCCTTATTTATTTATTCTGTTGATTTTCAATTATAATAAATTCTGCTCCTAAAGCATTTTTGTTTGTATCCTTGCTACCGTCGGTGTAGATGTGGATGTGAGTAGCGATATGTCAGTACTCAGTATTTGAGTTGAGTTGAGTTTAACTAAAGGAATAATCTTATCGATTACGTCTTCTAAATTTGTTTTAATATTAATGGATTTGATCCCTACATGGAATGGATTAAGTGGAGGTGTTAATTTGTCGGCTGTTAGTCCAATTTTGTCTCATTATAATACAATTAGTATTTAAAAGCTCTGTTTTGAAATCTTTTTAGTTTGTCAAGGATTTTGTCCTCGATTGACCCATATGCTACTTTACCTTACCGAAATTTTTATTAAAAAAGTGCTTGAAAAAGAATTGAGTATGAGACAATGGTATGTTTCTGATGTTATTTATTTTCTAGCAGGTAGTCCATTTATGTAGGTTATTCGGTACATGTACCTACAAATCACGTAAGCGATTATAAGCCCACACACAGATTGCCACTTTTATGACACAACGTTTCTATTCAAATTAGACGGGCAGTGGTCATTTAGCTGTAGTCCACAACACATGTACCGGCCGCAATAGCTCAGGTGGTAGAGCGTCGGCTTGCGGATCGGGAGGTCGTGGGTTCGAACCCCGGCAGGGTCATACCAAAGACTTTAAAGTTGCAGTATCGGCAAAAAGGCCGGCTAATCCCAATCCCAATCCCACAACACATGCATCCGGTCTATAGACATGTCATACATATATGAAGATCCCAGTACACATAATCTGGCTGTAAAATTCCACTTCAGTAAAACGCAGATACGGATGCGGGGAATAGGGGTAGAAAATTGTATAGAAGAGTGGTGTAAGAATCTTAGTAAATTACAGATTTAAAGTAATTTAAAGTAATTTGTCTTAACATGGTACATTTTACACACTTGTTCAATGTTTTAAGCAGGGTATCATATTGGCTTCACTTACTTATCATTTGCCTTCACATTTTTCCCTTTTGACAGAAATGGTTGTATTGTCTCATTTGAAAGGTGTGAAAACATTACCGCCTATATGCGCTGGAAGTGGACCGATTGGAGCAGAACAAATTGACTAAACCGAGTTGGTACAGTATAAAAAGGCTGATTGAACCATTACTTTAACAACATGCCGCATTTGCCATGGTATTTCGTGTAACGTGACGTTGAATCAAAGCGTACACCGTATCGCATCGTAACGTGTAGATTTTCTATCGTAATGCATATCTTGTATGGTATCGAACCGTAACGTGTATGGTATCGTGTAAAAACCGCTCATGGTATCGTACATCGAACGTAATTGTACCGTATGTAAATCGTATCGTGTGCCAACTGTTACGGTTCCAGAACAGTAAGATAGAAGGGCACTTTAGTTTCATCTGTGTAGATGTGGAAGTTTGGAGCAATTTGGGATCATATTCCCACTAAAAGCAAAATGATTTCAGCCTCATTATTCTTTTCCAGTCTGAAAGTTCAGACAAAGTCTAAGGCATGTCAATCTTATTTAACATGATAAAAAATCAGGCTAAATTCTGAGAGAGGAAGCTGAGAAGCTGTAAAATTATATCAGGAAAGATTTCTGACTAATTATGTAGAAATGTGTACGTTCGCAAATAAGTAAAAAAGAGCATTTGTTTGCGATTAACTCTTGAAAGAGTCAATTTCCAAATATTTTCAGTAGGGGCGTTTTTAGAAAAAAATCTAAATTTGTTTCTTATTTTATTACCATGTTCTTAACAACGACTGTCCTAGAATCGCAACTTATTTGTATACGGCATTTACCTAACATGCTATCCACAAACACATTATGCAGCTTTCTGTAATATAATTTTAAAGATTTATTATATTTCCCCACCATTTGCAGTAAACACATTAAATTCACATAGTTACCTCTTGCTTGATCGTTTATTGGAATATAGGGGAAAACTGGGGGATCTTGGTGTTTTAATGGTGGGATATTTTGCTCTGATTCTCTTGAAAGATTTAGATATGTATTTATCAAAGTTTCCCTGGGTCGTAAAGTATTAAAGGTATGTAAATGGTATGTACATCCGGTTTTGTTCGACATAATTATTTCTTTTTAATATTAATTCTCAGCCACTGTGTTTCTGTCTGACGTATATTTATAATTTTCATTTGAAGATAATTACTAACTCGTAATGATTTACATTCAATTCCAGTTAAAAAGCCGATTCTTTTCCTTAAGAGTCGTCATTTTGTTTTTCTGATAGCAAATAAACAACACTTTATATGCGGCATTGCAACGTGCTCTTTTCATATGTTTTAGTTTTCATACGTATTTAATGCAAATGTAAATCTGCATTTACTAAAATGAAACGTTGTTTTGTTCTTATTGATTACATTAACAAGTGCACTAACATTTAACAAAACTGTGCATTAGTACCGCACTATTGTATTTGTAAGGGAGAATAATACGTTATTAAAAGTTTAACCGTTATCGATCTTGGAACATATGACGTCATTCACTTTAGACACTTTTTAACATGGAAGGCTGTGAAATTCATTTAGGAGATGCGAGAGAAAGTGTGTCATTGTCTGTAGACCGTAACCGAGAAAGCCGAACGGGTTGCTGATCATGCAGTTAACATAGCTTAGCGATCCTGTTTGCTTATCCCCGGGAAACATTGTGCGAACATTGCCCCAGAGAGCATCAGATTATGCTTATAAGCAAAATCGGGCTGACAATTTATGCATATAACCAATAAGAAAAAACGTTTGGTGTTTGAACATTTAATTCGATAAAACGGAATATGCGCACACCCGTTATTCAATTAACTGGAATCATCTGTATAGGTTAAAGTGACTAGTTCAATTTTACGTCTTCTTAAATTCGACTATATAGAGTATTCTAAGAAGGCTCTAAAGCGTCAACAAAATGTGTGCTGGTTACTTGTGCTTAAAGGCCTATATGTACGTAAGTGATGAACGTTGATTATTCAAGTTAAAATGAAGCATTAGTCCTAATATTAGATACTCACCTTCCATTCGCTTCCTGTCCTGACGGCAGGGATGAACTTATTCTCAAACAAATATGAGAATGGCCCATGACCTAACAAAAAAACAACAACAACAGAATGATGCTTAAGCAACGCAAATTTGTTGGTGTTTTGTCTTGTAAAACCATCTCTTACAAAATCAGTCAGCAGGTTTTATTTTACCATGCGTACTTAAAAATATATTTGTTTCAAACAGGGCATAACAACAAAACATTAACTTTTCTTGGGCGGCATTGTGTTAAGATAATGCAACGAATATCATTAGAAAATGTAACAATGCAGGATATATCTCCTTGCTAAACAAAATATGCACATTTTAGGCTAACGAGTTTGTTGCTTCTCAAGAGGACACAATGTGTGTGTCTGTATGATATCCGCTCAGGTCAATTACTGATCGCTTCATTAACAGGGTTTTGCTGCTCTTGCAAACATCCGAAAACAGAGAGGAAACAGAATAAGTAAGTGTCGGATTTGTAAGGAAGAAACATGCACAACTCAAAGTTTAAACGACGTTTGCATTAAACTTGAGGGATGAATGCTGATTTATTTTTAATATTAACTTCCTCCTGATATACATACCAATTATAGCCTAGACAATTGTGAAATCATTTTCGAAAGGAATAAAAATATGAAAAAAGAAAAAGTCCTGTGAGAATTACCACACATATTTTAAATTGGACTACGACCAAACAAAAAACAACAACAAAACAACAGAGTTAATGTACAAGAGAAAAAAGAAGAGACAAGATAGCAGAAAGAAACAATAACCACTCTTGGAATATGTCAAAATTAAAATACGCCATTTAAAGAAATACGAAGGAAACAATCGACTTAAAAACAATTTAAACTAACAAAACAAAATGTGGTGTAGTGAAGCGATTATGGGTAATATATCCAAGTGTAATGCTATCATAAGTCAAGGATTTATCCGCAAAGGACATATGAAAAAATAAAGACAAACAAATTGCCAGAGTTTAACTTCGTTTGCAATCGAACTTAAAGGGAATGATCATTTTGTATCACTATATCGTGCACGACTGGAGGGATGAAGAGACAGAACTTCAAAGGAGACGGTCCGAAGCATGGCTTTACATTTTATATCCATTGAGCTCTAGATCTCAATATTATTCTTTTTATTTTTACCTCTCGTATTTATTTGGAAACACATATTTTCCTTATTTGTTTCATTGAGACCGTGTTCTTTGCGCAATATTTCCGGTCTTAATTCTACTTCTTCTTTTTTCATTTGTTTACATTTATAACTAGAGGAGATAATCTTTTTCCCTCTTATTTATATGAGTAATATTTCTAAAAATAGTTGTTCATTAATTATGAACTGTTACTGTGATTCGTCTTGGTCTGTTGTATTTTCTATGGTGTATTAAGATAAACATTAGTTTATAGTTACTCTATCAATTAATTTGTTTATAGTATCAATATATTCCAAATCATTAAAAAGTGAGCTATTGAACTTCCACAGGCCATTGTCCGTGTCTTATTTTAACATAAAAAAAGTTTTAACACAATTATATAATGGTCAGACCTGTAGCTAATATCAATTTCACGACATTTAACAACTTGTGTTAGATAGATTGATACCTTAAAATAAATCCAGTTTGCCCTGTTGTGTCGTATTTAATCTTGTCCATTTATATTTTCCCCATTCTCCATTTATTTCACTAAAACATCTACATACTTTTATTTCTATTGCTCTCTGCATTAATATTATGGTAAAGTGATTTACTTGTAAATAATGATTTTTTTTATAATCTAATTTTGGTTTCAGTACTAAATTAAAATCTCTACATATGATACAATTTTCTTTCTCAAAAATTACTATACAGGTAATCACAAAGGTAGGGCTTTGGTGAATATATATATCAATTGAATATCCTCCATTTTTATCTCCGTCACCAGTATTAGTCATAGGTTATTTGTTTTGTTATTTATTATTTCTAAATCTAAAGATTCTTTTTTTGAAAAAAAATGTAGCAACCCCTTTTGCATTTGACCTTTCATTACAAAAAATATACGTTTCCATCCCATTCTGAGTATATCTTCTTTTGTATTTCTTCTGTGAAGTATCTCAGCTTTTTTGTCCCTAAATGGGCTTAAAATATCAGCTTTTAAAGCGCTTTTTATTACTCTACTATTGAACGGAAAAATAGTTATACTATTCATTATACAAAAACAACAAACTTAATACGGTAAACAAATCCTGACTCTCAAAAGAAGGAATGATAACATTTGATGTGAAGATTATGCGTACAGTCCTTAATTAAAGAAGTAACTACATGTGAATTTAAAACAGGAAGGTGCATTATGCAAAAAAAGAAAGAAAAATGCGCTAGTACCTTTTGATAAAACAGCTTGTCTCTTCAAGATAAATCCATTGCTATTTTAAAAAGTAATATGTCTTAATAAGGGTGTTAGTATACATATTATTACCAACCGCAAACTGTTCCGATGTTTCCCTGTATGGGGTGACAACGAAACGAGCGTAGAAAAAGAACATCCTTTTGAGTCCAAAAAAAAAATAAGTAAATAATAAATATATAAACCCGATGACTAAATTTCTTTCTTATTGTTGATCACTATTTTGTTTTTAAAGCTAAGTCCTATATATAAACAAATTGCCGCCCAGCTATAGCGGAGAGTGCATACCAGTTTCTTCAATCAGATCGAATGAAAGGTACACGAGAGAAACAAACTAACCGAAAGGGGAAGTAACCAGACATAATTGTGTATCTAAAACTTATATCTTGAATGATGTAGTGTACTGCTAGTCATAAAATATGAGGAAATAGGGCGCTGTAACCAGTATGAGTTAAAATGTGCTTCTTAAAGATTACCATTCGTGATGTATTCTAATTTCTAAACATTTCTGATGTTTCTTTTTTTGTAATGGTGTAAAAGGTATTACCTATAGGGGAGGTAATTTATAAACATACAAAATGGACATGATATTTTTAGTAAAAAAGATTTAAAAGCATGTTAAATAGAGTTTAAAGTCTTGTACCAAATAAACTATTTAAAAAAAGCAAACACAAAGTCTAAGAATATTTGAACCAGCAAAAAACAACAAAAGCAACACAACAGCGTGTTGTTATCATATACGTTAATTTTGTCAGTCTGTTTATTATTATTTCGGATGCGGAACAAACATTGTTGGTTATGGCTGAGATTAATTCATTAAACAACAGAGTAGTAATCTTTTACAGCAAAGCCTTTTTATTCAATTCCCTGCTCTTAAACACCAATATAGGGGAATATCATTTATATTTTGAAATGAATAGTGTGGACGAATGTGATCTAGTTTCATGGAAAAGAAACATTGTTGGCAATTTTACAGTGAAGGAGAGATATAGCTCACGAGCTGTGGATAATTGCAATGGATAAATACACAGCACTAAAGGTAGACTAGAGTCAATTTAGCGATTAAAAAGGATGATTACTATTATTTAAATTGGTTTTCTCTAGTGCGAAAGTGTGTATTAAAGCGGTTACCAATATGAGGTTTTAGTGTAAAAAGGTGCTTTTAAGTGAGTTCTATAAATATGCTTACACGCTTCAGTGTTATCAACCATACCGTAGTGGCCTGCGGTTTTCTTTAAGCTGTTATCTGTACCTGAATAACAACACTCTAAATGGCGTTTAAACAGCTGGCTATAGAAAGTTTGCTGGTAAGTTAAACAAACTTGCTCCTGAATTCCCTGAAGCCCATAAGCTTTCTTTCAGTTTTCCATAAAATCACAAATAATAGTTACCAAGGTCGTGACAGAGACCTGCAATCTCGACACACAGGATGTCTTTGTCCGTGATCCCCAAATAGGGCTGGCGTCGTTGGATTGCTCGGACCAACTGGCCTGCCAAGTAACACACCCTGCAAATTCATTCATCGTCAGGTCACAAACAGTTTTAGCATGTAACAATCGGAAGATAGCGCCCAGTGTTATCTAAGTGATAGTTATTACACACTTACTATGTAGCAGGCTACTTCTACACAAATACGATGCGGATAATTTGTGACATAGATTTTTATTTGTTTATCACATATTGCAAAATTATCTGCGCATCTCAAATTCTGGATATCTCAATTCTATTAGCAGATGTTACATTTGTCATTCTTTTAAAAGGCAGAATAGTCTTTTTCTGCGATAATGGACATCATTGATCATACATATTTGGCAACAAAATGGGTACTGCATTTCTACATGGCACCAGTATCTCCATGTTTCTGCATTTCATGGAAAAACAGTGGATGAAAACGCCACGATTTGAGACATTGTCATAAAAAGTTGTTTATTACAGTTCTTATTTCTTTATTTATATCTTACCTATAAAATTTAGATGTATAATAGCTTGATAACGAATACTGCAGTGCTTATCTTACCCATGGGTGTTTTTGAAGCTTTTCATGCAAGTTCGGTGGAGCAAATAATCTAGCATGGTCGATACTTTGTGGTAAGCAGAAGCCATAATTAAAAACGCATTATTTCATACCGTCAAGTAAAGGTGACCCATAACTATCAAACACATGATTCATAAAATGACATAACTATATTCTGCCTAGCTACAAAAACAGTCGGTTTATATCTATTTTACCTATGAAGTGGAAGTATCAAAAGTAAACAAAATAACTCAAAACAGCTATATTTTCCCACGAAATTCAATTAACAGAAACACTACTGTTTCCTGAAATAATATGAACTCCTCTTGTCTACAGTTTTATTTAAATACATATTTTGATAGACGATATCGTGATAACGGTCTGTTTATACCCAATGTCTTCTTGATTAAAAATCAAACAGTCACAATTTCGCAGTGGACTTTTTGAAGTTATCGATAAAGATACAATTTGTATCGGGGTTGTATCCCCTTGTAAATGACTGCTTTTTTGTGCTCGGTTAAACATGGTGTCGACAAGAGTGCTACTTATTGTCAGTTATTAATAAAGCCTTTTGAAAAGGAATTTGTAGGCGTTTCCATGGTTTACAGGGCGCCTTTCATCGTCTGTATTTTCTTGATTTTGCTGTCTCCACAAACACCAGAATCTCAGCAGGACCATTGGGTAACATGGAACTAGAGGCCACAGACCCGTCAGAGTCAGCTAACCTTTCATCAAATTGTATCATTCTCGCAGTAGCAGTCGCAGTAGCAGAAGCACTGCAGACACACAACCAAGGCCCCAGTTACTAAAATTACTAACGACAGTCAGCAGAACGAGTACGCGGTCGTATTGCTCATATTGGCTAGACCAATTCTGGCTATGCAAGTATGCAAGTGGCATTAAAAAATCTACAAGAAATAAGGTCAGAAGTTCAAAATATTGTTCCGTCCATAAATTTAAAAGTTAAAGTTAAATTTGTGTCTTTCTTAACTAACTGAAGCATAAAACAAGACAGCTTTCATACTTAATCATTACGTTTCTTATTTGGAATATATAGTAAATATTTAAGGAGCCTTTGGAAGGAAAATAATGTGAAACTCAGTGGAATTGATAGGAATTAAAATAAACCATTCCCAATAACTGAAGACACAGTTCGTACATTAATACAAGAATTCACTTGAAAAGTCAGATGTGGAAAATGATGTAATTGTAGGTAGACGAATGTTGGTGTCATGTAAAAAGCAGAAACGAAAAATAAAAAAGGTTATTACGTTCCCCAGAATTATTGACCCTGAAACAGTTATCCGACATGCTGGATGTGTTTGTCCGTGAGTCAGAACGAGGATCAGGTGAGACTTTACAGCAAGGAACTTGGTAAAATAGTACTAGAGATCACAAAGTACGGTTATAACGAAACAAAGCAAGATGTGTTTACAATCGGCCCATCGCGAAGATGACTGACCGTGTCTTAACGAGGAGACACGGGGTCAAACAAGCAACCGTGTATCAAAGGACTGCAAATGCTGACAATGTAGCGCAAAGCTCTTTATGAAGGTAATGCTTACAGATGCTTAGTCCTGTTATTCATAATATTTACGTATCAAAATAAGCGTATCTACATTCGGCGATAGTATTTACAGCTTTCGGATGACAGCCGAGATAAGCACAGCATGCACATTTTACATGAACAATGCTGCTACATGCATCACGTTGCTCAGTAGTCAAAATATGTAGAACGCTTGGATAAATTATCAAAAGAACATATGATTGTACTGAACCTACTAGTGAGACACCTTGTTGTATATGTGACCTTTTTTTCACCTTACGCGCGATTGACAGAATTGTTTGCCATGAGGATCTGAACTGTGCGCTCATTGAGTTGCTAACATAATTTCTTGCTTTCAATTCCTTAACACTTTTAGATCTGCAATATTAAATCCAGAAATTTCATAGAATAAGTACACTGAGACAGATAAGAAGGAGTACACGTTATTTAATTGCAAAACTATTGTTATTATAAATTATACGGGGCACATCAAATAGATGTGTTTGATAAAAATAATTACAAAATTTCACCAGCTCTGTCTGGTTAGCAAGGATAATGTTTAGACAACCGTCGGTGATCATACAGCGCATATTACAACTGTTGCTAATCAATAACGAATCCTATCGGTAACAGTTTAAAACGGAAATATGTGATCTCTCTCCAAGACGTTCACGTAAATTTACATAAGATAATTATATCCAAATTAATATTTTGAAACGATTAGTTATTGAGACAAGCAAACTATTAATTTGCGACGAGGCAACCAAAAAGGTCGAAGGCGGCCGACTATGCGTCAAAATGACGACACGTGGTCCGAAAGGCAGCGAACTATTATGTCGGTAGCGGCGTTCTTTTGTGATAAAAGGTCTGGTAGAGGCTAATTTGAGCCCAGTCACTATTCTCACTATTCTGTACAAACCATGACTGGACAAAAAGTGTTAATGAAACATTAAGTATAAAGTGGTAAATTTGTTTTCAATGAAAAACATCTTGCTTTACAGTAATTCATTGTATGTTACGTTAATGCTTATATTATAGTGAAGCATTTTATATTATGATCACTTTATCATACATTTATATCTTACTGCTATTACTTAAAATTATTAAAATTGAACAATAGGTTAAACTAGTTACTCTAGATTTAAATTAGTAACAGCTGGGGTATTGGGAAAGATGGTAGAAGTAATGGTGGTGCTAGAAGTTGTAGCAGCGTTAGCAGTAGTGCTGGTAGTAGCGGTGGTGGTGTCGGTGTTGTGGATGTTGTGGAGGAAGTAGTACCGGTAGCAGTGATAGTAACAGTGTTGATAGTAGTGGTCAGAATTTTGCCCTATTTTAGTAAGGATAAATAGGACACGGAAAAGGTCCCTTCCAAATATGATAAAACGACGTATAGCCTATGTGAGTGTAATGATGTGATTCACCACGCGGTCCTGCACATTCTTTAAATAGAGACACTTTTCAGAACAAACCATGACAGGACAAAAGTGTTAATAAAACTTTAAGTATAAAGTGGTAACTTTGTTTTCAATGAAAAATATTTTGCTTTAAAGTAATTCATTTTATGTAACGTTAATGCTTATATTACAGTGAATCATATTATATTATGATCATTGACCTAACTTTTATATCTTACTGTTATTTCTTTATTGATATTGAACTATATGTTAAACTAGTAATTCGACATATAAATTAGTAGCAGTTGGCGTAATGAAAAAGGTGTTAGAAGTAATGGTGGTGCTGGTAGAAGTGGTGGTAGTAGAAGTTGTAGTAGAGGTAGATAGTATTACAAATGATAATAGCGATAGTGGTGTTAATAGAAGTAGTAGTGGTAGCAATATTGATTGTAGCATCGGTGGTGGTGTCGGAGTTGTGGGTGTAGTGGAGGTAGTAGTACCGGTAGCACTAATAGTAACAGTGTTAATAGTAGTAGTGGAAACAGGTGTGGTAGTAGCAATAGCAAATATAATAGTCGTCGAATAAGAAATTGTAGTAGTGGAGTAGGTGAGTATGTAATAGTGGTGGTAGTAGTAGAAGTGGTGTTAGTAGTGGTGGTAGCGCTAGTAGTAGTAAAGTAGTGGTAGTTGCGGAAATAGTAGAAATAATAATAGTAGTAGCAACGTAGAAGTTATATTAGAAGTAATAAAGGTAGAAGTATAGGCGCCTGCAGTTAAACGTGCCGATGGTAAGAGAGTTCCATTCGAGCCGTTAGCAGCAGATTAGATTCGTGGTGCGCGTTTCTCTATTATCGTAGCAAATAAAAAACATTAAAGTGTACGAGCTTATATTTTTCTGTTCTGTAGAGGATCTACAAAGCAACCATGAAATCCCTTATAATATTGCATAATGAAACACGCAATGTGCCTTTTGAATAAATCTTTAGTATACAGGACTTCCAGCATCCAGGAAAGCTAAATATAGTTATATTGAAATTGAAGAAATACTTAAGGTGCTTGGTTCGTACGACCCTTAAAATATTTAAAACCAAACATACCCAAGTGAGTGCTCAAATCGATTATGACTCGCTCCAGGATAGACAAAGTAGCAGGCTCCGAGCTGTTTGATGAATCGTAACCTCTGGAACTGGGGTGTATCAACAACCTTGACACACAAGGGATGAAGGTCAATGTGGCCGTGGATTGGGTCGTTGAAGACCTGTTATATAAATGAATAAAAAATTGTACAATAAGTTCATGATTGTTTCAATGGACATTCATCTAAGCAAGCAATAATTTTCCTTTTTCGTTAATCTTGCATATTGTAGCAAATATTTTACACCAATTAATGGTATTTGACAGCAGATTTCTAAAATTCCTCATATTATATATAAACTGTATTCTCCTTCATATCTTTAGCTCTGGATGTCCAAATATTATTTTCCATGAGTTAGGATCAGTATACATCAACTGTAATTTTGTTTTAAATGAGCGTTTTTACAATTGTATCGTGTATTTATTCAATACCTTATAAGCCATGTTATTTTTGTTATAGAATCACGATGAAGCCTGTGTGCCACATAATAAGCCACATTTATGTGCTAGTACTATGCAAATTGTAATCTTGCCTCAGTATTAATAGTATGTACTTTGATCACATTTGGGCGTTTCTTTCTTTGATTGGCCAGTTATAAAACAGTTAGGGCTATTATATTTAAATGATATAATTCCATACCTTGCGAATGTCACATGTGTCCTTAATAAACTGGTGCATTTGTAACCGCGCTTTTGACTCGCTGAAATGATAAGATGAAATTGATTTTTCTATTTAAAGATCTATGTCACAATTTAGTTTTAAGTTATCACGAAAAATGCTTAAGATAGGCTATTTTAGTGGCATAATGATTTTGATCATTAAATAAAGAACAGTGGTAAAAATGTATGTGAGTCATTTTAGTTTCATTTGTCTTCACTCTTTCAAAATCTCAGTATGGATTGGTATCTCGTGGAGAAAATAAAGATAATAACAGCAAAGACAAAGAAGAAGAAACGCTTAATGTATGCGGGTCTCTTATATGACAGTCTGTGACTGCTGACTGCAATTTTGGTACATGCTTGTTTTAGTTTCTCTAACAATACATTGCGACGCACCGTTTTCATATATATTTTAACATAGGTTTTTGCTATTATTTTGACGAGTGTCACTTGGCGCAAATTGTTTTTTTAATCTTCTGTCTCTTATACTTATAGGTTTGTAACGATTTGAAGGAAGTATGAATAAGTAGAGATGATAAAGTTTCCTCAAAGATGACAATGCAATGCTTTCAGAAAAAAATCTTACAACCTGATTGTTTCTACTACTATGGAAGTGGGCAGTCGAGAGGGATAAGACAAGATCTCCAGAACGAACAGTGTTATCTAAGTAATCACATCTTTATGCCTAACTCCGTATCAGCATCGATTATTGATGCAATTATAAAGATGTTCAAAAGAATAATAAAGATGTAGTTTTCAGCAAAATATGGACAAGGACATATTGCAATGACCAAACGAACTATGCAAGTTAATTCAACTTCATGCACATCTACACATCAATAGCAATCATCAATTATTAAAGAATAAATTAACAGATGCCCGCAAAATCCTTTGAAAAATAGTAAAACAGCAATGCAATCTGTAATTTCTTACCTTTATGCTCAGCTACACATTAATATTAGTCATCCATGCAAGTATGAAGAAATTCTGATTGGGTATAAAAAGGATTTATCCACACAAGAAACTACTGGAATAACCAAAACAACAAGATAATGTTTTGAGAAACCTTAAGGAAATAAGTGAAAAACAGATATACAACAATCCTTAGGATACATTTGCATAAGTTATGCCCAATACATCTCAGTTCACCAACTTACCGCACCTCCATTTCATCAAGAATTTCATCAGTTATAGTTGGCAGATCTTTGCCAACTACACCTTTCTCTGAAAGAAAATATCTGTTTCATAAGATTAAGCATAGATAACTATATATATATATATTTTGGAAATTGTAAAATATAGCCTAAATTATGCGTATTTGAACAGTATGCATCAATAATTTTTGGTAAAGATACAAATAACTTCCGACAAAAAACACAATGTCATCAAGTAATGTAGCACGTACTGATACGTAAAGTCAATTGTACACACTATTAATTTCACCAATTCGTTGTAAAAATCACACTGAATAGTAGTTTAGAATAACTAATTTGTCAATGCAAATATCTTATTTCTTTTACTGCAATACCAAAAGAGTTCAACATTAAAAACAAAACTTGAATAAAAGTGCTTCCGAATCCCAAAACAATAAGGTGGAGACAGGTCTGTTCACTATACTGTGTGCTACAGCCGATAGTATGTGGACTTCGGGATTAGTTTCAATTCAGATGAATTATCTAACGCATCCTCATACAGCATTAATGCATTTGTCTTGAGGTCCTTTATATAAAATTCCTTAAAAGAGGTAAATTAAAGTCGCTGGTGGTGTTTTTTACTTAATTTATATTAGTAATTTGCCAAGCTTATTGATGATCTGATCTTAGCACCATTGATAGTTTTAACGCACAAATGAATATTGCATGGCGAGATAACATGTTCCTGTTTCTCTCATTTCCCATAAACTAGAAAATAATTGTCGTCAGCTAAGGATTTTGTGTTGGCCTAGAGGTTGAAGCAAAAGTTTCAACTGGAGTGATTAATAGTTTTGAAAGTATATCCATGACTCCAAGGAACATTCTATAGTGTTCATACCCTCTGGCGTCTGAGCACTTCATCTCCCTTATTCATCGATTCGCTGGATATATAATTGGTGACTGTTATTTGATGAGCTAGTATACCATTGCGTCTTTTACGTATATACAATGGTACCCCTGTAATTACTTTAAATGAATTTTGACGACGAGGACATTGACGACGACGATGATGATGATGACGAAAATGATGACGGTGACGATCATGAAGAAGAAGAAGAAGAAGAAGAAGAAGAAGAAGAAGAAGAAGAAGAAGAAGAAGAAGAAGAAGAAGAAGAAGAAGAAGAAGAAGATGATGATGATGATGATGATGATGACTGTGATGTTGATGAATACGACTAAAACTTACCCTTAAACTTTTCAGCCGTTTCTGCTAGCCCAGCGTCCTTCAACTTTTCAGCCAGAGTGTCCTTATTCCAGCTGTACCAGTCGTCCTCTTCTTCATCGGAGTTTTGGACGGAATCGGGTTCTTGTGAAGCCATGATAGCGCCTTGATTTAGACTGCAATCGATTGAGAAACGTTGTCACACTTAACCAAGTATGTATCATTTAAATACATGTTTAATTTTGAGGGTAGAGTAATACTGTCATATCAATTCAAAGTAAAATGCTAAAGGCTTATCATTTAATGCAAGGAGAAATTTTAAAAAAATATCTTGCCAGGAAGTTTACTAAGTTATACTGGTACAAAACTAGAGTAATTGGTCAATTTATGAAAATTGTTGACATCTCAATGAAAAGGCATCTTTCTGTGTTTAATAAGATGATGGCGTAGCTCTGATTAAGGAAAAGTAGTTATTAGATATTTGCAGTATATCTTTTTGTTAGGTTATGATTTTGCCTAGCAAAAAGATTTAAAAGAAGCGTGCAGACAGCTTATCAAAAGTAAGTGTAGACAGGAAATGTTCAAATTATCTAAGTAAGCTTTGTAATAACCTACCAATATATGATGATTTTTGCTTTGAAACACTTTATCAAATTAAGTTTTGTCATATAATTATCTAAAGACTTAACGAAAAACAAGTTGATAACCTTGAATTGCGTTTATAATATTACAAACCGAGTTAACGCCACCCGAATGTCATTTAAAACTAGAGGAACTTCTACAGTGACTAACAATAACAAAAGTCAGCTTCTCATTTAAAAACTACAAAGTGAAAACTCTCTGCCATTTTATAAAAATGTATAACTACAATAGAAAAGAAGAGCGACTGGAAAAATATGTGAAGAGTCTTGTTTTTGCGTATAACTGCACTTCTCACTACACTACAGGAACTTCACCTTACGAGCTCTTATCCGGTCGCAAACCCAGGTTACCTATAGATTTAGTCTTTCAAAGTGTTACCAAGGAACCTGCGAACAGGACAACTGAAGAGTACCTTGAGGATCTACAGGAACAAATGGCCAAAACCCATGAGATAGTTAAACAACTTATGTTAAAATCTCAGAACAGACAAAAGAGATATTATGACAAAAAGCAAACCTGTGAAAATCAAAGAAGGAGATAATGTGTTTGTTATGAAATTGGCATTTGATGGCAAACATAAGATTGCCAATCGGTTCAAAGAGGAAACAGTCATCGTAGTTTCTCTGTTTAGACCAGATATACCAGTTTTCAGGATCAGAGGCAAGAGCAGTGGACAAGAAAAAATACTTCATCGAAACCACCTGTTGTTGCTAGAACATCTGGCAGATGATGAAGAAGATAACTCTATGATTGAAGATGGAGAAGAGAGTGAAGAAATCATGGATGCATCCAAAGAAATCGAAGAGATATAAATTGATGATAATTTCTCAAGTGATGAGAGTGAAGGTGACCAAGTAAATGTTTACTTTAATGGTGACACCCATAAACCGCACACTCGCACTGAGAGTCAGAAAAATCATATTAAGTGTTAAGAAGACCTAAAACACAAGAGAATGTAGAAAAGAATCTTGTATATATAGAAGACTGTGATCTGACCACTAAATCTGAATAGGATAGTGGAGAAAGAATGGAGAAGAATTTGGGAACTGAGCATGTCAGTGTCGATAAGATACCTACTTTTTCATCAGATGAGCTAGACAATATAACAGAACGGAATGTTGCCAATGAGATAACACAGGAGCCAATGCAATATGAGGAAAGGACATATGTAACTAATTAATATGTCAATAATAAGGAAATCGAACCAGAGAGAGACATACAGTCAAGGACCAGACCAACTCCAACTCCAAACCTAGAAGTCAGACCGTGTTTCCATGCCCTCTGTAAGATTTGGAGATTATTATAATGTACAGCAACCAACTAGTGGATCGCAGGATACAGGCTTTGGATTTACTGATGCAGTCTAGGATTCTAAGATCAATAGACTCAGAAATAGCTTTCAAACTCATCTCAGCAGTAATGAACAACTAAGGTTTTAATTTTTACCTTTAGTTTTAATTGGTTTATTGTTTCAAATATTGACATATCAATACGTGTATTGTTACATATTTAGGACTCATGGGGAGAGAAAAGTTAATATTTTGTTTTATTTTAAGATTAGGATGAGTAACTGACTGTATGTGGTGGTACAATGCACAAAATGGATACTAGAGATGTTTAACTGTCAGAGTTATATTCTTTCGTCAATAGACAGGCTTATTATGTTGGTAAATGACGGGACGTCATTTTGTATGGTGGGGGAGTATGTTGATGTTATAGTCAGTTTATAGTTTCTTCAGTATAGCCTCTTCATCTTCTTGCGATGGTTTTGATTGGTTGACAGTAGAAGCGCTGTCATTAGTTGCATGATTTGCACGTTCTTTTTTACCGGGAAGTTGGAACGGTAAGGCATTATGACTTAGTAAAAATGTACTATTTAGTATGTTAGTATGGAACTATTGTCATAGTATTAATTGTATTTATTGTCTTGCCGAATTGTTTGAGCCCTCGCGCCGTGCATTTGTTAAAATTAATGTGAAATAATAACTTTGAGGTTTCAGCCGAAATTTGGATTTTCATAGTAATGGTGAAATACTTAAACTGCCTTTCTTTTGTTACAACATACTTTATTTGTACTTTCACCTAACCCTTATAAACTAACAGTCTAACGGCCATACTAAAAATAAAATAAGAGGAGTGGAGAAGAAAGTTTTTTTATACCATGTATTGGTGAGTTTCATTTAAAACATTATATATATATATATATTACCTGTTCTTATACAGAATGGTATCTAGCATGTGAGTGTCGCATTGCTGTAGGGAAGGAAACGTTAGTTTGAAGTGTGCAGTTAGTCGACAACTTGTTATGTTTGTAATTAGCTTACTATATAAAATATGAATGTTAGACATTTTCACGAATACAACTGTTTCAACTATTTTTAATATGTTTTAATCTATAAATTAAATGCCGCTAGCATTGTTCTTATTAAATCATTGTTGTACGTGAATAAACAAATTGGCGTACTCATGTCAAAATTCTAAACCTCTGGTAAATACTTCTCTATTTTCAGATTAAATCCGTTGTCCACACTCATCCGTTGTCAACACTCATCAGTTGTCTACACTGTGTCGTTAGTTTCGTACGTTATCTACATTGATTACTTAGAATACGTTGACGTCAGTTGGCTACATTATCTACATTATATACATGGTAAACACTGGTGTTAGTTTTCAATGTTATCTACATCGAATACATCGCCTATCTTGTCAACCTGGACTACATTTCCTACCATAGTTATATAAGTTATACTCGCCTGTATAATTTATCTGTGGATAAACGAATTATTGTGATAATTATTCTTAAAAGTTGTATATGAATATATTTAGTACTACATTAAATAGTGACTATTAAAACAAGTTTTATTATTGTCTCCACCCTCAAGTATCAAAGTAAAACATGTTAAATGCACATTCGTAGTTTGTCTAGACATTTAGCAGAAAAGTTCGAATCGATTTCTTTCATTTTCCTTGAGACATATTTGACTCGATCCGGTTTTGTCTAGCACATCTATATGGCGCCGATCAAACCAATTATTCTCCCTGGCTGTTCATCTCGTAGTAGTGAAGTGGTAGACAGGGCGGGTAAATGACCGCACAATTGATGTATAAATGTTATTGCAATTCGACACTTATCGTACAAGAAAGGGGGTACATTTTTGTTAACAATTGCCCTAATGTCATGAATACGGCAAGACGTTACCTTAATTAGATTTTCGCAGCACACGCGTCGGGCGTCTCTTAACTAGCCTATTACAATGCGTCGTCTTAATTGACATCGTGAGCGCGTGGTCTCATCGAGGCTAATCGGTTGATGAATCGTAATACATTTGATGTATTGATGTCTGGACCATAAAGTAAGATCGAGTGATGAACAAGTGACGACGTTGTAATATTTCGCACCGACATATACAAGGAATCTTATCCGAGGCGATTAGTTTTATTGCCTTATGATGGAATTTTACTAATCAAAATAAGGTTAACTATTTACTTTATGGCGCCCTCGGCAGTCAAGAATAGTCCCAGGAAAGAATAGTCCCATCTGTCTTAAAGCCTCAAAGAATGATCTGAAGACTATATTGACATAAACTGTACTTTAATAAAAAAGTTGTGACTATAATTATAGTCTATATCTGACACACATTGTGTAAGAAAAGTTATTTTACAGCTGCCAATAAAGCCAGATTGGTTTTCATTTTCCCCCATTAGGTTTGCCACATAAATCTACTTGGTAAATAAATGTAAATAAAAAAAAAATACATTGTTTCTTTAAATTGTGTTGTGACTAAAGAACACCCCTGGTCAGAGACATGACTTTATCCCGCATAGCATGTGTTCGCATTCCATTTAGTGACACCTCATTTGGGTAGATCTTTTAGTTGCGATGGACTGGTAGTAATACCTAGACATAAATCTGTTTCTTCTCCTACCAGTAGTAGCTAAAAGTTGCCAATATGTACATAATTAATAAAAGAAATGTTATTTACTGTCTTTACATGTGAAAAAAGATTTCAAAACAAGAGTTTTGACAGTTATGTTGTCTCAAAATTGAACATATTTTATTAAAATTTGGATTTACCCTATAGAATGAAAAACAGGCCATATTATGATTTGTCTCGGTAACTTAATGTTTCAAAATGTAAAATATGTTGTTTTTCTTCTTTGCAGACTTTGCAATGATGGTGGGTTGTATATCAAACTAGGGTAAACAGCTTCTATATTCTATACTGGTGACTGTAGAAGGCAAAATAAAGAGGAGAAAGCAGTTTGATGTGGATGAAATGGTTGCCACAAAAAATAAACTGGTTCATGTCCTTCAAAAGGAGTAAAAGGATAACCTAAATGTGTGCTAACATCCTGCCTTATCCAGTGGACATTGATTTCACACGCACTATTTTACTGTTATTTAATTTATTTTATTTTTGGCAAAAAATAAAACAATAACACTAATACTTTATTGTTGGTTTTTCAATAAGCACAACCGAAAACATGATAATAAGATTAAAACAACGATGCAGTTAAGCCTGCAATCAATCTCTTTGATCTTCACTTACTTTCCATGTCCTTAAAAATATTTAAATTCTAACTGAATTTTTCAATCTTCTGTCTGACATGTCTATCTCAAATACCTACATAGATACTATTTATTATCTTATATAAATTTTAAAATCAAATATATATATATATATATATATATATATATATATATATATATATATATATATATATATATATATATATATCTATATATCTATATATATATATATATCTATATATATCTATATATATATATATATATATATATATATATATATATATATATATATATTATAAATATTACAGAATAAATTTTATGCAATCTAAATGAAAAACAAGTACAAGACACAGAACGTTGTTAATATGAAGACAAAATGCGTTATGTCTACTTGCACTTATTTTAATCCTCTTTAACTACCTGATTTTAAGCCCTGACCCTCATCATGACTATGCGCATGTGAGAATTTGATTTGCCATAGTAGTTTACTAGATTAAAAATGTTAGAAGTTAAATTGATACAAAATCTGAAAAGAAGAAGGTCTACAGTTGTAAAATTGTTTTAATGCTCCCTGGTTACCTATTAGCATGTAAACATGTTGGCTTAAAGAAAATGATTCTGGCATGTTGTCTTAATTACCTGTAATCTTCTAATACTGTCACTACATTGCTATCCGGCTTTTAATAGTATTGTTAATAACTAAATCATGTTATTCTTCATTTGGTACTGTACTAGGTTATTTCATGTTATATCAAGACACACTTACACACGTTTAAAATACTTACAGTAGTATGTTTAATATATTATTCAGTCAACTGATCCATATTACATTTTAATTTCCAATATAGGTACTATAAACACACAGGCAAACGGTTGCATGACATTATCCTGACTAATGTTATAACGTATTTTTAAACCCAAACACTAGAAAATCAAAACATTTTGAGAAAATACATGTTGATACATAAACATGTAATAAGCATTTATATATTATACCAAAATTATTATTAAACAAATTTCAACAAAAACATTGCACGCGATTCTTTATACAAACATAGCAAACACTCTTTTATTACTCTCAGTACAGGCCTGTAACTGTTTGCCTTTTTGGGTACTTTCTCCATTTTTTCTATGTTTATTAAATCATAATTAAAGGGATTTAATGCATATTTGTGTCCCTCTAATAGGCTTCATTAAATAGATATTAAAATTAAAAATACAAAAATAAATACCAGTAATTATAAATAGATAAGTTTTAATCCCTGACATATTTATGAAAAAATGTAACACTCTTAGTACTACACATTCATAAGGCTGGTCTAATAACTATTTTTGTAAGTTAAATAATTCAAGTAGCATATTTTATAGTAATTGTTTAACAAAGTAAATTAACAATGCCATTTTTTTCTAAAATGTAGTTTTGTCCGTACATAAGTAATTGAATACTTCAAATGACTTGTACAATAATTCACAATGAATTAATATAATGACTTAAATCCTCCACAGATACCCAAGCACAGGCTAACAATATTCTTTAGATAGTATAATGTTATATACAAAGTGATTTAACAGGCACATTAGATCAGTTTCCTTGCCTATGTTAGAGGGGACACACAGGTCCCTTATTTTTTTTACAAATAGAAGAGTGTGATTCTTATTCCAAGAAGTCAGTCTTCTGAGTTGATAGGGTTTTTGTTCATATTATTGCATTCCTGAAAAATCCCTGTCAGGGAAAGGTTACTGTCATTCCTGAATGATCATTCCATTAGCAACATGCCTTCCTCTGTCAACAACATCCCTTTTTCTGACTGTTGTCTCAAAATCAACCATTCAAATCAAATTAACATTCTCAATATAAACATGTTAAAAAATAACAGCATACATATCTGCTATATTTAAAGAAGAAAAGTTGTATGACAAGATAAGTTTTTAGTTGGTACACTATTTTTACACATTCACTAGTGTTGCCAGTTTTGTCCCCCCCCCACACACACACCCCACCCCTAATACCACACTATCATGTCTGTACACTTATCACATAATTCAGGCTTTTTACTGTCTCTTCACAAAAATAATAAGAGCATGTTTTTACAAAAATTAGGACAAAGTGGCAAATTTCATAAGTTAAAAAGTAGGGCTTAATAAGGAATTTCTTACTAGTTTCATTTGGAATTACCATTATTTCTTACGTTATTGTCATTATGTTGGCAACCATAATCCATTGTTCTTTCCATGCTTGAAAGACAGGCACCTCTGACCAATATAAGGGCTGTTCAATATATAATGAGACTGTGTTCATATCTTTTATTTGATAAATTTAACCGTTATATACAAAACATAATAACAAAGTTCATTCATTTTTGAAGACAATAAGAATATATTTAAAAAAAACAAAACAGTTTTAAAGTTACAGCATTTATAAAAAGGTCATATTTGCATCATCGTCCCCGGGCAACAAATATGTCGCGACGTCAGCGACGTCGTTCGCGAAGTAAACGTCGTATAATGTTTTATCCCATCCTCTCTGAAAATGTCGGTTGATATAACCCGTGTGATAAAATGAGCTTTATCAACCGATATTCGCGCACCTGCTCTAAGCCGAACTACTTTTTTGACGAAACGATCAGGATTGTTTACGAGAACGAAACTCATTTATCTCGTAATTATGCTTGTGGTCACCCTAAAAATGTCCATAATATAAAGATTGGTTAAATAGAGCAAAAGAGGCTATTAAAAAGGGATGAGAGCGGTTTCGAACTATTTCCTGCAGGATTGAAAATTTAAGTAGCAGCGTCTTAACCGACTGAGCTAACCGGACAGTTCATCGCGATCTTCCGAAGTTTTATTTAACAATGATATAGAAAATTTGAAAACAAATATCTCAGAAAAGCTGTCTTAATCAAAATGTACACATTTTCAAAAACTAGCAAAAATATAAAAACTGTTTTGGAATAGTAATAAAATCAATAAAAGTGCGAATTTGAAGTCGGCAAAAATAAAACAACTATCACAAAATGTCAAATTATGTGAGTCCCTGTTGTTTTGATATTATTTGGTGTGAATTGAAAGAATATAATGAAGAATCGTGTTAAAACCTACAGTGTTGTAGAAATGAGCTACGAGGATTTCGATGCAAAATTTGGCTTTAATCCCAATAGTTTTGAGAAGTAAATTGATCTTGAATCTGTGGCTGTCTCAGAAAGCAGCAATCAGCTGCCCAATCTAAGGACAGACCCTGATGATTAAATGTCGTTACATGATGAACAATCAAATGGTTTATATAGAGCTCAATCCTTAACAAATGTGCTAATAAATCACATATTCTAGACTTAAACATGAACACCAGCACACCACCTCGAATACCAACATTTCTCCAAATTTCGCAAGTCACCCTGTCAAAACACAACTATCTTCGCAATTGTTAATGGTATATTCAATGTTAAAAATTTCAATGTCATCAACAATTAAAATCTAGGAGCAAACTGTTTGTTACAACTACAAACACACACAAACCTCGAATGTAATTCCTGTTTCTTAGTGCCATATGCGTAGCAACTTTTATGTTGAACGGCCTTGACATTACACACTACACGTATTGCTTTAATACGAGGGTGTGATTTTTGTTGTTGTTATTTTCCAACCATTATTTTTAATTGTCGTAATCAATAAAATTACAACCTTATGTGTACTGGAAATAACATAAAAAAATAAAATGTTTATTGTCTTATTTTAATTGTAAAATATAACTATTTCTTATAGCCAAATTACTCTATGCACGCGCATGAATTTCGTGTATTGCATTAGAATGTCAGATCATGTAGGGGAGGAGCAGTAGCGGTAAATTTAAATGTTTCCCTTTTTAATCCATTTTAAAATACGGTTGATGGTGGGATAAAAAGAATACCAGGTTATTGGAATTATCTATTTATCACATTCATAGCTTTTCAAAAATCCTTACTCGCCGGATAAACTTCTGCTACTCTTCGACGCGTCTCTCGATGTCATAGTCTTTAAAAAGACGAGGGACCCATCTGGCATGCAGCTTTAATAAAAAAAATACATGAATGCACTGTATTAAGACAGATATGCGATACTGTTTTCTTTATTTTTTTTAACTGATAAAAATTAATGCTGGAATGATTAATGTCTTAAAACTAAATAAATGAATTCTTATTTTTCATTATGATTTTTATCTAGATACAAAAACGTCGATATGTTTATACTTAAATTACTGAACTTCTATGATAATTATTTAATACCTTTTTATTTAATATTTACTTACTTTTCTCATGATTAAATCTTTTGTCAGTATGCGATGCGCAGTTCCTACGCTCACGTCAGCAATTTCGGCAAGCTCCCGCACCGTTAAACGTCTATCCGTATCGAGCGCTGACTGAACTGACGCGACGCTTGACGCTTATACAGACTTCTTTCTGTCGGAACTATGCTCGTCATTAAGTGCTGTATGTCCATCAGAAAACTTTTTGTGCCATCTTATTACTAACGTACGACAAACACTGTTTCTCCCATTAGCCTCTTGTAACATTGTAAACGTTTCCGTCACCGATTTGCCTAAATTTATACAAAACTTAATGTTTTCCCGCACTTAAAGACGTTCTTGTGTCATAATTTTAACGTGACAACGTGTTAGGGTAACCGTGAACAAATGTTGATTACATCAACGTTTTACGACCAATTGACGTCATTTTTTTCAGAAGACGTCATTGATATAATGTACAAATTATAGGAGGATTTTTATGTAATTGAAAAAATAAGTTCTTACTTTACTTTATATTATTAAATACGTCTTTATAAGGCAGTATTGACGTAGGCGATAACGCGTGGTATTATATTTGCTTGACGATTACAAGGAAACTATAGTACCATCATTTCTAATGACTTTCGTATTTCACAGACCATGACCGAACCAGGGGTTTACAGTAACTGGTGCCTACGCTCTAATGATTACACTACCAGGGCCGGTCTATATGAATTTGCATAGAAGTAACATCTGGACAATCAGTTTTAATTTCTGTTAACTACAAAATCAAGAAAGGGAAATGGCATACACCCTGGCTGCCATGTCTTTTTACAGATCAATATTCTTTGAACAACTTTTCATTCCCTCTGTCTGCTGAAGCTCCTGAGGAAGTTTGGTGAGCAAGCAGCTTCAGAAGAAATGCCATCTATTTTTTATGGATGTTTGATGTTGGTGGTGTGCAATCACAAAGGCTCATTTTGTGTGTATTCTCATGTGAGCTAAAAGTGCTAATTTCACCAACTGTGGCCAAGTCGCTTTAAACGAAATTAAATGTATCTAAAAAGAATACATGCACCAGGTATATAATCCTTATCATATTCATTGGCATATTGCTGGTCTGTGTTTCAATGATCTTGCCTTCTGATGACAGTTGGCCACTTAAATGCAATTCAAATAGATATGCTAAATATGTGGTTATGTGTGACTTGCTTTATTTTTTATTGAAACAATTGCAGTTTGGATTATTTGAGGGAAAAATCCACAACACATTTTTACAAATTTAAAACTGCAAAATTTAATAACACAAAACTTTCACAAATTAAAAGGTCAAACAAAAAATTAGAAAATCTTGATATCAGTTGCAAACTCTTCCATGTAGTGCTGCAACAATTAATTTGCATTTTGATTTGATTAGATATATTCCCCTTTAAAAATCTTTCCCCTAAGCTGGCAAGTCAATATTTTCAGATTTGTGATAATTTTAAAAGTATAAAAATATTCACATGTGTAAGAATTTATTTACTGGTGTAAATTATCTTAACCCTTTGGGTTTCATACTAAAATTTACACTCTTTATCATGAAAAACATTTGAAAGCATATCATGAAAGTGGCTTGAGCACAGTTAAGTGAAAGTACTATTCACATTTTTTTTACTTTCAGTATCATACATGTATTTCAAATACGCCATAACAGTTTGGCACATAATTGTACTATTTATGATTGACGTATTAAAATGACATAGTTGCATGTTCAAACATGGATCGAATAATATTACCAAGATCGTTAAGCTTCCTCATAGCTTACGACACATTCACTTGTTCACATTCCAAAACTTAATGAAGTAGCGTTTCAGGGTGGTGTAGTGATTTGTCAAGTTAAAAATGTGAATAATGAAAATGTAATAAGTGGCTATCCTAATTGTGAGATTATGAACTGATCTAATAATAATTTTGTAGCGACCATAAATTTCTAGTTGCAATAATACGTATTTTACATGTAGTTCTAAAACTTACTCAAAACACAAATTACACAACTGGTTAGCTGGTTTTGGGCTGGTTGTCATGACTTACAATAGGTCTCCTGTCCCTGCCTTTCTCTCTAGGTTAGTTCCCATGACTTAATTCAGCAGTGGAATGGTCTAAAACAGTCTATGGTAACAAGGTGACAGTTACTCTACAAATACAATGTACCCTAATATAAACTAAATACTATATTTAATTTATATGTCAGTTTAAAAGAAATTTGAATGTTGTCGTTATCAAATTTGCTTTGTTTAAAGAATGACCGGCCAGAACATAAGGTTACAAAATCACCGAAAAAAGCAGTTGTAGTTGATTACGAAAATACATGGGTAGGAACGACACACGCCCGTTTATGCTAAAATGTTGTTCACACTGTCAACTATAACAGCATAATGAATTTGAAAAAAGTAAATTATACACGTGTAGATAGATTGGTAAAATAAACTATAATCGCTCCGATTCTCCGGAGCCATAGGTGAGCAAAAAGGATAAGTTGAACTGTAAAATCAACAACAGAACTGTCAACTAGTGTCGAGGAAACACGATAATTCAGCGCAAACCATCAAATCTCTTCCTTAAATCAGAGAGCTCAATAGCGAATAATCAATAACACAACAATCATACATGTTCACCAGAAAATGTGCCTAAATAGAATAACAATACTCACGTTGAAGACGGCATCTTGTCAAAACCTTTTTCAACATGGCGGGCGTGGCTTCGTATGCTAAGTAGAAGGTTCTCGGCCAAGCTTCGACATATTCGTAAACTATCGGAATTGTTGAAATTCGCTTGTTTACACGTGTTGTTTATATTCCCCATTTGTGTAAAAGAATATTA
This sequence comes from Sinonovacula constricta, assembly GCA_007844125.1. Lineage (NCBI taxonomy): Eukaryota > Metazoa > Mollusca > Bivalvia > Cardiida > Solecurtidae > Sinonovacula > Sinonovacula constricta. The sequence continues at coordinate 26,760,058 of CM017565.1, forward strand.
CTTTGTTTGAGACATTTTTTTGGCTTGATGGTAACATGAATGTTTAAGTTCAGGCTATTATTAAGTATGTATTAAGTATGAGTTTTCAACTAATTTAGTGCGACCGAACTAATGGGTAAAATGAAACAACTTTTCGTAAATGAAGTTACATTGTCGTAACCATAAAAAGTATAGGGGCGTGGTGCGCAGTAACCATACAGATTTGCTAGACTATAACTAATCTGGCTAAAAGTGATTGATCCAAAATGTCAAATATTTGTCAGATTGAAAAAAGGAAATATAATTGTGTGACTTCTTTAATTTGCTTTAAATATTACACTTTTGACAGGGCTCTACTCATATTCGAATTATGTCGAGCACAATATTTCATGAATTATATATTTCAACATCAGATCTCCAATAGTTCTATCCAGATACATGTTCGAGATGTTGCTCCAAAAATAAAAGACAGGCGTCGAAAATATGACAATAATTATGTCGTTTCGACTCGCCTAAATCAATACAATCATTACGTCCGGCTGTCTGTCTTGTGGTGTGTTGTTGTGTTTAGCGAATCCCTTTTGTGATAGGTCTTTATACGCTCCCACAAATGTGCCTCAGTAGCAGCGTGCATACACCTTCTTCAAAGATTGTATTGTGTTTAAACGCCAATTGAGTATATCGGCTAACAGTTTCACTGAAATGTAAAAAGAAAGCTTAAAGTAGAGTTATATTATGGACCATTGAGAATTGAAATAATGTAACTGGCAGGTTTACGATATTTTTACTAAATTTACGGGTTCGAATTTAGGGATATTTTCGTATCCTAAGTGACTAAACGCCTTCTTTAAAAATAAGCAGTATTTAATCAGTTTTACTTTTTTGCTAAAAAATAACAGTAGTCATCAAACATGTACTTGATGTAAATTTAAGCTTCAACTTGCGTCATGTGTTAAAAAACACGTTTCGCCTGCGAGCCACAGTGATAATTGATTGAAACCGTGCTCTCAACGTTCTCGATTTCATATGATGTTTTTCTTTTGTACAATAAGCCAAATTTTATGGAATCTATAGCAAAAGTCCAATTTATTTAGGATCATCTTTTGTGTAAGTCTGTTTAGCTCAATAGTGGCAAAATCTATGTAGTATTTGTTTTTAGCACACCGACACTTGATAGCTTATACGGCGCCGATCAGTTAGATAAAAATAAAGAAACGAGATCATAGTTGTATACGTTATTCATATTTCGTAACAAGTATTTTTGAAAATGATAATACCCTATAGCAAACAACTCAGACAACTCAAAAGGTTTCTTTAACTCAAAGTTGTACACATAAAACAAAACAAAAACATTAAAAAGCAAGGACATGTGAAACGTGTAATAAGAATTATCACAACTATTAAACTAAACTACTGATAGAAAAAGGCACAAAAATTTAAGGTAAAAGAAAAAAAACGATACAAGACAATATACACATAAAATCAGCAGTTAATGCCTAAAATCGACCAGTCTACAAAATGACCAACTGGATTGTGGAGCGCTCCAACCTTGCACTTCCTTAAAGATTTTATCTCAAAGACAAATAGTGTAACAATCCTGTAAGTTAGACATTTTATAGTAAATATTGCACCAAGATTTGAAAACTGGACAAAAGTAATTTTAAAAAACAATATAACAATAACTGCAATTAACTGTAAAATATGTGAAGTAAGTACAGGGCCGCCAGTTGCGTAGTGGTAAAGTCACCGGCTTGTAACTCGTCAGCCTCCTCCCACCGCATGGGTGCGAGTGCCGTTCGGGGCGAAGAAAAAAATATATAAATCAGATAAGACTCCCGGCAGCTAACCAGTTTAAAATAAAAAAGTCCATGCGATGGCTTATAATAAGAACTAGTTAAAAAGTAAAACGAGTGGTGTCCCAGAACTTTATGTTTATAACTTTTTCAATTTACACTAAACGGACAAAGTGAAAACTATGACATCAGATAAAGTTATAAACAGACACAGTGTTAGGATATTGACCAAAAGATAAGTAACAAAATGGCACTCTTAGCTAACAGACCATACATTCCTTTATCGCCACACGGCGACATGCGTACGACGTGATGAGAAAAAGAAAACAGATCTCACCCATATTTTCTTCACGAAGTAAGCACCTGAGTGCTTTAAACATCGCTTGTGTCTAGATACCCAGTGGCGTGTTTTTACGTCTTCAAACCACCCGGCTTTGAGCTGAGGGATAGAAGTGTCTGAAGCTGTTGTAACGATTCAAATTGGCTACCCTTTAGCTGTAATAGTTTCTGGGAAGAAAGCGAAGCCAAATGAAGACTTGTTTGGCGAGTAGACAATATGTGACAACTGCCTAAGTTCTAGAGTGCTGAACTCTAAACGGCAGCAGCATGCAGTGACGGATTGTTCCCAACAATAGCTTAAATCCTTATCCAACGCTTTTTTTAAATCACGTCACGTTTGCCGTCATGGTCGAAGATGGACGGCAAGTTCTTTCCTCATCCACAAGTGTAAGACAACCTCTGATGAAATTTGAAGACTAATGTTCGGTTCACACTTGCCTTTCCTATTGCTTGTTCCAACACGTAAAGTGTCTCCGTGGGACTTTTCTTCAGTTTTACACTTTTAATTGCTTTAACATTTATATGGCTATGTATTTTTATGCTGTCTTTTATTTTCATTTTGATGTAGTAATGAAATCGTCAACCCTTTTGTTAACAAATGCTTATTCCAAATTCCTATGTGTTACTGGTGTATTTTTTTCCAGGTAACGTTCCTATTAAATCAAATTACAACTATATATATATATATATTCAAGCGAATACCTTTAGGCTTTCACAATGTAATAGATTAAATGTAACCTCAATTTTACATCAATGTTAATTTACGGGTAAATATATAATTAAAGCGTGTCAAATAACATTCCTTATTTCATATATTGTTGTTTTTATACAATAAACCAACTTATTTAGGGTCTATGGCAAAAGTCCTATTTATTTTAGATCATTGTTTGTATATATCTGTTAGTAAATGTACACTTCTTGGCTCGATTGTGAATATATCAATTTAATAATGTCAAAGTAACGATATTATTGCCATATGCGTCATTCAGTGCGATTTGTTTTAGTATCGATTTTTTTTAATAATTAAAGCATACAACCAACAAACCAGACATATAATTCAAAGTATTGACTCAAAAGTTTAACTTTCTCAACCAAATCTATTTATTTTTAAACAAAGAACACTAAATAGAACAAATCATTATGAAACGGTCCTATTAGAATTACAACAACACTTGTTTATCTAGCATTTAATCCTTGTTTGTGAACAGCTTCAGCCTCACAATTCCTTAAAGATGTTCTTCTCAAAGGAAAACAATGTAAAATCATCCTATCACAGGATGATTTACGAACCTATAACAATAATTTAATAACCTATAAAAATGTGTACAATATGTACATGGAACGCACGTGGCGCAGTTGTAGAGTCACTGGTTTGTTAAACATCTGACTGCTTAGCCTTTCACAATGCAAGATCGAGTCCCATTCGGAGCTAATGACTTAATGTAAGATGGTCTTCTAACTGAACTGTGGAGCGTCGGTGGTTTATCTCATGGTAGTATTGTAAGGCGATTAAAGTTAATGCCCTCTGTAAAGAAAAAATACGATATGGCCATATATTATCTGCGTATGGCATGTTCACTACAATTTCCCAAAGTTGAACCCATATCTGTAATCATCATTTAGTGGTAGAGACAATGGCGAGAGATAAAGTTATACTATTGCTATTCGGCCCAGTTTCAATGCAGTTAAAAGTATTTATAGTCAATGTGTGAATGCATTTGAGTTAAAGTCACGGTGTAAAACTTGTTCTATCCTAAAAGCACCAAGTCGTCTTACAAAATTGATAGCTACAAAGCAGCTCACCTGAGATTGTCACGAATTATTATTCTGAAATTGGGAAAAAGAATAAATTTGCTATATCATAACGACCCATTGCCACCTTGTTGATTATTTTTTTACAATAGTGAACCTAGGTACGAGAGGCATTAGAAGGATTTTGGATGAAATCCGTTTTTAAGAAACTGAAATTGTGATCTCGATGTGTGACCCATATTGAAAACCAAAATATTATGATGTTATAAACATAACACATTCATCACGATCTATTGTCACCTTATAGATTTCAAAGATTTATATTCAAAATGTAGCAGTTGTGTCCTGGTAAATAATCTTAATAACCAAATGATGACAATTTTGACTTCACACCGTCAAAGCGTTATTCACTCCTCTCTTTATGATTTCCTTGTCCAAGCGATAACATATCCAGGCCAACAAAACGCACCTCAAAACTAGTTGTATCGAGGATTTAGCACGATCCACAAAGAAGACGATCGTTATTAAACTGGATTAGCAGGTGGAAAAAGATGACGAAAAAGCATAGAAGCAAGGTCAAATGGCCATATAGTTTGTGTTTTATCGTTATAAACATACACTATGGTGATTTCTTTAAGCAGTAAAATAGACGTAACATAATATATTTAGCGAAACAAATGAGAATATTAAAAACCCACAGCCTTTATTAGGCATTTTAATGAACGGTACAATCGAGAGACATCAACAAAAGTCGATCTAACGCTTTATATGGCAAGAAAAAATCTAAGTCACAATGTGTGCATGAATTTTGGTTGTGGTATCGGCTAAAGGTACAACAAAAGTATTATTTAAGACGATGAATCCTCCGAGCTACTGTTTCATCACAACAGTTGTAACTACATAAGAGACAGTCTTGCTAGTTTCATTCAAATTCTGCCAAACGATATTGCCGAACGATCTTCAGCTGAATATTACAAAACTCACTCACAAGTAGGAATGAAACCGATTATATCGTGGCAAAGTAAATTGAAAATTTTACAAATCATAACAGAAAAAATAAAACATATTTAATATATTCAAGAATTATGTCACAAAGACATAGCTCGTTAAAAAATCAAACAAATACTACAAGCTACAATATACGTAACAAGGTATTTACATTTTTATAAAATGAAAATTCAGCAAATGATAGCAGCCAAATTGTGCAACATATATCTTAAACAAAAATAACAAAGAACCATAATCAATAAAAATAAAACCGGTCATGACTTGCAACGTTATTGGCACCTAGGCCACTAGAATTGGGTTCTTACAAGTCATATAAAGTCAAATAAAACTTAAAGCCAGCTAGGACAAATCATCGTCATTTTTTCAAGAAACTAAACAAAGGATCAAAGATAATTACAGATTTAAGCCGTGTTGCAAACAGTACGCCCAACTAAGCACAATTCTTAATTGAAGTTAAATCATATTTCGACCAACGAGAAAAAGCGCGAAAACAGATGTTTAAAATACGATTACTCGGTAGACTGAAGCAGGCATAGCATACTAAAACATACGCAAGTAGATCTGGTGCTTATAAATGTTGTAAAGATAATGAAACTTTACCAAATTGTGACCAAGAAATAGTGTCGACCTACTATATTCAATACATATTTCAACGAGTCATAAAACATAAAATCAAGCCGGCCTGGACCTTAGAACGCAACTATTCCTTGGTTTTTATCTGCCATGTAAACTTAAATCAAATACCAATAGCAGCCTAAAAAATCAACGTACATAACACAGAGCGATAAGTTATTTGGAACCACGCCGGCCACGACTTATCACCGACATGTAGGCTGGGTAGGTATCTACTGATGAACCGAAAGATCAACGTGACGTGATTCCAATTTATTCCTTTTGTACATCGTAATAACATGCAGCATTCATCAGAAAGCAGTTCCTTTCAAAATATAATAATACTGTCCCATAATAAACATTAGAGAAGGTTACCACTTCTTTTAATAAATGGGACATCTGCAGGCTGTGATATTCTAAGGAAAGTTCTAAAAGTGTGCAAACTTCTTCCTCATTCTTTATAACTTCCTGTGTATCTGCTGGAATCAACGAAGGTCACCTTTGATATGCGTGATGCTAATCGCTTATTGCAGCATCTCTTTTCTACATGTGCGGCCAAAGATTCGTTAGAGCTGTCCTGGTCATGCTGGATGATCGCGTGTATGCCGAACAGTGACTTCTGACCTGGCAAAATGAACATCCCAATGTTTATTTTTTTTAATGAGAACGGCATGAAAATGCAGTGAACGGTACATGCCCGTAAATCATTACATGGCTAGACTGAAAAGCAATCGACCGCTGCAGTCGATATCGCATTGGTACGTATCCTTGAGAAAATTGACTGCTTGTCCAAACGTTATGGTATAATCATGTCTTATAACATTTATTTCGAACTTCGATTATTAGACTTTTCGAAATTTTAAGATGCGTAAAGGACAAGTATGTGGGGAAATCCTCTACAACACCAGTTCTTTCCTGGTCTGCGACGTCAAGTAATCTACGGTGGTGTCTACATACACACGCTCTATAATCGGTTACGCTTTTATCTGTCCGGCCTTTCTGTCAAAATCATGTCTTTTCTTGTGTTGTACACTCTGTCAGTGTTTTCTGTCAATGCGACACTTGTAAGCTACACCAGTAATGGTCTAAAACGAATAGGTATATATCGCTTTGCACATACATGCACATACATGCCTCCTCTAACACAAGATACCCCATTTAATCACAATTATCGATAAACAACCTTATACCTTACTGTTGTTCTTCAGATTATCTGGAACAGGGACATCCAAAGACGCTAAGTCTAATCTTGTATTTTAACACATACACACATTGTTGCCTAAACTAAACAAATGAGTTTCTCGAGTTATGTTATGATCGGTGTGTAATTCTCAAAGAAACTTGTAATATATTCATATATTATACATTTTATTTTTGAATTGGACACCATTAAATAGTCTGTTAACTCCGTGCGGAACCAGTTGACTATCTTTTGAGCTCGGCGAAAAGATGAGAATAAAATCGAAATTTGTAAATGTCACAGAGGGAAGCATGACTCAGAGGTATTTTGTTAAACCCCTTAAAGTGAATCTAGTACTTAACTTACAAAAACGACTGATTTATTGAACGATTTATTAAACACAACCATACAGTAGTTATACGGCTGCACGGCGTTCAACGTTGTCTAGCTATGGGGGGTAACAGCAGAAGTGTGGCGTGTCAGGGTGTGTGCATTTTACAGCCATGTCGTATGAAATTGAATAAACAGAATTTAACAATTCAGTATGCACAGATCTCGTTGTTTATAAGAATCATACTATATCTAATGCTGGTCACGCAAGGAGTATAATCGAACCCTGGTCCAGCATCTCAAATTGACCGAGAAAGGACAGGTAAGAACACAGTGTCAAGAACTCGGAGAATACACGATAGACCCGACGTGCAAAAGAATCAGTACCATCCCAAACGGCTTAAGCATGCGACATCGACACAACATAGTTTACTCGCCGCCGGGCTGCATAGATACAGCCCTGAGTCAGAATCGGAGGAAAGAAGCAATCAACATGATATATGACCACACTGCTTCTAGAGGTACTATCAGTTGTCAAACATATGAACACAAAGTTTCACACTTTAAAAGACTCCTTAAACACATTAAATTCATTAACACTTAAGTGAAACAAGATAGTGCAACTTTACCAACAGAAGGCCATACGCTGTCAAGTATATTAAAAGATTAAAAATCGCTCATAATTGTAAAAAACAACCGTTTCTAGGAACAAAAACACCCACAAACAACAGACGAAAAGTTTTCTTACTTCATTGCTTACGACCTGGGGCTGGTCAGAGAAGAATTCTGTTTCGACACTGTCCAATAAGAAGGAATCAGACGGATAGTTTTGGGATTCAGTAACACAGACCAAAGAGACGATGTTTTGTACGCATTCAAATGGAAACGTAAAACACGTTCAAACGTTCGAGTGGGAGAGGACCTTTTCAACATGTATCGAAGGCACGTACTAAGCTCTACCGTTCCACAAACAATAGGGAGCCAGACACTCTTCATATATGTTAGTTGAATATTAGAAGACAAACAAGTATTATTATGACGGTGAATATTTTTGATATAATACGGTTTTACGAAACCTTGCAGACAAGAGATGATGAATTCGGGTGGTAGCATGACTTTGTTTGTTGGCAATAAATGGGTCAAACGCGGCCTAATTACCCAAATATACGATGAATTCACACTATACTTTATACTTATGTTAACACACCGGATAAGTCATAAAGCATTATTATTTACACCCTATGACTCAAACATATAATGTGAAGGAAATAACGATATACAGATATTGATTGATAAAACAACATCGGTATGTTCTGATTCCATTAATCCATCTGGCGACATAAATGCATGTCAAGGATTTGTATGATTTTTATACCTGACGACAATATGGACTGCGTGTTTCACACACCTGTAGATTGTCCATACGCATACAACGTCACCAAGATGCGCAGATGTAATGTCACGGTCAACACAACTAGACTGGTGGGATGGCGCGTGTGCTCAAACGTAACAAGACAACAACAGATGCTCAAGAAGATGCAGACTGACCAATGATTAGATGATTTACTTAAATACCTTCGACGTAAAACAATTAATGCTGAAAAGGATACAGGCTGACAAATTATGATTTTTGAGAATACGTTCGTCATGAGATGTGTTGAAGAATATCTGCATGTCAAAACTACTTAAACTTGTATAGGAGCGAGGAGAAAAGTTAATAAGTGCTTGATCTTCAAAACCGAAGGTATTCTTGAATATGATAACAGAAACACGTTAAAGGCATGTTATGATTTTTCCTAACAATTGTTTGAACAAAATGTCTTAACCGTTCCCGTAAAGAATGGTAATAGTTACAAGACTAGTGAATTTGGTACATCATACCTGGATCTACCACAGAGTTCGCGATTACGCCGTAATCATATCAAAATTCGCACCGAATTTGCATGGGATGATTTTTTGTAAGGTACGATACGTCCCTGGGACGCATCATAACTTTCATTTCCAGTAGAAATCTGTTTTCCGAAGATGAAATGCTCTGAATAAACTAATAATAGCCTTGGGAATACTCCCACGTGATCTTGACGCAGTTATTACGTATCGCTGACTAGACTAGACTGGTTCTTTATATCAGGGGAAAGTCGTAGTAATTAATGATTTGCAAAATGTATAGAGTAAACCAGTCGCGGTTGCATAGTTACGCACACCTAGCAGATGCTGGAAAATGGCATCGCCAGTTCCAGCAAAAAAACAAAAACACGTTCAGTCACAGTAGCTGTCTGACCCATTGTTCAAAGATTGACTGGTCAAATATGTTGATGAAAATGGAAATGTGTCCATGGAGTGTAGTATTTGCGTCGAAACCAAAGTGAATAACGTTATTTTACGTCTGGTTGCCCTGACTTCCAAAACGTTAACAGTTCAGGTTGTGTTGCACTCTTATCGGAGAGTTTACAGGTATTATGCATTTCTGCGTTTCGTGTATAATTTGAACTTTCTTTTGAAATTGAATAAAATGTTTCAGGGACTCGATGGATTTGGTTTGAGACCCTAATTTTTTTTAGAGTACTGGGTCCCAGGGACCAGTATTTGTTATTGTAATCGCGAACACTGTACCAGTTACGGAGGAAGAAGGTAGGAGTAGCGTAAGCAAGTTATGTAACTTATGTAAGACGTTTAAGTCAATAAAAACACCAGACTTCCGTATTTGTGCTCAATTTTAAATGAAAATTTAAGATCAGGAGAATATCCACCTGAATGTAGATAAAGTATGAGAGTTCCAATGCACATAGGAGGGGACAAGATAAACCTGAATAATAAGAGTGCAATACCACCTTTAGTTAAGTCATTAAGCAAAATATTCATGCCATTGTGGTATGATTTAGTCGCATTTAGTACGAAGTCACAAATACCCGCCACAGAGCTAGAAATATTTACAACACAAACATAAAATTTATATGAACTTTTTTTTCTTTACAATATGTATTCAAAAGTAATATTCTTTATTACAAAAATAAAACCACGAGGTTTAAAACTTAACAAACAATGAATACCGAGCTAATGTCATACACATGTCTATCGAAGTGTTCCATCAAAGCTGTTGTTGCGCAGTTCGCCCCATTTTTATAATGTTTGGTTTGGAATGTAATAATAGTCCGAATTTGCAATTTGTGATTTAAAAAAAGAAAACAATACATCTATACGAAGAAAGGTTTAACCATTAACATGACACTCAAGAGATGATCGAATATGTGCAAATAAGTGAATAAGTGAAAATAGGAATTTGACAATCGATATGCGAAAAACTTTACTTGTTACTTTTTCATAGTTCCTACGTTTATTTCATTGTTTATGTAAAAGATTTTTAAAAGACACAACACAAAATCACTTACGTATTAAATGTAACAATGTGTTTTTAAAAGATGAAATAGAACAATAATTTTTGTTTAATAACAATGATCGCTTCTTAAATCTATGACATTACCACATACGCATTTTCAAAGCCAGTTATACATTCGGGATTACCTTTCTCGACATCTTGAACGAATTTACGTATTCTGCATTGACTTCTTTAAGGTAAATGGTTTGCACCCGACGCCGGCCCATTTAACGGTATGACTAAAAAAAGAATTAACCAAAACGATATATTTTAAGAGCATTTAAATCTATATATTGTCAACTGAAGCCGTGTGCTAAACCTTCTCATAGCTTGACAAAGTACCTCAAAAAATAAAAAGGCACAAAGCAACGTTGTGTTAGTTCTACAATAATTTTCAACCTCAATCATTAATGATTAACGTACACACATAGAGACAAAAATGTGGAATATTTGCTTCTACTGAGGTGGAAAATTATCTATTTATCGAATACCGTTGTCAATCTTCAGCGAATTATAAACTGTATAAAAGACGTGTGTGATGCGACAGTACCCAACGTTAGAAACAGAATTTTCCTGATTGAGCAAATTTGAAGACGATATTTCAATTGTGCTGACAGCTTACAAAAACAGACATTGCTATGATTAACAGATTTTTAATATAAATATCTCTTTATTTACTCACGTGTAATTGAATTCCTGCTCTTAATTGTCAATGTACTATATTTACACCATGTGACGTTCATTCATAAAGAATTACTTTTCGGTTAAATATCTTTATGAAGAAAGCAGCTCAGTATGCGTCACTGTGACTTCACGTGCATCATTGCTGATTGTGGCTACATATACCACGTCTGTTGTTCTATTTGTTACATATTGAGAATATTCGGATCGTGTAAAAATTATAAATGAACTACGCCCAATGATAGACTTTATATATTTAACGGAAGTTGAAAATGAAAGATAAAAAACACTTCATGGTAATCTTTTTGTTTAAAAATACTCATGGTAACTGAAGTATTATTACTACTAAAACAAATTTAAGAACATAAATGCAAAGTGCATACAGTAGTATATTTTCATAATATACAAACATTTAAGAAATTAGATATTCGGGAACATTTAATTGGAAAATATGCGGTAACAGTAAGTAGTATTACTACTAGAGGTAGTATAAATTTATTACATAATATAATTTAATTTTTATTAAGCTACATTTGAAAATAAATGATGAATCAATAAGGTTATTGCCATTTAAGCTTGGTAGTACATCTTATTATTGACGAATATACAAAGTAACGATGCATCATTATAACAAAATAATTGAATTAATACATGAGAGCCTAATGCACATTTGCATACAATACAAATGTAATGTTGTTGTGTCTTTTTTTAAATGGACTATCTTGTATAAAAAGAATGTTTTACCAATACAAGTATTGTACTTAGACAAGTGATTCGAAAAAAACGCTATTTAATGTCTTTGTCCTACTTTTATTTCTAGTAAGCAAACTAAAATCACCGCATTTATTTGAACATTTGTTTTTATATGACAAGGATGCTGATTCCGCTTATGACAAGTCAAGCTTAGCAGCAGCAGTTATTGTAGCAGGATTAGTAGTAGTAGCAGTACTTGTATCAGCATTCAATACCATTGACTGTGGCAGAAATACGTTAACAATCCGAAGCCAGCTGTGTCTTGTGGCAGATAATTATCTACTAGTAATCGTTTCAGCTCCCCTTATCCCATAAGTACTTGTTAATTGCTGTCTGGGTACGGTATATGGAATTTGTGAGATGCTCCTTGATAAGGTTTCAATAAGGTGATCAGAATCTAAATTTTGGACTTTGTGGATTAACAATTTTGTCATATTGTTGATTTAAAAGGTTATAACGTATAACATATGTAGTAATGTTTTTGAAATATGTACTATTTTAACCGAATAGATTGTGTAAAAACACTCATCTGACCCTTTTCTGCCTAATAAAATCTCTTTTTTTGGCTGTTTGTCTTGCAAGAAGATAACAATTTGCAGGTTTTAAATTATAACATAATAGAAGAATGATCCTGTTAAAACTTCAACTTTCCAATCGTATTTGAGATTATGCAAAGGTTTATATGGATACATGGATCAGAATATAATAATAATTTATCTTTGTCATATTGCGTCTTATCATATCTGCCACTTTGCATAGACTCTGCTACTAAAATGGTAATTTTTTAGTAAATTAACCTTACGAAATAAGTGAATATACGGATTTTGAAGAAGGTCTTTCTTTAATAAACAGATTTATGTAATCCATAAAGTGTCCTTCATAGGCACGAACAGTTCATACAATCAGCATAAATATCTTGTTTTGTTATGTAATTTGATTTGACATATGTCCTGTTTTACAGCTTATTTGCAAACGATCTATACTAGTAAAGTTTGATGAGGATTGCTAAGGTTTTACTTGAAAAGCAGTGATATAGGTAGATACGAGTTATGATTATGTTGTATTTCCTTCTCATTATGAGGTATAACTATAATACTAAAGGAGTTATTTAAACCACACACTTTCGATTCGTGCTTAATGTTCTGGCATTGAGCTCTTATAAGAACGTTTAAACCCCAAAATAAGTAATCGTGTTATGAAATTACATCTCGTGAGTAACGTTGAAAATAGTTAAACAGAAACTCGAAAGCAAAAATATTTTAAGAAATAGCAGGCACAAATATATAATGCAGTAAGGAGAAACTGCTCGATTATTGCAATATAATTTATGTACATGTTAATCTGGAAAGGGATGTACTAATATTAGAATATCAATTAAGAAATATTGTACAAATAATCAGAGCTGCACAGTTTCAATTATGAAAGTTTCGCCAGTCTGTACCCGCACATATTGCACGAACATCTATGTTTTAAGTAGAAGTACACAGTGTACGCCTTTTATCAATAGAAATATAAAAAGGTTCATTTTATTTTACATCGGAATTACAGGAACAAACACTTGAAGCTAAAAATAGTCCTAGTTATAGCTAAACGCTACAATTGTAGAAAATGGCTGACAAAAAATGCAGTAAATGCGCAATTTGTCTAGAAATTTGGACTTTTATGAATGCAAGTCCGTCAGTTATAAACTTTACACAGTTGCAAGAGCACGAACGTGATTCGAAGATTACACGATAATTTGATGCATCTTTCTTCTTTATTGAACTCTTTTACTCATTTATATTTATATAATTCAGAGTGTTCCTAGTGTCTAAAACTACGGATGTCAATTCTCGCCAATGTAACAAATATTAAAGTAAAAGGTCTGAAATTGATTATAAAAAAAAATATTTGTCTTATTACGATAGTGAAAAACAATATCGATCATATTACTGCTATAGTTAGATTTCAACAAAAAGGAAAATACAAACCTGAATAGAGACAATGTTACATATGCTGTATCTTTCTGTGAGTAAGGACATTATCACCACTTCATGCTTTAATGTAATCATATTTGTCAATTCCGATATTACTGCAAACTATATAAAATAATTTTCCGATGAACTGGGCGGCTGTAATTCTGCATTGTCACTGTAACTTAATGCATATGTATGTCATATAAATTGCATAGTTTGAAATTATAACGTTCAAGAAAAGTGCCGCCCCTTCATTGCAGCATTTGTCTCAGTACCTTTATATTGAAGCATGATAACAAGCTAATTTCCACAGCAGCACAATGTATTTGTTAATTGTTTGCTCACTGATATGCATGTATGGGAGTTGGCATTATACTAACAAAAGGGTAATGGATTTACAATAAACTTAATCTACCTGAACATAAAAAGCTTATACGCAATGTGTTTAGTTTAACGAAATTGCAGCATAATTCGAAGAACTTTTGCCCACTTGTTCATTATTCCTTATTGCATTTTGATAATGGCTTGTCAACAGTAACTTGTCACAGGTATTTCGACGAAAAATTATATGACTTTTGTAAGGGTGCTTCTTATTTCTCATTAATCATGACTCACCGCATGATGAGATTTGTTTGCGAATTAATTCTTTTTGCGAGAATGTAAACAATTGAAACAATTGAAAAAATCTCATCATGCGGTGAGTCACAATCAATGAAAAATAAGAAGAATCATTACAACAGTCAGTTATCGAGCAAAGCAGTATGCATTTAATGACAGATATAAACAAACGATGATTTAAACTAAATCAGTCTTTCTAAAAATCCTATACGTGTTGTCTTATTGCATAATAGAAAACATATGAAATAAGCGAAATAAGGAACGTTGTTTGACACGGTAAATTTAGATATTTACCTGTAAATTTACAATTTAAGAGCACTGGATTACAATGACATATGATGCAAATTTGTGGTTACATTTAAATATGTTGCATCGTGAATGATTAAAGGGACTCTCTTCACTGAGTTATATCTGTATGTCAAACTAGCTTACTTGGGAAGTTTTAACACTTTTAAAAGAATATGTTTTCTTCTCATTGCCTGCATTTAAGAAAGCTCTCATGAAGTACGAGATTGGAGGAGATATGTTGAACTGGATTAAGCAACTCAGTCAGCCTGTCTACAGACTTACCACTCCAAGACTGTTGGGTTTGGTCTATTTTGAATTAAGTCTCGTCACAATTTTCTTGTAACTTTTACAACTAAGTACCAAGAGAATACCTGTATTCTCTGACTTTTAAATTGTAAAGTATGTTGCAGAACTCACGTGGCTTTGTATAATTTTCTAACACACTCAACTTGCTTTAAAGAAAACGAAGAGTACCAGTTTAGGATACGAACATATCCATAAATCAACAACCGTAAGGTACTCTATGTTTCAATTGTGCACTCACAATGTTTTTTTTTTAATTCTCAATAGTTCATAAGCTTGCTCTAATCGAAGCTTTCAGCTTACATGTCAGTTTAACCGCCGGCGTGCACTCACTGATCTATTTGTATACCGGTATATCAATACAGTCAAGAGTCTGAATGCATGCTCGTCGTCTCAATTCAAACTGGTTTAAGAAGAAAGACAATATACTAAATAAGTGCTTTAAATGCAATAAAACGTTTATGAAAACAATAATGAATACCCGCTACTACTGACTCACATTTGCTTGAACGTTTAAAGACCCACAGATGACAGAGGGAATACCCTAGACACCAAAACACACCACAAGACAGGCTATCCGATGTAATGATTGCTTTGTTTTAGGTTAGTCTCAGTTACTTTATTATTGTCATATAATTAACGCCTTTCTATAATTCTTAGAGAAACATCTCCTACACAGGTGTTGAAATAACTGCTGGAGACCTGCATGTGGAATATGTCAATTCATGAAATCTTTAGCTTTACCAGAATATGAATAGAGCCCAGTCAAAACGGCAATATTTAGAGTTAATAATTCAAATTATATTATTGTTTGTATTTTGCAGTTTGACATATATATGGTATTTTGAACGATGTTTTGCTAGTGTAGTAATAACTTATAACATTGTCAGAAGTATCTGGCTTGAAAATTGAAGTAAATAACGTTTCAAAAATATTTTATTTATAATGACATTGTATGTTTTATGTGACCTGTATTTTTCGCTTAAGCATCACATGCGAGTTATTATAGATTCACGAAACAACATTTGACCATACATTTAATTCCTTCCTCTTTTCTTTTGTCACTTAAATTTGTTAAAACAACACTTTTGTAGTCGGATTTGTATTGTTCAAACTAAAAATCGGATGTTCATACTTAGATGATTAAAAAAGACGAAAGCGTTTGCAACGACTTTGAATGTTATAACCAATGACCGCAAAACTCGTTCAAGGGTATGTTCGCAATATATCCAAGGCATTTTCTAAAAAAAGCATTGTAGTGTTACAAAATGTTGCCATTCAGCAGAAATTTTACACATGGAAACTTGACAGCGTATTACCAGCTTTAAGAGACATCAATGTAACTAATATCTTCTATTATATCTCGGATAAAAAAACACACACAAAAAAAAAAAAACACATATCTAAACCGAGTAAGCGTTATGTTATTTATGATAAATCATATTATTTATTGTGTACCGACCTATGCAGCCAGTCAACATGGACTATGGAATGAAAGACAAGCATCCAATTGACAACGTTCGCCTCTACAGGAAAAATAAACCAAATCTTGCAGTCGAAATCAGTAGAGACCAGGTGAGTTGATGCTGTAAAAATATGCAAAATATGTTTAATATAAAATAATATATATTTTGATTATGGAATAACTAGGATTAATAAACTAAGTTTAGCAGTATGTTAAGCTGACTTTCATAAACTAATATACTGTTTGATTATTAAATATCTAGGAAAATTAAACTGATTTTTGCATTATTTTAAACTGGCTTTCATAAACCAAATACACCTTCTTAGATGAAGATTGTAACGCTGCTGACCATTTGAATCAGACAAGAGAGAAAAAGTATAGAGCTAATCAATGAAGAATAAAATAATAGTCCATTAATTGAAATATTACCCTGTTTAAACCTTAATTATACGATAAGCATGAAATACAATATATCAGAAATATAAAAACAAAAGTAATAATCGCAAAAACAAACAAAAGAATGGACAAGAAGACGAATACCTTGACCTATTTATCATTACAGTATATACATGTAATGCATGTTCTGTGTTATGATTTGAAAGTTTTATATGGTGAGTGCTCAATTTCTGTGCCGCAACCGTAATCTGTTACTATAGTAACTCAACCAAACCCATGCAGGCCACCTGACATCCATAATAATTTGTCAGGACTAGAACTTGAAGATGTGAACTTTTGTTTTCATTATTCAAAAAGCTACGCTTTAAATAATGCTGAAAAACTATATGTGCCAGAATACGTAATACTATCTGTATTTTGTAATGTTTTAAGCAGTTTATGACTTTTTAGTCATCCTCAGGTTAGAGTCCCAGCTTGGACGCATATTAAGGTCATCTGGTTGATTTGCAATGTGTCTTTGACCCTTCACTGCTATGTTGCTTGTACAGGGTCTTTGTCCACCAATAATAGCAGGACATGTCCACAATGATAATCCGCGCGCGCGTGTGTGTGTTTGTGTGTGTATGTGTGTGTGTGTGTGTTTGTGTGCAGAAAAACAAAATCATATTTTTCACCAGGTGTCGTGGTCGCTTTCGGATACCTTCCCTGAGCAGTGAATCCGTGACCACAGTAAGGCGTTTGACAAACGCTCGATCACCATGATTAAAAAGGCTTTTATCCAGTATTGCAATAGAAAGAACTACCCTGTTTCTGATGTAACATGAGACATAATTGAATAACATTTGTGAAGAATGTTTTTTTTTAATGTCTTTCCACTTAGTGAGGTGGTCCTTTCAGTGACTTCAAATGTCTAAGAAATGTTCCTATGTTGTATAATTTTATACTGTGTTTATATTGTACAATGCATTAATTATATCAAAGTCTCTGTTATTTCATCTTTCTATGTTATGTTGTATTACATTTTTTTCTGCTGAAGAATTTATACGGATAATATTTACTTAACAAAAGCTTTAGGAAAACAAACTAATCAATTTGATATTAATGAATACAATTGATCATCCTTATTGGATACCAGAAATTGTGCCAGCGATGTTAGTAGGTTTGATCAAACAAAATGGCACATGTACAATGGGATTATCAGGGGACGGTTCCAGTGTTTTTATTAAATATTGTTTCAGGAAATAGGGCTCTAAATATGACCACCCAGTGCACGTTGCAGCTTATGCAGCAGTCAACTACATGTTCATCAGAATTGACACTGGTTCTCGGCATATTGATCATACCTTTCAGAAATTATGATTAGTTTTATGAAGTTTTTATTATTATACAAATACCTTTCTGAAAACAAACAACACATATTTTTTAAAAGAACAAGTTAAATACGGGTGTATAGATATATTTCTATTTAATCTGAGCTCATTTTTCTTTTTTTTTTCTCTAAATAAAACTGATAAATATAGCAGATGAGTTCTTATTGCTTTCAGCCCGGCAGTATACAGACAATCCACTCAACACCATATCACCAGTTAAATCAGATGATATTTCAAGGTATTATAACAAAAAAAAATGTATAATGTTTGTAAACATTTTTTATCATTTTCTATTTTACTGTCAAACTGCTAAATGTGCTACACTTATCTTTTCTTTAATCAATAAGTTTTGCAGATTATTTAAAAACAAGCATATATATATAGTTAATACTCATTTTTTGAAGATGGATCACTGCGTTTTCTGTCAGAAGCCTCTGGGTGACCTCCCAACAGTCAAGCTCCGAGATAAAGGATGTGAATCTGTAAATAAAGTAAGTGAAGAACGGCATTGCAGCATACATGTTACCACAGGACAGGAGGTGCACATTGACTGCAGACGAGACTTTGTCCATGAAAGAAATATAAATAGTGTTGACATTAACAATAACTCAAAAAGATGTTCAACTAGGTCTTTGAATGTGTTTGACTTTAACAATAAATGTATATTTTTGTTCAAAAGATGCCAAAATTAACCATAGAAAACGAAGCGAGGATGTTTTCCCTGTTAGAACTCTTCCATTTCAGAAATCCATTGATCATGTGTTTATTGAAAGGAATGATCAATGGGCTCATGATGTCTCTGGACGAATTGCTAGTATCATAGATCTTCCAGCAGCTGATGCATTGTATCACCAGTCATGCAGTGTGAACTTTAGGATGAAACGCCAAATTTCTAAGGAATTCCAGTCAGATTTAAGTCCATGTAAAATACAAAAAAGTCCTGGTAGGCCTGAGGCAACAGATACCAATGCAATGAAGCATTCAAAACTGTTATCAGTTATATCGAGGAAAACGAAGGCTCTGTTTTAACCATGACTGAACTTATAAATCTAATGGAAGAGACATGTGGTGAACGAGCATATTCGTACAAACACATGAAAACCAAGTTGTTGAATCACTTTGTAATTCCATATCAGTTTCTTCCTTTGCAAATACAGAAACGAAAGTCACACTGAAACTAAAAGCATCAAAATAATTCATGACTTTTCTACGAACAAGGATTTTCTGAAACTGACCAGATGAAAGCAGTTGTAACTGCTGCAGCAAAGATGATCAAAGCGGATATTAACTCCAGTCAAGATGACAAGAAATTCTACCCCACATTCCAGTCAATATCTTCTAAAACAGAAAACAAACAGTTTTTCTTACCATGTTGTTGCCCGGAGAAAATAATGATGTCAAACTAACCTCACTTGGTCAAGCATTGGTGCAGGGTTGTAGACCAAAGAGATTACTCGTTCCTTTACAGATAGGCCTCGGAGTTCAACTACATCACTAATTCGGGTCAAGGTACTTACTGGATCTCTTGAATAGCATGGGGTTTACTGCTTCATACTCAGAGGTTCAGCGTTTTGAGCCAATTCAGCTGTAGTCTGGTTCCCAGCTTCTATTGTAAACATAATAGAAGTCTGGCATTGACGAAACAATGGCCGACGCAATGATAGCTGTAAATTAACCAAATACTTTCAAAAGTTGTTCATCGGGATATTGTTCAATTTTCAATCGATATGTATATATAAAATTCTTAAAGATAAGGTTTCTTTTCGTGGAGCATTTCCGTATGTTATTTTCTTTTAAATTTCAATAAGTTGAGTACTTTTCGGACAAATACGAAGATTGTGATATTTCGGATATGTGATCATAAGTTCTCTTGTAAAATGATTATAAAATGATTTTGTTTTGCATTGTGATCAATACGAATGTGTTTTAGTTATGTTTATTAAGAAAGTATTACATTGCCATGCGAACACTACCTATATTATCTTAAATGTAAATGTTACAACATAATCAAAGATATTGTGCTTATACAGTTATTGTGGGATGCTTGTTATGTCATTTTATTAACTTACTTGAATATTTCATCATTTATCATGTGTATGAAAGAGCACTATTTCAAAATTAGGGCATTCTAAGAATTGCACAATATGTACTGTTATTCTTACTGTCTGATCCACCTAGACACATGCTCCTCATTTTTGTGTTGATAGAATAATTTTAATAGAATCTTTACAATGCCAAAATGCAAAAACTTAAGAGTAGAACATACAAACTAACAAATAAGTGAACATAAAAAAATAAGGAGTCTTAAATGTTGTAGAAACTTCAGATTTGTTGTCTTAAATCAATGCAAACTTTAAAAAATAGTTTTCCTAAATTACTCAAGATAAAATTGTGTGTTTTAATGTTGTTAATTTATATAAAAACACTTAAAAACTGATAGCAAATAATTACAATGAATATGCAAATGCTAAGTCAAATTAAGTAAGTGTTTTGCACTCATTTGTTTGGACTTCATGCTTCCTGGGGACTTTTCTTACAGAAACATTGGCAGTATTTCATTTTATAATAGCATTTCTTGTAAATTTTTGTCACCTTCAATGGAAAAATTTGGCAAATGTCACACTAGTTGTGTAAATGACACACTCTATTCTCTGAAATCATTATTTAATATTGTTATTAAAAAATCAAATTGAATGAAAACCAAATTAGTGGCAATAATACCTTTCTGTATACCTGACATTGTTATTAAACAAAAAAAATTAAAATAATGATGAACACTCTAATCATTTTTAACAAATTCGATTAATCAGATCTAAAAGAAATAACAAAAAAAAAAGGCATTAAAAGAATTTTTTTCTGTGAGTTGAGAATACATGCACACAGTAATATTTTAAAACATTTCAAATGACATTGCTGGTGATGACAAGGAATGGCAGTTAACTTGCTTATGTTTTTGATAATCATATACCGTAGTTTGATTTAGAATTGTCATGCATAAATGTTTGCCCCAGTTCCTAGTGCATAGAAGAACTCATTAGATAATGTCATATCATTATATGCATGTTTCATGTAAATAGTCTATCGATTTATTAATTTGCATATCTAAATAGTTCAGTTGTCTGGCAAAGACAAAAGAGAAATCAACATACTGGTAAGCCCAGATTTTTTAAGAATTCTTACAACAGTACTCCCTTTGAATGACCAACTTATATTGATGTGATTAAGATGATAAATGCAAAAATGGTGTTTGATCCTGACTGCAATTGGTATCAATTAAGCTTTTTGAGATGAAGCTTTTTAAAATAGAAGTATTATTTCATCAGTTCTTCAACAATAAGACCTATTATTGGTACATGAAGGATGAAAGACATCTTGTAGTGTCCGCAACACATAATTAAAAAAAATAAATGTCTAAACCCTTTTTCTGGTCTCAGATAAGTCACATCTTTTTTATTTCTTTTAAGTTACCTGTACTGTCTTTCATCATTCAATTGGTATATACATTATATATGTTAAAATACATTGAATATCCTGATTGGCCCATATTAGAAGTACATTAATTTCACTGTTATGTCCTGTTTGGCAGAAAATCAGACTAGACAATAATATTTATTTCACTTTTTTATATAACTGCAATCAAACCAAACATTTATTAGCAAAAACAACTTTGAGAACATGAAAAATGCCTTATTTAGAAGCATATTAATATTTATGTTGCGGACACTACACCGTTGCAAACAAAGCTTTTCATTAAATGCGAAAGGCATTTGGAGAAAGCGCTTGGATTGTAGAAACATGTGCCCAAGGCAATTTATATAACAGCAAAGTAAACTTTGTATCTCCTGTTTTTGTAATGTGTGAAGCTCTGTTGCAGACGCTACAAAATATTACCCTTTGCAGGTGTGCAGGAATGACATAATTAAAAACATTGCACGCAAAACAAAAACTAGTTCAAAGTTAGGTATGTTTTTGTGTTAAATACATATAAATCTTGAAAAATAAACTGCAAATCATTTTAATATTAATTTCTTTTTCAATTCATTGGCTTCTTAATTTCAGTTTGAAAGAAATTGTCAAAATGTATAACAAACTCTACTTGTATACAAACCCCTGTCAATTTTTTTTATTTTTTTCTTAAAAATTGATGAAACAAACAGCTAATTAAACTAGAAAGAAATGTTTATAGTGAAATATAACCAATGAGTATAAATTGTTAATGCAAAATATAATATTTTGCTATGCAATCTTAGTAATATTTAAATGATACAACATAATGCTGAAAAACCATCATTTTAGCTCTTCAAATTAATACACAGTGCATATTGTCACGTTACAGACCATTTTTCAGCTAAAACAACATCCTAGCGGCATAAAAAATATTTTTTTGCTGCAAACCTATTACTAATAACTTCTATGGGACTGTATAACATGATCAAGTTTAAAAATGGACAAATATAGTGAAAATGGCGATAATAAAGTAATAATAAGATCTCTTTACCAAATTTAACATGCCACTCCTAGGGGCCGTATTCACAAAGCATCTTAAGTCAAAACTTAAAATTATTAAAAATTTTCTTAACACCATTACATTTATACTTTTGTTTTAAAATGACTTATTTTTGCATAAAAGAAATGTTCTATGAATACATTTCACACAGATGTAATAATTTTCAATATTAATTACCTAATGAAGGAAATATGGGGAACTGAAATTTTCACTTAAATTATTTTTTAACTTAATATTTATCAATTAAATAAATAATCTCCGAAATTACACTGCGTAAATATGTCCAAAAAATATTCAACTTGTCAGGAATGTAAAATCTCATCATAAGTAATAGCTCCTTAACAACGCTTTACACGAATGAAAACTACAACATTGATATTGACCAAAAAATCAATACTATCACAATGACCCGCCTTTTGCTATTAGCTCGTAAACTTAGCGATTCCATCGCCGCCGCCATTATTTCGTTTGTGCCTGACCCTTTGTGTTTAGACAAAGGGCAGGTAATCCAGACTAATTCAGCTGCAGCCGTGAACACTTCAATCCCATCATACTTTCCAGGCAAGTTCCTGCAGTTTGTTGCTGATAACGTGTATCATAACACTCGAACCCTTGATGGCCACGGGACATTCCATGGAATGGGAATTATTGCCTGCACAACGCCAGGTTCAAATGTCAGCTTACCCATTCCTAGGGCACGGATAACAATAAGTGAACTGTCAGAGATTGGTAAAATAACACTGAGGTATTTCACAGAACATGACAATTCTACTGAAGAAAAGGCACTCTTCGTGGACCTTGATGAGAACAGCCAACTAGCCAGAGATGACACGGAAAATGATCTCTTTGATTTGTTTTCAAAGGTAATTTGGCCTCTGAAGGAGCAGCGTCCGAGATGGTCTTGTACAACAAAGAAGAATATGATCCAGGAAAAGCATCGATTACATGCCTCCCCATGATCGACATGAGCCCCAGTGACCTTACCTGCATAAACTCAACCTTACACTTTGTGTACCAGCTATCTAACAAGTATGGGGTTATACCTGTCCTGACCTTTGATCAAACGTTGTATCAGAAAGCTACACAGATTGTTGCTATGTCTGAAGTGTCAAGTCTACTCAAGAAGATTGTTCTACGACTCTACGGCATTTCACACACAGATGAGCTTTCTCGGCACCATTGGACACATCATGTCAGGTTCTGGTCTTCAAGAAATACTCCAAATAGTAAATGCTCCAAATGCAGTCACGCATATGATGTCAGGAAAGGCTGTTTCCCGTGCTACAAGAGGTCATTTTCTTGTAGATTCTGCCCTACATGCACTGTTGATATCGAAGATTTGCCCAGCTGCAATACCGGAATCAGTCAACAGTGGATCAGCTGCCGACAAAGAAAAGGAAGCGGATGAAGTAATACCTGGTGATGAAATCGTCGATGAAACAGATTACAATAACATGTTAATTGACAGCAGCCATGTTCTTGATATCGACAGATTGACACATTTAACAATGATGTATGAGCAGCTAGAAGAGAAGAAAATCAACAGAAAAGACATATGCAGTAATGACAGTCTGAAAGAAGTGGACCAAAAAATCAATGAACTTAGAGAAAAGCTAAGAAATCACAGAACAGCTGCCTTATGGTTCCAATACATGGACATGATTTCAACATTACAGCAATTCATTCGAGCATAAAGATCAGGCGATTGGGTTGGTCATCTCAGATCTCTACAAAAGATGCTACCATACTTTGCAGCTTCAGGGCATCATCTCTACCTAAGGTCAGCTTACAACCACTTGCAAAACATGACCAGACTAGAAAAAGAGCATCCCGATGTTTACCAGCAGTTCCTACATGGAAATCACACTGTGCGTCGCACTAAAAAAACATTTCTACTGACCCCATCATTGAACAGGTTTTAATGCGATCTTTGAAGACCACCGGTGGGTTAACACGATGAAGAGGGATGACTGAATCACAGCTCAATGCCAGCATGTGCTGAAATGAACAATACAATGCAGGAATTCAGTGACATGAACTATGCAACCAGTGAACAACATCAAGAAGTTTCAGTATCGCACAGAAACAGAGAAAGCAATGATTTGAAACAAATATATTTGTCCATACAAGGTCGATCTCCTTTTGATGATGAAGATACATCTCTTCGTAGCATAGAAACTGGAGTTACAGCAGACACAAGGGTCAATGTTGACGTTGCATTTGCCTTCGGGAAGACAATTGTCAGTAACATGATAGGCCAACAAGTTGACAAATACACATTTAAGAGAAAAGATCAAACGGTGCCACTTAGTATTAACAATGCCATAAAAGTGAACGAAGAAACAGTAAACATCGATCCACAATTACTCTTCCAGAGACTCATTACAGTTGCCGATAAATGTGATGAAGACATTTCAAATATTTTCAAGTACGAATTGGGCACATTTCCATCTTCACTTTTCGACAATTCAGGTATGACTAGGACTGGACAAAAATCTCAACTGGCCGACGCAATGTGGAAACTGAGTGAATGTGGACAAGATTTAATACAACACATAGATGAAGTATCGTATGTTATTGATGGTGGTTCATTGTTGCAGAAAATTCCGTGGCAGAAAGATGGAACGTTTGGCAGCATATGTGAGCAGTACTTCCGATACTTGTCCTCCAGGTATTCTAACATTACGGTTGTGTTTGATGGGTACTCCTCAGGTCCTTCTACAAAGGATATTACCCGCATTCGTCGAAACAGGGGAATCGTAGGCACACACGTAAGATTCACCATAAATACACCGACAAGCAAAGACTTCTTTCTGAAGAACAATGAAAACAAACGAAACTCTTCTGCGAGAGGCAGAACTGTGACACATGCAGAAAGCGATGCTGATGTGTTGATTGTTCAGACAGCAGTCGAGTACTCGTCAAGAACGACACCATATGTGATTGAAGAAGATACAGATCTTCTAGTTCTTCTGTGCTAGCACGCACAATTGGATTCAAAGAAGATATTTCTGAGGTCTGATACGAAGCAAGCAAAACCAAAACATGTGTGGGACATTCACAAAACACAGTCATTGCTTACACCAACTACTAGTTAACTTCTACCATTTCTACATGCGTTGACTGGCTGCGACACAACTTACAAAATCTACGGAGTGAGCAAAGCTGCGGCACTTAAACTGTACCGACAAAATATTTCAAGAGGTTGCCAGATCATTTGTTACAAGTCAGTCAAGGCAAGATGTAGTTACACATGGTGAAAAGGCTGTTATGATGCTTTTAGATGGAGATCTACGCCAAAACCTTGATGTTTTACGCTATCAAAAGTTCTCTTCGAGAGTTATGACAAGCACGTCATGCATACAGGTCCATACATTACCACCGACATCTGCTGCAACAGTCTTTCACATCCTACGTGTATTTCTTCAACTGCAGCTTATGACAGACAAGACTAACCTTACACCTGAAGACTGGGGATGGCAGTTGAAGAATGGTGCCTACATTCCTGTAAAGAAAGATATTTCCCCTGCACCGGAAAAACTTCACAAGGTGGTTCGTTGTAATTGTAAGTTGAATTGCGACAGCAAACGTTGTTCGTGTCGTAAACACGGACTTGAATGTTCATCCGGATGCGGTGCATGTCGAGGTATCAGTTGCACCAATTCTGGCACAGTAGACTATGAAGATATTTGAGTGTGAATGTCTTTCTTCAAACTGCCTTGATCCTCTTTGCCAATAATGTTAAACAATTGTGTCCCACATTCAGTATATAACATAATGAAATGTTATTGTATCATTTAAGCTTCAAACCATATTGTAGTCTTAAGACAAATGTTAATTATTGGTGTTTATTTAATGCTAAATGAACAGATACATGTATGCTGCATCCATGTCTGTCTTACACACTCTATGTATCATTATGGTAGCTTTAAAAACAGCATTATAAAATCTAACATTTGTTTACGAAAATTGTTGTTCATTGTAAATGTTGTTGTTATTTAATATATAATTATCCTACATTCTGTATATAACATTATGAGATGTTATTGTATAATTTATGCTTTAAACTATATTGTAGTATAATAGCTGCATGCATGTCTCACAAACTCTATATATTCTTATAGAAGTGATATAGTAGCTTTAAAACAACCTTATCAAATATAACAAATTATTATGAAAATTGTTGTTTATTATTAATGTTGTTGTCATTAAATATATTGTTATATATAAAATTGATAAGAAGATTGTACTAAGTAGATCTCTATTACATTTATAAATGAGTATCTGTGTTTTATTAAATCTCTTGTGTTTTATGTTATTCGTAGTGGGTGGGGTAAAAACACCACTCAAAATTGTAAATTTAATCAGTAAATAAAGCCAAAATGCATAGAAATGGTCTTTATAATAATTTAATTACGTTAATATAGCACAAGATAAACTTTTAAATGAATGTATGCGTTATACTTTGAGAAATGAAAACACTACTGTACTGAGCTCATTCAATTGACTGTATTTTAAAATCCGGCAAGTGCCTATTTTCAAAACCATTTTTTCGAAAAATGCCTCGTCCATCAGCATGCAACTTTTTTTCTGTACTTCAACAAACATTATAGTTCACAAAAAACATAAAGACGTTTCTGTTGCAATTAGTCCGAGAGGAGGTGGGTTTCAATATTTTATTGATCAGGCTACTTTATATGTTGCTAATGTGCCCATTTTCAAATCGAATTTTTCAACAACTTATTTTTTCTTAGAGAAGATGTAAATCCACGTATTTTGAGAGGTTGTTATATGTTCATGTTAACTATAATTAACTCTTTATTTGTAATTGTCCCCCGCCTTATTGTTTTTAATCAAATACCTATATTTTCACATTTCTCTTATTTGTTTAATGATTTATGTTAACAGCGTGTTGTTGTTTTTTTGACCCTGTTATACTAATATTAAGAAATCTTTACATAAATATTGAGGAAAACAAAGTCTTATCAAGTTTTACTAACAAATAAATACCTAATTAAAAGTTATTAAAGTTACAAACTTTGCATCTCTTTAATTCACATATATCTCAGACGCTTTAATTCTAAATTATGCAGGTCATACCAAGTACTGCTGGGTTATAATGCCAATTCCAAAGACTCAAATAATAGATTTTCCATTTGTTTGTAAAGTATTTTGCAAGAATATGAATCATATATTTTTTGGAATTTAATAATAGGTAAATAAGAACATGTCCTACAGAATTATCACATATATTTAACGCAATCGATAGAGCGTCGGTTCCAGGTACGGGAGGCCCTGGGTTCAATCCCAGGCCGCGACATACCAAAGTCGTTAAAATGGTACTGGTATAGCTCCCTTGCTAACGCTTAAGTAAATATAAGAGTAGTTCCTCGACTGGTTGGCCCGGTGTCAGGATAATGTGATTGGGTGTGGTATCATGCCAGGTGTTCACGGCATGCTACACACAGTGAAGGCAGCACTATATATGCTTCAAGTGGACACCGTCTCCAGATAACTGAAAAACTGTTGGTGGGACGATAAACTCAATAAACAAACAAACATATATTTAAATCTAAACTACCTCTAGAGAAAGGCAAACAGGGTAAATGTAAAATTTCGACATAAACACAAACACATAGACGAGACACACAAAAAGAAAACACAACAATTACCGCATTGTATTGAATTTTTTGTCGCAGATGTTTCTGATAATATAATGACGGACATTGTAGTCATTCAAATACCAGAATTAGCAAGAGACTCAAATCACACATTCTTCATGGATTAAAAATATATTACATAGTCCACAGATTAGGTAAATAACAAAAGATTCTATCAAAATTTCCACATATATTTAAATTTTATCTACCAGTAGACAAAGGCAAAAAAGGTAAATGTAAATATGACAAAACACAGAGACGAGACACACATAAAGAAAAGCCATCAGTTACCGCCTTGGAACGGTCAATCGGCAAAAGGGTCGACTGTAGTGCTTAAACCTGGTTTGTGGAGCGCTCCTACCTCGCACTTCCTGAAGGTTTTTCCATCAAACAAACAGTGTAAATAACAATATCCTGATAAAGTGAAACAACTAACAGTAAGCACCTGCATCGGGAGTTAAAACAGATACAATGAACGTATATACATACATAATATTAATTAAAAAATAACTATCAATATATGTACAGTATGTACAGTATTAAAAAGCCTTGGCAAAGTAAAAATTCCAAATGAGAGATTAGTTTGAAATAAAACAGCCCAAGCGCTGACATATTATAAGATGCCATGACATCATGTGCCAAAAGTGAAAGGTAAAAAATACGAAAAAAAACCACATCGAATTTTAGAAAACAACCTACCAACACAATTAAAATGTAGTATTGTTAAGAGTAATAAGTTAAAAAAACACATATCATAAAATGTCGAGGATTTATCCGCAGTTGGCATATTATATATAATAAAGGTACCAAAAATCCAGATGTTATACCTGCTGTGCAATTTCACGTAAAGTGTAGGGAGACTGCTTAAGTTGTCTCACCTATATAGGGCACGACTGGAGAGATGAAGAGACAAGAATTCCAATAGTAACTGTCCAATTATGGCTTTCAGTCACTGTTTTCATATAGTCTCAACGACCTGTCCGGCGATCGTGTAATTTAAAAGCAATGCAAGTTCTTGACAGTAAAAGGGTCAATTGCAAGCAATGCAGTACAATGAAGTAAGATAACCATATATTGTCTAGACATGGAGATAAATATCACAATACTAGCAAAGATTTAAGTGACATACGTTGCATATATTAAAACTACGAAAATTCCATGTTTTTTTGAAGTTTTACACGGCCTCATGTAACACCTACCTTTCTTTTTGTCTGTTTCTATAATGCAGACATCTAATTGATTTTATAATTTTAGAAGAACGTTGTTGTCCGCCCAGAAAATGACTGAGGATATGAAGAAGAAAGTATAGATCTCATAGGATCGCAAGTTCCTCGCATGGAAGAAGTCATGCCAATAATATAATAAAAAGTATACAGACTGGGCATAAAAAATTACCATTGACATATACATTTTTACAATAATAAAGTAAAATGAATTAAACTTATATTAACATACATTTCCAGTCACGCTACATTCTTGTTTGAACGGATTTTCTATATTATGAGTTATTATTTCTTTATTATACTTACTTATATTGCTTATTTTCAGGCAAAACCATGTAAATATCTTTCGACCTTTTTCAAATACTTGTTTAAAATAAGTTTTATTTTTTAAGTCATGATCAATAATGGATGCCTTAAAAGTGTATAGGTCTTTAAAATTAAATGTAAATATTAGTGCACACTCCTCTATTCCAGAGTCGGAATTTGTTGTTAAGCAATACACTTTGCCATTTGCCGAATAGGTAGTTTGATCGATAGGTATATTGGCTGAAAGACAGACAGACAGACAGACAGATAGACAAGCAGGCAGACAGGCAGGCAGCAGGCAAACTGAATTTTGTATTAAAATTATTTCATAGCATTTAATGTAGATTTGCAGGAATATTTTTTTGTTTGTTTGCTTCAAACTAGAAATTGGTAGGTTCTTTTATATAGACAATTTATTAATAAGTACATAGATTAACCTTATTTAATAAGGACTAACATGTATAATTTAATATTGCAAACCCCATGAATATGAAGCATTTTGATTGGTCGAGAAATGATAACTACTCCGGGAAATAATGTTGCCCTTTGCTTTTCTCACGACGTGTTAATTTTTCATGCGCATTGTAAACCAACATGGCGTCACGTATCAAGAATGTTAGACATTCAGACACTGTAGACAATTAAACATTGAACATAGTATTGTATTTATACACACTACAGTGCAGTAAGAATTGAAAACTAAATGTTAAAATGTGTTTTCTTTATCGTCATTTAATAGTATGTCTTTTTTGGTGACATACTACATAAAAATGATCATATGTTTAGTAGAGGTCAATATTATCAAACCATCAAAATGCTTCAAATTCAAGGGGTATATAATATGACAAGTACATACTAATGTTGAGGTCGATATGTAGTTTTGCGTACCTGGGCAGTGTGATATCGACCGAGGATTAAATTCTTGTTCTAATATTGGTGTGTGTATATTTTACGGTGGATGGAAACGGTTAATCGGCAAACTTCTCTTTAAGTGTAGTCTGGTTTGAATTCTGGAAACGATTAATCGTATTATTTCTAAAATCATTTGAATACAGGTTTAAATACAGTTAATTGAAAGATGTTTCATATGCGGTACGCTTATTCATGTTAATACGCTCCATCGTCGCAACGTTTACCATTACTTCCAATACATAGACAAGAATCTTGCAAACATTTAGAAAACCTGGCTATATTTCCTTAGGAATATCTTATTTTCTAATGCGGATTTTCGTACACCCTTTTGCCCAATAGCAAAGTCCGAAATCAGAATGAAAACGAAATTTATTACCGTTTGTTCTCTCCAAAATCAGTCACATATAGCGACGTTCTGACGTTGGTCAACGTATAGGAGACTGTTAAGGCGTCCCTTTTGTAATAGAGATTAAATGGTGCTGTGTTATAAAATATGTGGTCATGTCCATGATTTTTTGCGTTTTCTATTTTCGTTTAATAGATATTTGATCAAAATGTATAAATAACATTGACGAAGGTAAGGATCTTTCACTTTTTATCAGTCTTTTCCAAAGTTTTTGTCATATGTTTATTTATTAAGACTGTTTTTTTCTATATTTAAATAAGATCATTATATCAGTTTTATTTGACATCTTACAAAGTACAAGTAACTGTAACATGTTACTTTGTCATACAATTTACAATTTTTACTAGTATAAGCTTCTATCAACCACTGAAAAAAAAGTTCAGTTTGTGTTAATGCTTGACGTGTATGAATTAAACAGAAGTAGGTTATGTCCTTAATAAAATGTTGTAGAATATTAACCTCGCGTAAACTTCATTATGTGCGCCGGCGAATGCGGAATACGATAACGTGCACGTGATAGTAATACAAATTTTAAGGCAATAAATTACCAACAATTTATCTTAAACTTGAAGTACATAGCATACTGATCTTTTGAATAAAATGTGATAATTAACTGCTGGTAAAGATTCAAGTCGGCTTGCTTATGAACTAAGACTAGTCCAACGTTTTCCATATTAACCTATACAAAATCATTATATTAAATATTACATGTCGGTATGTAGTAAACTAAGTACTATGTACTTTAAATATGACCCTTTATTTTAAAAAGGTCTAACATCAGCTGGTGTTACCATAAAGATTACTTCTGGTAATTTACAACGGTTGTCAAATCCCCATCTTCGCCATTGTAAACGCAAATATTCGATGTTAAAAAGTTCAACAATAATGCTTGGTTAAATGTTGGATGCGGCGATCGAAATTCTAATGACGTCGTCACGCAAATATGGCATAATGACCTGTTTTAAGCGCAGGGCAATGTTGTGTCGTGCAAAGTAGTTCCGTTTAAGTTCTTAAATTCTGAATTGAATTTTATATGGTGTCGACATCTATATTACATGTTTTTTCATCGAAACTATTAAAACTCTGACATGTTATAAATAGTTTGAAGATCCTAGAGTCAGTAAACTTATAAACAAATGAAGTTGAAGAACTTTTGTCCTAGGACCAGTTGTCAAAGCGGTGCCCGGTAATGACTTCTGACTTAAAACGTCTAGCTACTTTCGTGTCTCATATTCGCTATTATTTTTAAAAATATAATAAAGAATAAGTACAATGTGTTTACATTTCAGTCTTCAGCTTGCCTCAAGTGACTTCATCATAAACTGACTAACTTCATAGTAGCATTTCAGTTATAAACGGCTTATCGTTATATAAAAGTA
This sequence comes from Sinonovacula constricta, assembly GCA_007844125.1. Taxonomy (NCBI): domain Eukaryota; kingdom Metazoa; phylum Mollusca; class Bivalvia; order Cardiida; family Solecurtidae; genus Sinonovacula; species Sinonovacula constricta. The sequence goes on from CM017565.1 coordinate 26,792,649, forward strand.
TTTGATTAAGGCCAATTATGGGTTGTGTTTCTTTTTTATGGGCAGAAAAAAACACAACCATTAATGTTCACACTGACCTTAATTGACAATTAAGAGAGCCAGAATTTTCAAACTCTTACTGGATCTACGACTCGGTCATATGAGATTAACCAGTAAGGTAAGTTTATGATGTTGTGGCATCACCATCTTTATTTTTGAAAGTTGAAATGCCTGAACCTTTTTGGCTTGCACAATTCCGGGTACGGTCTCAAAGATCCTGACAAATTCTAACATTAAAAAAATATGGGTAAATATTTGTTTAAGTGCGATCATGAGTCGCGTCATCCTCGCTTTGAAAGGAATTTAAAATCTATTAGGTTATTCGTTTATTTCGAATTATTACGAATATGAGTATATCTTTCATTTTAAATTATTTACTATTCCTTATCAGTATTTGAAAGTTCATCTATACAATAACCAGAGAAACATGGCAATACGCTTTCATAATCACATATGTTTGAAATATAATTATACTAAACGAAGTACGAAATTACAATATTGTTGACAGAAGATGCATAAACAGTCTTCATCGGCTTCGCATGCCTAATTCACACGACAAACACTAACACAAATAAAAAGTTGCAATAAAAATCAATAACAATTGTTTACAGCAACAACCAGAGAGATAATACAGAATAAACGTTCATCTGCCTTTTCTGTATTTGCATCTCACCTGTCTTTGTCAAAGTCTTACTTAGTCTCTGTGCAACCCCTGACTACCAACACATATTCAGTTCAAGATATCAGCCAATGTATAATAAGGTATAAGTAAGTCTAGCTCTATTTGTCTACTTCATCTTCTTTCAATTTCTTTTTCTCACAACTGACTTACTCCTCTCTATTTCATTCTTTGCGTTCAATTTACTTTCAATTCCTCTACTCAAATTTCGTGTACTGACACCTCGTTTATTTCCCATTTAATCTTTTTTAATTTCGACAGCGTTACTTTAACTCACAAAATTAATTATATTTATTATTTACTGAAAATCATCTATCGTCAAAACTCTGTGTATGCACGTGGTTGCGGGAGTGTGTGCGTGAGTGTGCGTGTGCGTGTGTGCGTGCATACGTCCGTGTATGTGTGCATGTGTGTGTGCCGATGCGTTTATGTGTGTGTACATTACTAATACAAATAACATTTTAGTGCACCTTATCCATCTGTGAGGTATCTATAATATGAATTGTATAACATTCTTCTGCCACGGAAATTAATCAAATTAAAAAGAAAAGTCAGTGTTTAAAAACGATAACGCAAATAGTCATAGGCATTATTCCTTTAATGCTGCTGCTTTACCAACCAACAACTTGTGGTAGACATTACATAGGTAGAAAAGATGGACATTAACGCTTATAGGCAGACAATGGTTGCCTAAAACTGGACGTAAAGGATCTGGTCAGCATCAGATAAACAGCCAGTTAAAAGATGAATAATTATTGACCGTCTGGTTATTATTAAAGCATTCCATAAAACATTATATAAAAGTTTACATATACAATTTTAAACATTATGCATGAAAACTGCTATTTTAAAATCAGTACCCGTATTCCTATTCAAGCATCGTACAGTTTAATCCGACCCACATTATCACCATTTATATTTCGATTTGTCAAGCTACCTCACTGGTTGAGAAGATATGTTTTTAAAGAGTGGACGTAGTAATTATACGGACTGCAAAACTGTAAAAATAACTCTTATCATTAGCTTTACTATAAATGGCGCATGTTCTTAATTTTCATGTAACATTACCTAATTTATCTGTCAAAGTTTGTTTTTGCAAAGGAAGAAATGACGACCGGATTAAACTTGTAAGGAGATCAGCCTGTCAGGAGATAAAGTTGTCTTCCCTGTATCAATTGAAATTGTAGTTTTAAGACTATTAAGACATCCAATGTATTTTGAAGCTATGTATGTGACATTTTTTTTATTTCTAATTAATTGATTATATTGTTTATTTCAAGCGTTTTGTTGTCTTCTTTTCAAATGATAACACTATTTTCTCATTGTTGTTTTGCTGTTTATTGTGTAATCGGTTACCTCTCATGGGAGTGGCACGAGGATGTGTGTCTTGACCGATGGATTGGCAATAACTGCGTGTTCTTTTGTAAGTACCCTTTTCTTTGTACAGTGAGGAAACATACTTTGTGGGATTCTGTTGATGTTAAAGGGTAAACCATAACTACTGTATGCATGGAAGACTTCAAATTTTACCAAGCCACCTGGTTCTAGAAAACTTCAGGTCAAGCTTTAAATGCACTGTGTGCGGTATTGACATTACTAATAACGTAATACTTTTAATATTATCAATATCCGAACAGTTGAATCATTGTCATTCAACTGTTCCATTTAGAGCAACAGGGCGGCCAAAACCTTAACTTAAGCATTCTTATGGAACATAAATTGCTTATTTACAGAAGTACCAAAAAATACTTATGGTATAGATGATCGATATAAGATAGGAAAACATGTTTCTGTATAAGTCTGTGATAACTAGTGCAGTCTGACTTTGTATGCGAATTAGTGCAGTCTTGTCATATAGAAAAACAAGAATCAACAATTAATATTAGTAGGGTTTTAATTGTAACCTTTGTCACAGTCCTTACATTTATTGTTTTGGCTTAAGTGGCTGTTGTTTTAGAAACAAACGAAACAAACATCATTACAGATATATAATATGTTCATTCTACTGCTGAGATATCATACATATAACATAACAAATAAAATGCCTTTTTTAAAGCTTCGACGTCATCCTATCGACATTTCCAAAACAAATTATAAATATAAAGATCGCCGTTCTCCGCGACCCAATCATTGTATACCAATCATTGTATGCCACAAAAGTAATTATCTAATAAGTTTCATTTTGTAATTGTCCATCTTCCTCTCTTCCAAACATCTGTTCTTATCATTCATCTTATATAAAGTCGTCTATTATTTCCTTCTTCAATATTCTTCCTTCTTCCTCATGCTCCTCTTCCTCCTCTTCTTTTCTTCTTTAAAAATCCCATTTATCCTCTACTCTCTCATTTTCGTTCAACCTTTCTTTCTGATTTACAGCATCAGATAAACAACAAATTGTAAGATGAATGAGTATTGGCCGTCATGTTTAAACGTTTCTTTTTACTAATATATCATGCAACTTAAACAGTAAAATGTAAATGGTTGCTGCAAACGCATTGTTAATTATTAAAACATTCCAAAAACTTGATATAAAATGTTACATTTACAGTACATACACAATGTTAAATAGTATGCATGTAATTGATATGTTTTAAATTCAGCACCCTTAATTCTGTTCAAGCATCTTACGAGTTAAACTGACAGATTGTATCACCATTTATATTTCGACTTGTCAACCTGTCTGGTTTGTTAAGAAGATATGATTCTATGGTTTGTTAAGAAAATATAATTCCATGGTTTGTTAAGAAGATATGATTATATGGTTTGTTAAGAAGATATTATTCTATGGAGCGGACGTAGCGTTTAATTATTTGGACGACGTTAATTTTAAACCAATTACTAAATCAGTTGTTAATGAAAATATTAACAGAAACATCTGTTTAAAGATTAGCAGAGCATTTGTGTTTGTGCTTGCGAGCTTGTGTGTGTGAGTGAATGTGTGTGTGGTGTGTATATATTTACGTTTCTGAAAAGAATTAAGAAATGTTCTTAAATTTATAAATATTTACTTGGATAAAACTCAATTTCTTGCAATTAATTCATAAATCCATTTAATCTATGACATTTTACTTGTAGTCTTCCAAATTTAATGGATTGTTTCTACTCTTCAAGTAATAGACAATAATTCTTATGTTCTAAAAACCCAAGTGTTACCGTGCATATTCCTGCTATCATGTAATATTTTTAACTAGAGCACGTGAAGTCCCGTCACTAATAAGCAGGCGTTTCGGGGCAAAATCTTGTAACCGGATAAACAATTTAAAACACTTTTCAAATTATCGCTAAATCAACGTTTTCAAACACCTTGTCTATACAAATAAAATCAAATTAAAACTCCTATAAAATAACTGTAATTTATTTTGCTAAAAATAATAGTAACAAATCTGCTTCTTTGCAATCAATGCGTACTTAGTGAGTTTAGACACATTACACTGGAAGTACCCCACCTGGAAATGTTTCATAGCAGAGCAAAGAAAAGACAGAGGAACCAAGTAAAATAATAACTCCCAATTAAAAATAAATTTTCAAAGGATGATAGTAAATCATTTTAAGAAATAAAACCATCCAGGTTATCTCTGCGTACAACTTTAAAAAACGCGAAAAGGGTAAAGTCTGCCAACAATATCCGTTACACATATGCTTCAAGTATGTGTGCTTAGACATTTTGAATATGATAGGTCTTTGCTAACAAATGAAGATCTCTACATTTGTCTTTATATTTACGCGTGCCCTGCCCCTGCAGTTCAGTTATGTCACAAAAGTTAAGGAGGTTGTTAAGAAAGACCAACAATCGTGTAGTAATTAATACTGTGTCAGACGAATTTACTTAAATGTATCGTTATTTACAACAATAGTAGTCGTAAACATCATAACAGGATGATATTCATAAGTAAGAAGACATATGGGCAAGGTAATATTTACACCAGTTAGAAATTAATTGCAGAGAAAGAAACACAAATATATCAAGGGTGATGGAGGGGTAGAAGGTGGATAAACAAAAATGAAGTGAACTTATCTGATTTCCTTTGTTTCTTTTCTAATAGGGTTTCTTTCTAGAAAATTGCAGTGAATGCAAGAAAAAAATGTGTGCTTTTTTTTTCTTATAAATATCTTAACATGCCACAAAACGTACAGCTTATATGTTATTCAGTTTGCAAAGTAAAATATTTTGCATACGTGTAGGAATTTTAATTTGAATGAGCATAAACGTTTAAGGTGGGTACAGCTAAAACAGTTCGTAGAACCTATGTCTGTGGTATCCTCAATACCTGAGAAGCCTGTTTGGCTTGGATGTGAATCACAATGGCGAATAAGATCTTATTTGCTTTATTAAGGGTAGGGTCTGGAGGGTAAACCAGATAGATCATTTGAGAAAAGAAAGGATTATCTATATTTGGAATATCGTAAAGTTAGTGTGACGTTAAATTGAAAGCCTCTATTATGTGGCTTTGGTTAGAAGGGGATACAGCTAACATGAAATCACGTTCAAAACAGCATAAAAACAAATCTGCAATTAACGGTGCACAGTTGGTTCCCATAGGAATACCAATTACTTGTCTAAATAAAGTGTCACCGCATTTTATGTAAAAACTGCCTAATAGGACACATATGCTTCACAAACATCCGTGCCAGACCACATAGTAAACTTTTCTAAGAATGTGTTGATAAAAATGCATTACTTTCATGACATGCAAGGTATAGACGTTGCTCTCGAACAAATATTTTCTCAATAAGAGCAATCAATTTTGTCTTAGTTAAATCATGAAGTAAAGGCGTGTACAGCGTAGAGAGTTCGTAAGTAATAACTGCAGAGCAATGAAAGTTGAAAGTACGAAACTTGTCTAAGACTTCTGAAAAAATTTTAACAGACCAAAAATGTTAATTCCTGAATTTTCAGACATAAAGCCAATTCTACTGAATAGAAGCATTCATAAGCAAGAGAATGACTAGTCATTTTTTAGTTATTCCATATTATTCTAAAGTTACCGCATTTTTACTTTCCCCTACCCTCTAATTTTGTGCTCCGTTTTTTATGTGCAGGCCTAAATTCAAGGCTGTTTTTCCACCATTTAGCTGTGGATCCTGGCCTGGCTTCAAAGTTTGTCTGTAGCTAGGGACACGTACGTTACAGAAAAATAGGGGGTCCTTTAATCCTCAATATGGTACCAATATCAGGTCTGGCTCATGGACTACGATAATACAAATGCCCATATCTGGACTCAATATCTCCAACTATACTTGTAAACGTGCACATTACGCAATAACGCGTCCTGCACATTCCGCTTGTTTCAAAACTACATTGTCTGTTACCTCAGCACTTGTTTCATAAATAATCCATTGATCTTCAAATAACGCCGCCTGTTGATTAAACATGTATGATGTATTAAGGGGAATAACTCATACTCCATCCACTCACGCATTTGCCTCCCATATATGCTAAAGTCCTATTTTCAAGCTAACATTCGGAAATGAAGATCTTGCGTACCAAATATGCCTCCATTGGTTTTGCTTTTTACGTAATACAGATTTTCTTTTAGCAAATCAATGTACTTGACTCTTGTTTAGTAAACGACCATTCGGGCAAATGCTTGGCCAAAAGACGGCAGATTTCCACATAGAAAAAACCTAAAATACCGCGAACTCTGTCTACTTTCATTCGTAATAAACCTTCGTCATCTCTCCAGAACACAGAAAATGCATCTACACCAATACTTCATTTATTCCAGAATCTATAATAAAACTTGTCACATTTAGCATTATGCCCCGATGCAAACCAATACATTTCTAGTTTTACTAACGAATGTTCTATAATTTGCAAAAGCGTTAAAGAGATATCCCGGTCATCATAGTCTACAATCTTGGACAAATGATCAGCGATTTATCTGACTCCTTGATTGTCTGTATACCACTTGAAACGCTGGTATCTTAACACATGTATACGTGACTGAACTACCCTATACATAGCCACAAGTTCTCTTCATCTAGATGACTTGCTCTTTCATCTTCACACCACATACCATGAGAATTTCCTTGAATGGTACTCACTTCATACCAACCAAAACCAGTGTTACTATCGTCTGAATACACACTTTTACTGCATGTGTATGATTCGAGCACACGTCTACTGTTTATTGAATTTAAGTTCGACTTCCAAAATTCTAGCTGATGTAAATTTTTCATTTGTCAAAGTTACAAACTGATCCCAGTAGCTTGCATTAAGAACATTCACACTTAGACTATCTGAGAAACATTGCCTATAACAACACTCATGGAAATCAGCTGACCAACACAACTGGCTAATGTATTGACCTGTACCCTTCTGTGCTCTTTTAAACATAGCCCCAGGGATTGAATAAATTCTCGTCCTTTTACCCGTCGGTCTGGTAATGTATGGTTCCATTTAGAGAATCTAACGTTACTCCTAGAAACTCTTAAACTTGAACGGGGACCCAGATACACTTAAGCGTTAGGAATAAAACATGAAGATAACAAGTCACCCTTTATCTCTTGACCTAGTTCTAAAGCATTATCGGAATTCTCACCACACTCATAACCATCATCGGAAAAACAAAGTCACCATTTTACCCTTACTACGACACTTTTTCACCAAAGGTCTGGTACGTTTAGTAAACAAATAACAGGCGCTGGAAATTCCGAATGGTAGGACGAGAAACTTGTTATAGAGAATACACTAATCTTTATCTATCCATGAAAACCCTTAATATGTTGTGTGGGGGTAATAAATGTTTACGAAATGATAAGCACTCGTTAAATCGAATTTGATTTGATAGCAATCTTTCTTCATGTAAGATACCACTACTTTGATGTCTTCATACTTTACAGGTTGTTTCCACAAGTGCAAGTTCACTTCTCTGAGATCTAATATGTCTTTTCTTCCCACATTGGTGTACTAAACTGTTAATGGATTTACAACAAACGGTTTCTCTTTGCTTTTTTCTGTAAGGGTCCTATCTAATAAATCTTTGATAGCTTCTGTCACAAAATCTGAGTGAAAAATAGCAGATCTATTATTTATACATTCTGGCTTGTTTGGCATTGTAAATAACGGTAACTTATACCCATTCTCTATGACATCTAGTATAAAATCACAAAAGTTTTTCTTCACTCTACCCCTTACAATAATACTTTTTCGTCATGTTCATACTGATAGGAGTAATGTGTAAATCTGGTATAATCAAAATACTCATCTTTATCAGTTTCTGCCGAATGCTTCTGCTGATTGTTCGCCTGAGGCTGGGGCTGGTGATCTGAGTTTGGGGCAGTTTCTTCGGAAACGAGTGTTTTCTCAGAGCATGGTTCTGGGTTTTGATTGCACTCGCCGTTACTGTCACCGTTTCCTTGGGGGCCTCGAAAAAACATGCCAAGCCCAACTTACGCTGACATTGACTGACCTACGTACAGACCTGGTTGAACGTAGTCAGCTCTCGGGGCTGAGCCTAACCTCTGGGTCCTCCAGACGTCTTTTTTTTCTTGATGGCCCTGTTTTCCGCTTTGAAGATTCTGCTCTCGTCTTCGCTATCGCTTGCTATTGGGTATCTCATGTAGTGTGACCGTCTCCCAGCCTTCGAATGAAGAGTTTACTATTTTGATAAGTGTACTGCGTTTGTGTACCTTTTCTTGGACCACCTTCAATCGCTGAACATTATACATCATTTGTCCATGCTCTCCGTTCCACACCACTGGCTGTATACACAAGTTAAAGTCATACTGATGCTTGGTGCCTTGAAGACGCCACTGGAAATCCTTCAAAGCCTTTAACTTCTTCACTTCCGCCGAACATTTCGACTAGTTTCTTGCACTTGTTCTTTAACCGGTTAATTGTAGAATCGTGCTCAGCGTTGAATACATATTTTCGTCAGCCATGCCGCTTTTAGAAATATACCCGTAGCAAATAGGTGTCGCTTGTCCAGAGCTGAATGAACATTACCCGTCTAACCGCCGAGCTAATCGTGCACTAGTTCGCCACCTACCGAAAGTTACATTACCTTTATGCTTTTGTCTCCTCTAGAACCTTTGAAACTATTTTTGGAATAACTGCCTTAAAGATATCCCCGTAATTGGTCAAAAATACATAATCAATCGGGCATTGGGGGATCAGACTTGTATTTCAGTTCTAAAGGACTTTGGGCTCTATCTTAGGTCTGACTGCCTGATAGAAAGTGGTCGATATCCGGGATTCTGGTCCCGATACGACCTCATTCCGACCCCGACAATACCGACATTTAGGAAATATGTCACCACGTCTTCATTTGCATCCAATAAAAGATCCAAACATCAATATCCTGAATGACTTTGGACTCTCTCTTGGGACTGACTGTTTGAATATCTGCAAGAAAACCCGACATAGAAAATGTGACACCACTTCTGGATAGATACTTGAGTCCTGGAGGGAGAGCCTTTGGCTCTTTCTAGGGGCAAAATACCTAAAGAATGTCTCCATAATTGGTCGAAAGTCCGTTCATACGGGTTTTTGGTCGCCGGTCGGCCTCATTCCGACCGTGACATGTCCGACATCACGACATTGTGAAACCGCTTCCTCATATTCAACCGATAGAGGATCGGCCCAGATTTCGACTCCTGATTGATCTAAAATTTGTAAAAGTCGGGTCGGTCTTGTTTGATCAGTGGAAAGGCCGACATAGAAGAAAAGTGCCATCACTTCTTCATGTGCATCAGATCGAGGATCAAACTAGCTTTGACTTCTGAATAGCATTCGGCTGTATCATGCGTTCGACGGCCTGCACTGCAAAATATCCGCAAAAGAGAACTTTTAACGAGCATATTTCTCTTTTTTAGCTCATGGACGGTTCCGCTCCATATGCATTTCAGAGACGATTGAACCAGCTTTCGACATCTACATTTAGCGCGGGCGAAAACCCAGTCATAACTTATAAGGTGAGCCTTTCAAATCGTCTAGAATAAAGAATCGTTTGGTACATTTACCTCATCCCACCCCAATTCTGATTCCCGTTGTCATTATAAATAAAATTCGTCTCGGCCTGCTTTAAAGTAACAAAAATATACCAGATAACGCAATTATATGGTTCAAGTCACAGTTTTGTGCTTTGAGATTAATAACAAATTTGATGGAAATCCCTCACACTGTGACGATGTTATGCCATAGAAAAAAAGAAGCGTAGGAAGAGCAATATTAGTTGTATTCAGTCAATCGCAATCAAAAACAATCGGTCTTGGTGTCTGGCGAAGGGTAGATCTCTGGTAGGGTGAGTGGGTTAGGTAATATTCAGACATGGTAAGAATTTTAATAAAACATAAATGCAGCAACAAGCAAATGTTCAATAAATACAGTAGGATATCAATGTCTGTAACTAAAACATAGCGGATATCATAATTAATGAACATATACTTTTCTTTAACTTAAATTAGGTCTGAAATAGCTGCTTATGAGTGCTCCCAATATCAACTTGAATGTAACTCAATTTTTAGTTGGTCGGTAGACCACATATTGTTAAACGGATCCGCAACAATTGCTTCTTAAATCACTAAGCGATATTCCTGCGCCGCTTTTCATTTCATTGACATGTATTACATGCATTACATATAATACACTTGAACATTCAATTAAAACCGATTACGATTTTAGTATTAACATTTATGACATGTCTGGACACAATTCATCCATCAAGTCTCCTTCGACATACATATTTATGTTCTGTACATGCTCTAATTATCCCGGAAATTTCAGGCCGCTGGTTGCCAAATTCATGTCGTGCTTCCGAAATTCAGCTTTCTTGTAACTCTGGGCGCTGTAACAGCGTACGCCGGTTCTTTTTAGCATGAAAAGGATCTAACCCTGTTGAGTTGTAACAAGTATTGTTTATTTACATTTAACCTCAAATACTTATTTTATTGACTTGACGGTTAATTATTTTTGCACTGATATATAATCTCTCCTACGTTACAAGCTTACAAGCATGTTTAATTTAATATAAACGATCATTAAGTTTTATTCAGTACTGCTTGAATACATGTTCTGCAGATATTTTTGTCGACAATAGGTCTGAATTATACAGATTAAATATTAAATATATGAATAAAACGTATAAAGTAATCGTCGAATATAATAAAATTGTAGGTAATTTATTCGACTAGTACTATCCCAGAACTCTCAGTCGTCATGCGTGTTTAAAAACCTCTGTCTCGATCATTTTAAGTGATCCTATATGGGTTAAAGACTGGAGGTCGGACAATATTTATGCTTAAATATCTTAGCAGTCAAAGTGAACACACACATACACGTTAGATATATGAGAGTCGAAGACATTAAATTAATAAAATGAATATAATTAAAATTGAAGCTGTTTGCAATTTGAGACCCTAGATATGCAAACGGGTGGAACATTGACAATTAATACCTCTCCAAAAAGATATCTGAGCTTTAAAGGTACTTACACATATATTTATGTCTCATGCAATATAGACACGTCCCACCCATTATAGATAAAACTCGTGATGTAGAATCACATTTAGCGGAATATTTACATTTTACGCAGAGCCACAACACATACAATATAATCTCATTCTACCCATTGCAGAAAACCTCACGCATTACAGTCCAATATCATGCATGACAGTCATAGAGCTGGCACCTTACAGCGTGAATTTGAACTTTGGTGCATAATATGGTACATTGCTGCGTGAGACTGGACGTTGCAGCCTGAGATGGGACATTGATGCGCAAGATGTGACCCTGCTATGTTGGGTCGAAACTTGCTACACGATTTTGGATCCGGCTCGTGATAAAGTACCAAACGACGTGAGGTGAAATTTACGTGAGATGAAACTCTGCTTTGTGCAGTGAAATCTAGATGTGTAAGATGTAACTCTCAAGAAGGATAATTGTTTGATTATAAAACATCTGCTTACTTGAATGAAAACAGTCATTTCCTCTTATTAAAACACAGCAAATGTATTTTAATTTTTAGAACGATATATGCCGAGTTTAATGTCATACATTAATAAGATGCATAAAGAAATAGACACATATTTCTTTAAAAATATTATATTGTTCTCTGTTCATTGTGTTACTTGTATAATAAGGAACTGTTTAGTTTTGGGTAGATCCTTTGTACTAGTTGACCTAAAATGAAGGCTGTATACATGTACACGTACATAAATATATAATGTGCTATAAGTACCCATATATTTGATTAAAATATATTGAACATCCAATTAATTTACTTGTGACGATGTTAATAAATGTAATAAACATCGCAGACTTTTTTAAACGCCTGTCGAAGATGGAGCGTATTATGGGCGGGCGAGCGGTCGGCCCCTGATGTTTGTCCGGACCATAACTCAAACACTATCAAAGCCATTAACTTGAAATCATCAATCTGCACTTGATGATTCTTGGAGTTATTTCCCTTTGTGTAATGTTCTTTTCCGGAGCGTAACTACTACATTATCAAAACCATTGTCGTGAACTTGAAACATAGATAGGTCTTATTGAGACGATGTACAATGCACAGGAATCATAACTCTGTACTTCATGATTTTAGTTGTGTGCCCCTTTGTTTAATATTCTTGTTCGGAGCATGACTCCTACGTTATCAAAGCTATTGATTTGAAACTTCACAAATGGATAGATCTCATTAAAACTGAGTCCAGTGCACAAGAACCGTCACTGTACACTTTAAGATTTTTAGTTATTCCCCTTAGTTCAATTTTTGTACGTCATGTTTATCTGGACCATACTTCTACATTATCCAAGCTATTGACTTTTAACTTCATATGCAGATAGATGTTATTGAACCGGAGTGCAGTGTACAAGAATCGTCACTCTGTTTTCTTATTTTTGAGTAACACCCTTTTTCTACTCAAATGCAATTACTCTCATGTAGTTATTTGTTTATTTGATGTTATTCCCCTTTGATATTTTTTCAAGTAATCCGACTGCAGTCCACAATCATGTCAGAGTGCATTGCACAACAGTGCACAGCAGTTTGGCAGATTGGCAGAATTTAAGATTTTTTTCATGTTATTTTACTTTAATTTCTGTTTTTCTTGCAAAAACCAGAGTGCAGTCCAAAACTTTGCACAGCAGTTTGTTTCAAATTGCACAATTAACGAGCGTATTTTGCTCTGCCTTAAGGTGCTCTTGTTTATATATTACTTTCGCTTCAGATTTGCTTACTCTGTAACATTTTCGAATTACCTTTGCAGACCCTTAGAACCATTTGTTATAAAGAAGAGACTATGCAAATCAGCTGGTTTACACATTTGATAAAATCGCTTTTTTATTAACAACATTGTGAGTGTCTGCGTTAAACATGAGTGTTTTAATAGAGCTAATCAGTACTAAACAAGATAAATGTTCACAGTTTAAAAGACATAAATTAGTTTCTTCGTACAATGTTTTTCTTCGTAGGCGGCGTAATGCAAATTTGGCGGAAGTGCATGAGATCTAAGTGACATATAATGCATGAGAAATAGTGAATTCGAAAGGTTAATAGGTTATTGGAAATATGTATATGCGCATATTTTGCATTTGCATAATACATTTTCTCATTGTTTCAATTATTTGCATTTGCAAATGTCATTTTAATAATAAATATATTAATATATTTTAATATATCAAGATATTTTAGGCTTTTCTTTATACGAGTAATTCGTAAGGTGTAAGTTACTTGGTTATTCGCTAGCTATAGTATATGGTATGTTGTTTCTAAGCCAATATTTGAATTGAGGTTCTGACATAAAACTCTTCGTCAACCTAAAAAGATATTTTGGTTGTTATTTATCAAGACAAGTTGGTCTCAGATGCTAAAATAACATATAGCATTTTTTAATTATTGATATTTTTTATAACGAAAAGGTTTATAAATGAATTTCAGTCGTACTTTATGCATTTATTGTAATGACTATGTTTATGTTTATTGCTTTTACCACGTAGAATGGCTTTTCTGTTGTTGATATTTGATAACTTAGTAGTAATTCATTTAATTATTTTATGACCTCAAAATCATTTGAGTCATTGCGAATGTTGAGGCCTATAAAGGATTTATCAAAGATTGCTTTTATATCTTCTGATAGAAAACTCCCTTTAATACAGCGGTGGCACGCAAGCTGGATGATACATATGCAGAAATGTAGACACGTGTAAAACAAGAACTAATGTATGTTGTACTCATGAATGATGGTTGACTAGTACTTGTACCAAAAGTTACGAACTGTAACATGTCACATGAAACATTTAGCTTTTCTGGAAACAACAAGGGTAAACTAAAGTAATTAACACCCACGGATATCTTGTTGATTTAATTTAGTAAGTTTCTTGAGAAATAAGAAGTCTTGCAGCTGCGGTAATGGTCATGGCTGTACAAATATATCTGTATAAGTTTTATATTCACCAGTGAAAAGGAGAAATCACCAAATTGTCACATTGTGTGTTGCAATTATGTTTCATAAAACATTTTAATGACAAAATGACTATGACGTATAATGTAAGCACTATATAATTACGGATTATTCATAAGTTGTAACACAAGTATGTCAAGTTGATCACTTTATTTGAAAGGTCTGTTTGTTACGAATGTTTACTTAATATGTTAATCTTCACAGTTTATTGTTTTACATTAGTTTCTAACTACGACACATTAATATTTATATATAACCATAATGCATATATCAGTTAAACCAGTTTAAATAATCAGAACTTTAGAAGTCCAGTAGCTATTACAACGACTATGCAGCAATGTTGTTATTTGGTATCCCGTCGCTTCAATACATGTTGGTTATAGAAAAAAAAAGTTTTGAAAAGATCATAGTAGCAAATAGCTGCAAAGAGATAAAACGCAGTTGTTGGTTGTTCATAAAACATCGACTTTATTGATAATATAATGCAATAATGTTCGTACGTCAGACATTTATCCTAATGTGTGTGAATACGTTATAAATCTTACTCGCCTGATTTAAAGCGTTTATTGTTTTCAAGCTCGCACAACTCTACCAATACTGATATCGTTTAATATTTTAACGAAAATTATATTAAGTTTAAAAGTTGGGTCATATAAAATTGTCATAATTTTGTATAAATACAAGAAATATTTCAAGACAGTTCTTATCAAATAAATAGATGTACTAAACTGTCACCTACTATGTGCTTTGTAATTTGGTACCTTCATACCTATACCTCTTAACTGGACGAATTAATAACAAGTAAGTGTCCACAATTGTATACTGTTTGAAATGTATGTTGTTTAATTATGAACTTTATCATGTAAATAATTACGATATAAAATATGGGCATTTAAATATTAAAATGCATGCGGAAAAAACTACCTGAATAAACGTACACAAGACATAAATAATAAAACTTTATTTAAAAAGGCACTGCACACAAACTTAAACAAATATATTACGATGCATTTTTTTATATTTCGTTTTGTTAGTTCTACATGTAAACAATGTTAACGATTTTGGTGAGTATACAAACATATCATTACATGTACAAAGTTATTGTTTAGATTGTATCACAAATAAAAGTGTGATTGAGTTTAAACTACCATTATTTTACGTTAATAACGGGTTTACAATAAAATTAATGTATCAACTATTTTAAACAAATTACAAATGAGATAACATTTAACTATTAGACCTTTCTTGTCAACAAGACTGTACATGTACAAAATGTCGTAATACAATTTGCATATGAATAATCTTTTATCAGCACAAGTCGATATCCATTTATTCGATAAAGTATGTCAATTATTGGCGGTCCGTGTGTGATGCAAGTTTCTAATGATGAAAAAGATAGAGAAAAAACGCTATAAGAATATATGACAAAGTCCAATGAGCATTGCAACATGTACAAACATTCGAAAAGGTACATGACAAAGGCATTTACATGCAAGCCAAACGCAGGAACAAATCCGTGATGAATCATTTAAAAAGACCAAACCCAGACAGTCGGCATGATAAAAAGAAAATCGTTCTTTTTTAATAAAAAATCCAGACGCTGTCGTTTTCGTTGATAGGTTATGACGAAAGTTGTGACGTCATTGAACAATAATGTCCACATATCATAAGAAGAGAGGGAAGTATTATTTCTATTACGGTAACTACACAAATGTGTTTGATACAAGGTTCATACCATAAAAGTTGCAAACAGCTATGTACATTTATTCATGGTAAATATCATTACAAGAATACACGTATTTGCCTTTTATTAAACGTAGGTCGACACCCTGTTTATCATGTTGATCTAAAACAGGGTGAACATATGTGTGCAAGAACATGTAATGCTAGCATTGCTGTATAAAGCGCAATAAAAGGTTTAACACAAGAAAGTAAGAAAACACAAAAAAATAATACATAAAAACAGGGTTACAATAAAATATATCAAATCCAATGATGCTGAAAATGATAAATAATATAAAAAGTATAAGTGGTTTAACAAATTAGACATTGGCTTTATTAAATGATTTTAAGAATTTCTTATTTTCTTTCTGCTTGGTGTTTACTACAGAGGTGTATGTTATAATTGTTGTGTTTTACAAAGTGCAAACATTGTTACCTAAAAGTATATCCTTGTTTATAAAAATAATTGCTTGTGCAGGAAGAATGTTTATATATGGGGCATCAATTTGCAAATAAAACCATAATAGGTCGTTTAATTCGCTTTATTGTTTTATTGCAAGTTTTGAAATTTACCTATTTTACGTGCGATTTCCGGAGATGAACATAAACTGATGTTGTAGCCTTGATGTGTCTCATGACAATAATCGTGTGTATTTGTATTAACATAGCACATATTGTACAAGTGTGGCTCCATTTCCGCGAATATGACCACACATTTTATTCTTAAATAAGACTGTCGCAACCTAGTGAGGTAGCACTCTATAAACACGTTGTAAGCGTCTTCGAAGTTAAAATGATGAAAACCGAATTGAATTTTCACAGATTAGAACCCCATACCAACCATGAGCATGTAAGACACAGAGCAAGCACACTTTGAATATGAGAAGGGATTTACAATAAGACATTTACCCCTCTTATGCATTTATCGACAGCTATGATTTTCGTTTCCGTTTTGTTTTGTTTTGTGGTTGTGGTTGGTGCCTTTTCCGATTCTTGACACCACTGTTTTCTGTCTCTACCCATTCACCTGCAGTCTGAAAGATCAATAAAAACCAGTTGATGAATAATAATTACATATCATCTTGATGGGTCATACAAGTGTTCAAATATAAGGATTAATCAACAATTACATGTCCTCTTGAAGGGTCATACAAGTGTTCAAATGTAAGACTTTAGTAACACAAATGCCACGCGGGTTTCAGAAAGAAGCCTCTTGCGCAATGTTCTTTTTGAGGGAGTTAATGTGTCCTGCACCGTCAACCTACAGTATTTCAATTTGAAACAAATGCCGCACAAAAAGGCACACGTGTATGAGTTATGTTTACATTTACCAGGTGTGTTACTGATGGAGAGCGCTTATGGAATATTAGTAAAGTTTTAATAGTAATCATATTTCACAAAACAAATACTCAATTATTAATGTTACTTTTGTTTTGATAGTTTGAGGTTTAAAACTGTCATCAGACAAGGAGACAAAAGTGTACAACAAGAAAAATTTTCTTGACCAGAAATTGGCATAAAAGCTCCAGCATACATAATACGTTTGCATTTTTTATTTATAAGACAGTATATATTTAAGCTTGTGATGCACATATTTACCCGCTATCGTAAAAAAAATACTATTTGTATCCCTTTGTGAATCAGTTGATCTTTGCAAATCTTAATTGGATATCGTATTGACCTTGTGATATATTATAAAGTTTAAAAGCATAGGTAAAAATTCCGTAGTAAAAATATACATAAACTACAGTACAGCTCGATCATATTTGTAGCCGTGTTTTCATTAAATTAACGATTTTAATACACACACACGCACACACACACAACACACACACACGCACAATTACTACAAGTCTGTGAACTCTGGCATTATCTTGGCATAATAAAACGATTGGTTTCATGGGCATCACTCGATTAATGGATATTTGTTCAGATTATTAGGAGTGAAAATATACGACTTTGACTCGCGTGTCACACTGATGGGCAGTCTCTACATGAGGTCCCACACTGGAGACTTGTAACAACCAGTTTCACAATAGCTCACATAATAGTAATAAAATTGTAACTAAGTTATTGCAAAACCAATTGTACAAGTACAGTAAAATAATTCACATAAATATTTGACTTCTTATTTTAATTTCGCTCTGAAACCACAGAGAACATTAAATTGGGCATACATTGTTTAAAAAATAACTTTTAACATTGTTTGTGTGCCACAAAAGCACTTTTCACGATTCTTTACGAAGTCCTTATTCGCTACTCTCTGTAACCGATAATTGCAATACAATAAACCTCTGATAAAATAATTGTTTATATGCTCAGTTTATGGCATGTTTTGTTTCTAAGGAAATTAGGATACAACTGTGCACAAAAATCAATTCCCAGAATTTAAAGAAACTTTTTATTAGTTATTTCGAATCTGGTTGCACATTGAACAGAAAATTGCAATAAGCCTAGACCTAATAAACTTAATATTTTGGGATTTTTCAAATCTAGTCCGTAATTTCACCCCGAAATCACAAAAGCAACACTTGTTTGTACATACCAAATTTAATTAAGTTGTATCATTGTTTTTAAAATTATCATAAAAATGAAAAAGTATAAATATACTTATTAGTATATGTAAAAATATACTTATACATTGATGGTTTTATTGAAAACAAATCGATAAGATATAGAAAATGAAAATTTATTTTCCTATTGCATTTTTTTCTGGTTGTGAACGATTGTCATCGTTTTGATGGTAGCCCAACAGTAAATAACATTTACACACAGGTTATTTCTGCTAACGTAGACGATATGTAGGAGACATGATATAATTATACAGCATTTTGTGACAGGCATTTGATTAATTTACTAGATTGTTCTATAGCATAGCCTGATATACGAGTTTCAATTTTGACTGTATTATTTGTAGACTCTTGCATAACCTCGGCAGGACAAAAATAAAATAAAACATTATGTTGTTAATAAATTTCAAATCCTGTCCATGTGACGTCGGTATGCAAAGCTCCTTAATATGGGAATGCATAATGCTATAATTATCACGATAATCACATTCAAAGACTCACGCGCGCGCACTCGCGAAAACTCAGTTGAGTTATTTTATGTGATTTACGAGCTTGCACAGTATTCAACAATTTACGCCTTTGAATTCCTAGGCATTCAGACTTTAATGGCAAACGACTCCTTTGACCGTGATGTTACATCTGGTATTATATATAAAACAATCTGGAATGGATATATTGAGCGAAATAAATATTTTTTTCTGAATAAATAATATCAGTTTCATTTAGAGATATATTGATTTAAAACTGTACATATTATAATTCAGATGACCGATATTCACAAGAATAGTCGAATACACGCGATATTTATTGGATCGCGATTAGGGGCAGTCTTATAAAACTTAGTGGGAGTTTTGTACTATGGTTGGGTTATTAGAAATATGAATGTCTAGTTGCGTTTACAACATACAACAAGCAGAATAATTATGAATTATTAAAATGTTTAAAAATACCTGAATATAGTTGCTGTCTCCTTTGTTGCAATACTTGGTGAAGGCTTTCCTGATTTTGTTGATCGACTGTTTGTCGTCCCCCTTATAGTGAACCCGGAGCAGCAGTTCAGCAAAATTAGCCGGAAGTATCGAAGATACCTGAAAAAGAAAATTACATATGATTGCATAATAATCAATTGAACGAACAACAATGATAGCAGTGACGACAAGCTTTTTTTGGTAAAGAAAGACACCATACCAGAAAAATGTAGGGTAAAACCCCTAACACCATGCAAGTTTACAAGGATGAAATTATGTTGTTGACTTCCGCTAGATACTTATAATGGACTCTTTCACCAACAAAAATATAACGAGTGTGCAATTTGTTATGACACATTTGTTCAAAGACTTTTGGGGAGTTAAGTATTGACCCTTTATGCACCATCAGCAAGGCTGATAACAGCTAGGTTAGCTTGGGGTGTAGTCTACAGCGCAGTGCAAGATTGCGTGATACAACCCAGTCAATGTATATGTCAATATAACAGCTCATTTTATGAAATTTAGCTAGATCAAACATACCTTGTCAGAGCCTATTTCTTCAAAAATCGATAACAAGAAGTATAGACATCCAAAACCAGCTGATGTCAGTTTTCAAAATATAGCTAAAATCTTGGTTAATTATGTTATATTTTGTTATTATGCCCATAGTATATTTATTAAATGTAGCTACCGCATTAACATTAACAGTATAATTTTGCCGCACTAATATTTTGGGCGGTGTCGCTTACGGTTCCGTACAGAGCTATGAGAGCTGGATTTCAAAGCACACAGGATTGATACTGCATGACCTTGACTACGTGCGGTCAGTTATGCATGCCTGTGAAGAAGCAGTGCGTGTACAGAACAAATATGTATGTCCACGGAGACAATACGCTTCAAATGTTTACATTCATATTGTTATTGTTAAACTGGCAGTTAATTACATTGTGTTATTCGGATAAACATAAAATGCAGATTTATGCCTTGGCAATGCCGCTTACAAATATCACTCATTGAAAGACGAAAGAGTCGAAATGGGAGGGAACTGCTATTAGAATGAGTGTTCCACTGACTTTGCATCATCTACTTGGCCGAAATATTTGCGATATCAATCGCGGAGCCTTCTGTGGCTCTAAACCAGGGTAGGCTATAACATAGGTCAATCATATCATCTAAGCATGTCAGTTTCAACCTACGGCTCGCGTTCGGAAAACTATGGCGCACACGGGATTTTTATATTCAGATCACAGTGGCGTAAGAGGTAAGAGTTTATTTCGAAACTAGTTCATTTTGATCGAATCTTTTGATATGTATGAGCATTCATTTTAGATCTAACTTAAGGTAAATTCAAAATTATATAGAAAGTAGTAAATTATTAATGATATACTGTCTATTATCGGATATTAGTGACTTTGATGTACGTTTTGTTCCAATGTATTATCTATATTTAGGAAGAGGTGTTTATTTGCAACTGAATACTCGCAAATTTCTATTGTGTTGT
Source organism: Sinonovacula constricta (assembly GCA_007844125.1). Classification (NCBI taxonomy): domain Eukaryota; kingdom Metazoa; phylum Mollusca; class Bivalvia; order Cardiida; family Solecurtidae; genus Sinonovacula; species Sinonovacula constricta. Next base: position 26,813,529 of record CM017565.1, read on the forward strand.
ACATTTTATTTACTATGAAACAATTCGGACCATTGTTTGCACACCTACAGTCGAGTACAGGGTAAAACTTCGCCCAAACAGCGCTTCTGGGTGCGTTGATTAATAGTAATGGTAGTGCGGCAAAATTCTACTGTTGATGCGGCAACTACATTTAAGAACGCAAACTGTTTATTACAAGTTGTTTTAATGGAACTTTAGTTTGTAGATGGATAGTAAGAGAAACGTGCTGCTTGGATTCAGATATTAATGCGATTCTCATTCAGATCTGCAGCTACTTTGACCTCGCATTAAATACACAGCACAGAATCGCATTGGAAGTATACTATACAAAGTCAGTGAGTAAAATCCATTTGATATGAACTAACTATAACAAAATCACTTCTTTGTAGTTCGGTTTTTACCAGTTTTAAAAGATACCTAATGTCAATATAAGGTGAGTTGTGTCCCTTGTAATTGCCGCAATTGTTTTGTGAGCTCTGACATTTTTATCAAAATGGGGATAGATATAGTGTTATTTCAGACTAAATTTGGACGTTTTTCAATGCCGAATAAGCGTAGAGTTAAACTATGCACGTTGTGTGTTGGAAAGCGCACTGTGAGTGTGGGTTTACGACTGGCTATTTTTCTCTCTGTGTTGACTATACTGCGTGGGTATGTGGAAACAAAACCGGGATAAGCGTAGAGTTAAACTGTGCACGTTGTGTGTTGGAAATAGGACTGTGATTGAGGGTCTACGACTGGCTATTTTTCTCTCTTTGTTGACTATACTGGGTGGGGATGTGGAGACAAACCCGGGACCTCCAAGGTTGCAGAAGTAGCGGACGCTTTTCCTTCGCGTCGACCCCAGCCACGGGCGTCTCAGGAAACCAACAAGCGTACAAATAGAGCCGCGTCCAGAAGAGATGGTAAGGTAATGGCCTTTCTACGGGAAATGAAAGCGGACATGCGCACTGATTTTGCTACTATTTGCGCTAAAGTTGACGACATAAATTCCGTTGTGAAAACATTAAAATCTGAAAAAAGGCACAAAGGAAGGAGAATCAGGAAATGAAGAAGCAAGTTAATAAACTTGCTACAAAGATTGATCATTTAAATGGCCGGTCCTGGCGCAATAATCTTCGGTTTTATGGGAAAAGTTGGCGAGAAATTGGAAGACTCTGAGCTTAAAGTAAGGCAGTTTATTAAAAATCTCGGTCTCACGGAGATGGAACATGTGGCGATCGAGAGGGCACATCGCGACAGAAGCCACTGGAATGATGAGAAATGACTAATTATTGCTCGATTTTCTAGTTTTAAGGACCGAGAATCTATTCTTTAAACGTCCAGGCAGGTTTTACATAAAGACTTTCCTTTCACAATACGCGAAGACTACACTTAGCGTGTACAACTACAGAGGCGTGAACTTGGTCAGAAACTAGCACAGGCGAGACGAAAGGGACAGTACGCGTCACTGAGCTACGATAAACTAATTATTGACAATGATGTGTACAAATACACAAATACGACGATATGAATGAGCAAGTAGTGAAAGTCAGGAGTATTAGAGCCAGACTTGGACCTGGACCACGTGATCAGGTGTTGCTCCGGGAACCCAGGTCTCGTGACGACTACGACAGCGACGCGAACCAATCAGGATCGGAAGGGGACTACGAAAGCGAAGCGGTAGACTGGAGGGACTAAGTCGCAGGTCAATGCCGATATGATCACATAAACATTATCACGTGGAACATTTGTGGGTTAAAGAAACGTGTAGATGGCAATAACTTTATTATCTATTAACAGTGCTTTGACATTATTGGGTTATTAGAAACGTGGAATGATTTTGATAATGAATTTGATAATATGCTTGATAATTACACAAACTTTTACAATACAAGAACTAGAAGTATTCACTCTATACGTAATAGCGGGGAAGTTTCGGTTTACATTAAATCAAAACTTTTAAAAGACAATTTTATATCAAGAATATGTAATGACTTTACTGACAGTGTTGTTTTATACATTAAGAGTGCATTATATAAAGCTTTGCAGGATATTATTTTTATATTGCCTACGTATCCCCAGAAAGATCCGTTATATACACGACAAAAGAAAATAGAAAAATGGTATCAAATATACTGAGAGTAAAATAGAAACTTTACGGAATATTAACCCTAATGCATATATATATATATATATATATATATATATATATATATATATATATATATATATATATATATATATATATATATATATATATATATATATATATATATATATATATATATATATATATATATATATATATATATATATATATATATATATACAGTCCACTCTCACTTTCTCGACTACTTTTATTTCGACTTTTCGTTATCTCGACCAGGTTTGTTAAGTCCCAATTTGGTTCGTTCTTTATCTATTATAAAAATAAATGTTAATTTCGATCTTTTTATTTCGACAAATTCAGTATGTCGACTAGAAAATCTAAGTCCCAAGTTACTAGATTGCTATTTAATGTCACAGTTTATCTCGACTCGCGAAATTATCAGTGGCGACCGCGAGAGGTGTGAATAACATCACGCGCCGATCATCACTCGCTGCTAATTGGTGTCGCAAACTGATGCCGTTAACGAGTGTCGTTAATTACTCAACGCTGTTTGCTTCCATACCCAAGCTGAATAAACAAAAGTGTTTATGTAATTATATGTAATTAGTGTCGTGTCAAAATATGAGCAATTCTGCAAGGTGTATAAATAGCGTTATGCTTTTTAAACCTACGTCAATTTTCATGACTCTCACGACTATGTCTGAATTGTCTGAACGCCTGTCGAACAATCCAGAGAAGGACCCGGGATCCATGGGTTTTAATTTGTCCATGTTTGTAATTTACCTGCTTTATAAATGTGCTTATGTTTATAACTGTTACGTGTATGTAATGTTGTATTGTCTTGCTTGTTAATCGTTTTCAAATTCATATTGAAATAAAACATGACAAAATTAATGTCTCCAATCTTAGTTGTTTGCAACCATTTGTAATTTTCACGTAGTGTAAAATTTCTGGTGCTCTAATACTGCAGAGTAACTCCCCTTTAGATTAAGTGTGCCATAAACACAGCTACTGTTATCTCGACAATCTGATATCTCGACTTAATTTGAAAAGTCCCGACGATGTCGAGATAACGAGAGTCGACTGTATATATATATACACTTTTTATATATACGCGTTTTATACGTCGACTTTAAAAAAGCATTTGACGGGCTGGTGCATCAAAAATATTAAGAAGTATAAATAAAAGTGAAGTGCGTGGTAATTTATTTCGTATACTTGTTTCTATGTATTCTAAACTACGCGGATGTGTAGAAATTTGTCCGAATAAAAACACGACATTTTTCCCATGTAATATTGGAACACGGCAAAGGGACGTAACACGTACAATAATTTTAAATTCGATATAACGAGTTAGTTCCCATTCACCTTAATAAAGGTCATAGGTATATTTGTCACAAACGGAATAACGGACATTATATGCATTCTTTTCGCAGATGACGTTGCCAATTGCGCCGATACAGCTGTCGAACTTCAGTCTCAGCTAAATTCAATTTATCAAAATTGTAATAACACTGGCATGTCTATTAATGAAAAGAAAACCGAAATAAATGTATTTAGAAACGGTGGTCCGTTACGATTATATGAACAGTGGTTCTTTAATGGAAATCGAGTTAACATTACATCAGTGTATAAGTATATGGGACTTCTTTTTACCCCTAAGCTTTCCTGGAATAAAGCTAAAATTAAACTTGCTGCACAAGCTAAAAATATGTCTATGCTATTAAATCTTACCAAAGAACATTTAGAAAGCTTTCACACATCGATTATTTTAAGTTGTTTGATTCTATGGTAAAGGCCACTTTAACCTATGGCGCAGAAATTTATGGAACTGATATCTCACATATTCTTGAGCAGGTACAAGTCCAGTATTGTAAAGATTGTCTTGGTGAGAACGCCTTTATGCATTGATCATCATGTTAAAGTCATAAAGTATTGGTGCAAACTTATTTGTATGCCAAATCAAATAGCTGAAAAACTGTTATCTGATGTTAAAGGGGCATGCTGAGATAGGAAGAAAAAACTGGGCTTCTGACGTTAAACTTTTACTTTTTCAGTATGGATTTGGTAAAGTTTGGATTGGTCAAAACATTGGCAATGTTAATATATTCATACATAATTTTAATCAAAGACTATTCAATTGTTATTTGTAAAATTGGCATGACAGAATTCAAAATTCACCACGTTGTGATACTTAAAAATATTTTAAATCCTTGTTAACTCCAGAAAAATAGCTAATTATTAATATGCTTTTTTACGTAAAGAAATCTTTAGCCAGTTTAGATGTTTAAGTCACAAATTATTAATTGAAACTGGACGACATTTAATGACCCCCAGAACGGATCGTATCTGTAGATTTTGTTCTGTAATAACTTACACCAGGTATATAGAAGACGAATTTCATGTATTTTTTTTGTTTGTCATAAATTTATCCAGGAAAGACAAAGGTATATTTTTAATGGTATAGCGGAGAATGTTATTTTCAAAATTTCTGTAACCTATTACAATCTAATAACGATGATATAATTAAAAGTATTACCTTTTTGCACACGAAATATTGAATATTGAAAAGACAATGAATGATTTTTGTTGTTACATACATGTATTGTTGATAGATCGACACAACTTATTGTTATATATGGTACACTAAAATTGTATTTTAGGCCGGTGGCCTGTATTTACAAAATAAACGAGTGGAGTTAAGTTGAGTTATAAGTCACTATGTAGTATCACCCAGATTCCTCTTTATTCCTACAGTGAGATACACCATCAATATTTGTAAATCAAGTGTGAATGACTATATGCAATAGTAACTACACCAACTACCTTGTCTGATATGGGAATTTACAATGACCTTTACTCTGCCGAGTCATTGTATTTTCATTTCCACGGGATTCGCGTGAGAATAAGAAACAACGTATAAAAAACATAACATTAAGCTGAAAGCACTAAGAGAACTAATGATTTTTATCAGGTTTTGTGTGTGTGTTTTCTGTTGTTGTTGTTGATTTTATTTGCTTGTGTTTTTGAAAATACATTACGCCACTATATCGATTTCCACATATTGTTGGTGGAAGAAACTTCTGACAAATGACAAGCTAGAACCAATGGCGCACCGATTGTCAGCTAGAAGTCCTCCCCATAAACAAGTTCTCGCCTTGAGAGGAAAACAAACCCATCCGATGCAGGCCCATGGAGCCAGAGGAGTGACAAAGCGGCGACCCTACCCACGAGAACAAATGATTGGACTCTCTCTCACAAAATCAACATGCATATATGGAACTGCGGACCGACTTTGTTTTGTGTTTCATTTTTTCACTCTAGGTGCAATTGTCATGACAAGTATGGCAACAATTAAGATTAATATATTTTTATTATATATAATAATATTATAGTACTATTATTAAATACTATAGAATATTATAATAACATTAAACAATAATTAACCCTATAACTTTAGATATTATATCAGTGAACTTATTACTGTGATAACTGATTAGACATTTGACTGTGTTTCTTATAAAATAAACCAAAAGTTTTTAGCGAGTGTGCATATTCATGTGCTAAATTTCATATGTTGTTTGTTTAATTTCTCCAATTTATATCGTATCTCCTCGTGGACTTGTTCACTTGGACAATGCCTTGTCAAACCAAATCTTTCGCGATGGGCATGAAAATGCAAATGGTTATTTGCGGATTGACCTATTTATGTATCATCTGATTGAATCATATCATAACTGATATTGATGACGATGCTCGTTATATATTTAAAGTATTTTATTACATACTGTACAAAAATAAATTACCTTTGTCTTCTTGATTTTGATCGCCTTATTTGGATTGTCTTTTACGTAGAAGCAAACATCGTCAAGCGGGTTCCTTTTTTCTAATCCATAATTTATGTTGGCCGGCTGAAACAAAAGTGTGTGCAGATAGAATATATATGTATGTATGTATGTGTGTGTGTGTGTGTGTGTGTGTGTGTGTGTGTGTGTGTGTGTGTATGTATGTGTGTATGTGTGTATGTGTGTATGTATGTACGTATGTATATATGTATGTATGTATGTATGTATGCATGTATGTATGTATGTATGTATGTATGTATGTATGTATGTATGTATGTATGTATGTATGTATGTATGTATGTATGTATGTATGTATGTACGTACGTCTTTTTAAATATTTCAAGCTTCGGTAACAATGTTATTCTAAAGAACGGTAAGTTTTCAAGGTGGGTAGAATAAATTACACTGGAACGATTACCTGGTATGGAGATCAACAACCAAAGAGACATTCAAAATACAAAATAAAAAGTGAATATACGGAGTACACAGATTGCCTCAAAGGGGACGAGAACAGATGTTGTGCAATGATTAAAATAAATAGAGAGAGAGGTTGTGTAGCATTTTGCGTTCATTAAGTGCATACTTTGAACCATAACATGACGTTAGAAAGACCTCACCAATATTAGGACGTCTTCAGGTTTGGGTTTTTCATTTGATGGATCATCTTCAATGAGTTGAACGATTTGTTTTGGCATCTCCTTGATTAACGTCTTTAAATCCTTCTGTAATATATTGGCTTATCAATTATTATGGTTCGAATCAAGAAAATGTTTGAATAGTGGTAGTGCTAACCTATTTTTAGTAAACAAAATTAAACATTTCGAAAGTGAATGAATTAAAATACATACTCTAACCTAATGTTTTTATTTAATGTATCGAGGCGCCAATATAAACACACTCGTTGTAAATAAAGGTAAGTGTTCAAGTAGACATTCATAGTTATAAATCGTTTTATATAAGGAGCCAGAACTGTGCGTACCATGCACGTACTTTAAATGAAATAGAGTTCACTAAGACTTACACAACTATTTTATCTCGTGAGGTACATTTTATAAGTAATTCAGGAAAGAATAGGTAATCAGTTTCAGGAGACATTGTGATGGACACAATGAGCCCAGATGTGAAATCAGAGATACATACTGCTCTAGATTCGGAACAGACATAGCAATAAATCATGTATTTAAAATAAATTTAAAGCTAATCCAAGTCCTTATAAAATTCCACATACTTCTGGTTAAAATCCAAAAGCCCTTTTATATTTTACTGTGGTAAGGTATATCCAAAATCCGAAGATGGCGATGTTAAATTCAAAAGTAAAAGACATTATATTGTAATATAATTATGTATGTACGAAGCCTTGAATTCAACATATCTGCTAATTATATGAATTATTTTGATAATCTAAATAGAATGTGGTCTCATTGTATATTAGAAATCAACTTTGTTTATACAAGTAAAGTATTGTTCCGAAAGTAACAGATAAATCTAAGTAGAAATACCAAAAAATTATATCAAAATATGCGGCGTTGCTGAGACAATTATAAACCCATTTTTAAGCTTTAAAGTTACGAGAAACCAACAGCTCCGTTTGCGCTTTATGTTAAGGCTTTTCTCTTAGTAAACACTAATATGATCAAGTGATGTAGGTCATTTTTGAATTGTTAATCTCTGAAAACCATTTTAGAAAGAAATTTACGTCCCGGGGATGTTACTAGGAACAACACTGTACATAGTGTACTTGGAATATTAAATAGCGAGAGGCACTCTGATATTTATTTGATCAGAATTTGTGTTAGCAATTGTTTATGTAGGTCGAACATGAGCTTAGACAGCTACGCCAAAACATACAATAAGTAATAGAAAGTGTCATAATTAATTAGGTATACTTTGAGAATTGAATGTTTACAACAGCGTTTGCCTTTGTCTATTGGTAGATAAAATTTAAATATCTGTGAAAATTTTGATAGGACCTTTTCTTATTTACCTTTTACTAGAGGATATGGTAGAAACACGCTTGTAGTTTAATTGCTGAAGGTGAGGTAAAATCCAATATTTTACTATTCACTATTAGGAAATGTACTATCACATTTAGGGATATGAATGTTTAAGGTATTAGTAATATGATTAATATAAATTGATGTTGTCTCATAACTAATACGGTATAGTAACTAATATAAGTTGAATTTACGTATTAATGTAGTCAGCTGAAATGGATAAACGTACAGCCATAACAGCACAATTGGCTAAAGGTTCTGGTAGTTTCTCGCATGCACCTTTACAAGCAAACATATACACTGCAGAACTACGGCGACAGTGTCTGACTATATGAGAGCTATATGAGAGCAAGGAATTAAAGACAGAAGTTTATTTATTCTCAAATGAAGTTGTTTCAACGGCCGTATATATTTGTTTCTGATCCTAAATATTCACCAATTCTCCTATAAAACTTAATTTGTTATATTCTACTATACCCTATAAGTACATGTGTGATCACATTGGATAACACAACTGTGTAGCATGGTCGTACCATTGTTTTAGTGATATGTTGAGTTTTGACGCGTGCCTCTGCGACCAATTTGTAAAGTTTCCGGTTCTGCACTTTTTGGAGAATCTCCCTTGCTCTCTTCGCCTTTTCGTCCTGTTCTGTAGAGTATAGGATCTGGAAGAATACGTTGTCTGTCAACTGGATATAGGCTTCCATGTTACCTTTAGCTTCGGACATTTCCAATTGTTTCCTAGAATCTTCATTGCCTGATGTACTGTAAGTTAGATAAATTACAAAAACACAGGTTAACCTGAGTTATTAAATAAGGCCACGAGCATTAGAATACTGAGGACGAACATGAAATCAGCGTAACCATAACTATAATTGCATTATAATCTGATTTTTAAAACAATATTCTTTATTAGCAATATACAACATGAACTTCAAGCTAATCCGCAGGACATGTGTTTACAATTATAATCTTCTTTAAAATATCCGAAGGGATATAAAAATTAAACACAGTTGATTTTACTCTTTCAATGACGTTTAGGCCTTATGGCCTTTCTCAAATAATACAAATCGCATAAGCTTCTACATTTTCTTAGTATCCATATAAGCCATTACTGGAAATAATAAATACAACAACAGATGTTGACGTTGACGTCAACGGCTCTATCACATCATGACGCGCCAAGACCGTATCTTATTTAACATTAACATTAATACTAGAATTATGTACATATGTGTGCTCCTGTGCATATAAATTCGTTTGTGTGTCCTTACGTAGGTGCATATGTGTGTGTGCGTGGGGTCGTGTGTGTGCGTGCGTGTGCTTGTGTTTGTTTGTGTGTGTGCGTGTATGTGTGTGTGTGTGTGTGCGTGTGTGTGTGTGCATGTGTATGTTTGCGTGCATGTGCGTGCGTGCGTGCGTGTGTGTGTGTGTGTGCGTGTGTACGTAAATGTGACCATGTGTATATACATGTATATATGTTTTTAGTATGCGTGCGACCGTTCATGTATGTGTACACTCTAGTGCTGTGTGCACAAGTTCGAACGTCTTAAAGCGCTATTTGTACTTGATAATTTATGTCTGTGTGCATATGCGCGCGTGTTTGAGTTCATTAGTACATAGGTGTTTGCGAGTGTATTTACGAGATTTCGCGTGTAACCGAAATTGCATTTCCGTACTAAACGTGTCCGTATGTTCATGCGCGTGCGTGCATGTATATGCGTGTGTAGGCGCATGCGTGTGTTTGCCTTATAGGGTTATGTATACAGGATAGTTCAAGTGCGTCTCTGCGCCTGTACATGTGTTCGAGCGCGCGTGTGTGGTTTTGAGCTTCTGTGTGTGTTAATGCTCGCAAATGTATATGTGCATGTATTCGTCTATTTTATGAGTATGTGTGTAAGTGAATTTGTGTGGTTTATGTAACATTTGTGAATGTGCTAATGTGTACGTGTGCGTGTACGTAGCTACATGTGTGTATGTGCATATGTGTGCATCTGCATGTATCTGGCTTATAGGTTTTATGGGTTCATGATTATATGTACGCGTGTGCATGTGTCATTAAAAGAGTGAAATCAACTGTGTTTAATTATAATCTTGTTTTCCTTTGAAAGAATATTCCCAACCTATGTCATCTTAAATCACATTTTAGCTTCTTGGATGTAATGTTACTGTTAAATTAGTAAATTACATATGGCGCATGCAATAAAAAGAGCGACCTTTTAAATAGAATGCGGCTATGTGAGCTTATTTATGGATCATTATTTTCAGGAAAAAACTTGCAACAACAGAAAATATGTCCACTTATTAGACATATGACAATGATATAACATTTCCACACATTTACAGGTCAAACCTCTGAAGCAATATAACGAGTGATTTGCAGCTTGAAAATATATATCGATCGCAACAGTGAAGATTTTAATATTGTGCTTTGTGGTATCTCACCAATAGAAAATCATAGAAGGTGAAGTAAGGACCAAGTGATAAGGTATGCTTTATAGATTTAACAACATTAATGTTGGGAGATAATTAGGATTGTTAACGACTTTTATACTACTTCGTCTATTGCAAATTCTACTCCAGGATGCGCACTACGTACTATGGTGATACCTGGAATTTCTACCAGCGAGAGTCACTTTGATAGCTAGAACTTGCGTCAAAATTTCTTAAAAACATTGTGATTGCCGAGAGAATTGTTGGAGATTGTTTATTATGAAACTAAAAGAAAAATGAATTTGCCAACATAGCATCTTAATTTAACAAAATGTGCAATTACGTCTCCGGGTTATCACCACTGTGGATAACATAACTAGGCTCCAGAATAACTGAATTTGTAAACAAATACGAGTCTAAATAAATGCACCGTCTTGAGCAGTGCATAAATACATTTGCATGTAGTCCTAAGCATATAAGTTAAATGTTGTTCGTAACCAATGTAGCAGAATCCTATCCACATATATGTTTCATTTACATAAGTCTTATCTCCAGGACAGCTAAAGATACTCCTGTGTTATGTGGAAAGTTACATTGTTGCCGTCTGGTAGGGATGAAATTGTCTGACCCATCAAGACCAACTCGTTACTTTTTACGTTTAATTCAACTACTTACGTCTTTCAGAAGGTTACAAAATACAACAGTTACAACTACAGAAAGCAACACTCTATTATATACAACACTAGTGAACATAATTTAAGAATCTATAAAGTCGACAAAACGAATGCTTACATGTCTTATATTTTCATCTGACAGCACCTAACAATTGACATCATAATTAGTTCAGTGTTCTGTTAGACATATTTATTTATCAAGTTTAATTTATGTGTTTATGTGAATTTAGCTACAGAAAATGAAAGTCATTAAAATTACCTACCTTTTGTAAGTCCAAAAACCATCAAATAAGATCATTGCTTCTGTGATCCTGCAATAATGAGGCAATCAACAATAACAATCGTTATGGGATAAGATATATACACACAATTCAATTTGGGGATTGGTTCGAGCTTTAATATGATCACACATGCAGTGAATCCATCCATGGAACTCATCCGGTTTTCCTTCAACCATTACTCGAAGTTATGCTCTGAGGTACAGGTACTTAGACCTTGAACCTTATATTTATATGCACGGCTAAATTGTTTTATGTAGAATTGCGCGAAACTTACTTCATTATTCAAATCTATACACCGGACTAAATTCTATATCAGCTCCTCATTTTGTCATACTCTTTTACAAGCTACTCAAACCACTATATCAGAATATTTTTATTTATTATAAACAACTTATAAATTTATAAATACTTTCTATTCGTTTTAAGTTCTTTACATCTTCATACGATATTCTATAAACAACTCACATATTTATATAAAACTATCTATTATTAGGTAATTGGGATTATTTAGAATGCTTAGGATTCTTGTAGGATATTAATATCTTTAGACAATATTCTTTTTACATACTCTACTTATGTCAACAATGCTACCTGCATACGTATCAAGATAATATATATTTATACCTACATTTCATCGATAACGTTTTTCACCCGGTGCTGAAGGGCCCGTTGATGCAGACGACAGCGTGCGTGGTACATTTCATACAGGTTGCTGGCTTCCTTAAAAGGTAAAAGTCACTTCAATTAAGTTCTATTCAAAATTAAATTAGGCAACATGAGCGTTTTTTTATACAAGTGTTTATGTCTGGAACATGTCACAAAAGTTTACAACAACCTAATAATGGCAATCGATACAGGTATTAAACCAAAAATTGTATTAAGATCTTACCTTCCATATGGTATATTTGTTTTCTGATTCTAAGTTTCTAATTTGTGTAATACCTTAACTACAAAAAGATTTAGTCTTAAGGTTTTCTCATTAAAGTGTATGATGCATACAGCGTTATTTCTGTAAAACATGTTTTACAAATGGTTTGATTCTATGAAATGTGCAGTTAACAAGGTATACTGTTCAATTAGTCAACAAAAATATTGCATCACTTAACGTTTGTGTGAAAGCACTATTTATCCTATCTCTAGAACATAGGAGAAGCTGCCCACCAACAATTACTTACATTATCTGTAGAACAGGTTTGTAGTTTCACCATCCACCTGTACTTACCTTATTTGTGGAGCAAATTTGTAGGTCTCCATCGAGCTCTACTCTACTCACCTTATCCCTGGTGCATATTTCGAATATTGGTGGATCTTCGGCCTTTTTGGCCACGTTGATGACTCTGACAAACTCCATACATCGCGCATGGTCAAAGCTGTTTTTGATGCCCAACATATAACAGTCTCGGGCAATGTAGTCCCACTTGTCAACATCGACACCATTTTTCTTGTTGGCAACAATCTTGGGGAAAAAGTACAAATTACGAACTATGTAGGAGCTTATTTAATATCCGCCTCATGTTCATCATTTAAAGACATTTAAATCATTGATATTTTCGTATTTATGAATCATGTAATAAAAGATAAGAATAATGTTTTTATTGTTAATACATCAGGAGAAAACACATATAAGTGATCTATACGGAAAGCGGACATCCTTTCTTGTACCTCATCAGATGGGTTTAAATTCCGTGGTCGAGACTAGATCTGTCATTGAAGAAGGTCCTACGCCAACCATATTGTGCGCCAGTGGTTCTACCAAGAAACTGGTCTAGGGTCTTACTCCACCAACAATAACTGCAAGTTGTCATATTAATACACAACATAGCGAGTCTTAATTATAAAGTTGCAGTGTGTAACGCTCTACATTATCACCTTATTTTCGAGTACTCTTAATAAAGACGATGTGTACCTCATACAGAAAACCTTTCTCGCTGCCTCTTCCCTCATATTTCCATGACTGAAATATAAAGAAAAGCGTATACACAAATAAAATACGATGATATACAAATGAAAATAGTTCTTTTAATGTTTTGTAATTTGTAAGTTTGTAAGTTTGTAAGTTTGATGAGGCAATGTGCAGGCAAAATATCTTTGAAACCGAGACGGGGCTAAAATTCTATTTTTATATTAAAACAAAACAGATTAAACAATGATCATCTGAAATCAGCCGCTTATCAATGCATACTGAAACTTTATTCAAATTTACATTCAAATAACGTTCCTAAGAATATTAACTAATTTAAATGGGATAAATGAAACATAAGACCAGTATTTGTATTTTATTTTTATGTATATGCCTTCAACCAACAATCATCTTCAAAGACTTCAAACAAGTTATAGGTCCCCTATACTAAAAGGTCAGCATCATCTTAAATCGATCGAGTTCCTTCTTTTTAAAGGTCTTTCTAAGACTTTTCACATAAATATGCGTAGAACCGCTGTTTTATGCAGTTTAATACCGCGATAGTTCAGAAAATTGCGGTCGCGCGATCGTAGATGTCCGTCACAGACAATGCTCCGCTCGCTGCGCTGGTCATTTATAAAGTTAAATCTAATTAAAAAGCAGATCTCATATAAGAGATAGGGCTTATGCAATGTTGAGTAGAAAGCGGTGAAAATGTCACGGCATCGAGATTTTCTCATCTTGTCTAACAGAGAAAACACAACAGCACTAATAGAAATGGAACATCGATTTTTTAGTTTTACTGACAGAAAGCTGAAATTTGGCACTTATATTGTTTCCCATCCAAGAAATAAAAAACAGTTTAGTTTGACCACATACCTATAGTTGTTTCTTTTACGATTTTTTACAAAAATGCTTGTTTGGTGGCTCTGTTTCATTTCTGCATGAAAATCCGTATCCTGTATGTCAATGTTGTTTGTAAAGCATTCATATTAATTTGAGAGTTTTTTATGACAAATTTACTTACTTTTACATCATTCAAACAATATCATAGTAGGAAAACTAAGTTTCAGATGCCCTAATTAAAAAATACAGTATTTGATTATTTGGATATAGTAAAAAAGTTTAAAAAATGCAATTTTCATAAGCGGTTTTCTATGATGCATATTTGAAAGAGGTATGTTTTAGGGTTATGTATGTTTATAATTATTAAATTGTACTCAATGTTTTTATTATTTTTATTCAAAGTAAAAGTTTTGGTAAGTGTTATTTAAACTTGTCCAGAACAAGATTTTTTTCTTCTCGAATTATTGGGAATGTAAAGTGAGAAATAAAAACACAAAGCTAAAATAATTTATAATTTATTTAAATTTTAACTTGACATTCCAACTAGCAATGTTTAAGAACTTCGACTCCTGTCTATTCAGTCTGAAAGAAAAAGGATCAATTAAAAACATTTTGTTAATATAAATTTGAAATTACATAGAAAAAATATAGAAAAAAAAACTATTTAAGTTTATACATACAATAGTTGAGGGCAAGTACTGTGTAAAAATATTCACAAAAAAAACAAACTGAAGTTGAAATTATTAATTAAATCCTTATTTATTGTGGTAAAATAAAAAAATGACCCTGTATCAGTTTGATCAAAAAACTACTTTAAATTAGCTTTTAAATTTGACTTCATTTGTAGTATACCAAAAGTATGCGATTATATAGGATGACACATACAAATATTATCAGAAAATACCCTTAATATGGTATTAATGAAGTCCAAATTTTATGAAAAATAAAGCTTTAATAAAGTTGATCCAAACAGATTCATCAGCTTGGTTTGACTAAATTTATTTAAGTTATTTTGTCACAAGCACAAAACTTATTCCTACCTCAGAATTTTCGTCTGCACAGCTGTAGACTTCTTCAGTGAGTGACATCACGTGGTTGGTCACGCGGGAATCGTGATGTCAAGATCGGTTTGTGTTAGAAACGACTTATTTCCAGTTTAGAGGCTCCATCTATAGGCAGAAGGAAGGGGCAGCCATGGGTTCGCCTATATCCCCCATTGTCGCGAATCTGTTTATGGAATATTTTGAAGACAAGGCATTGGCTTCTAGCACGCACCTACCCAAGGTTTGGTTCCGATATGTGGATGATACATTTACCATCATGAAGAAGACTTACATAGAACTGTTCAGTGACCATCTTAATCAGGTGAACCACAACATCAAATTTACTAGGGAGGAAGAAGATCATGGGAAAATTGGGTTCTTGGACTCGGGACATTAAAAGGTGTGATGACGGCCATCTGGAACTGAGCGTGTACAGAAAACCCACCCATACAGACCAGTACCTCAACTTCCATTCGCACCACCCCCTCAACCAAAAACTGGGTGTGGTCAGGACCTTGTTACATCGATGCAATACGATAGTAAACACGGAGGCAGCGAAAGAAGAAGAGAGAGACCGCGTCATATCAGCTCTTAAGAACTGTGGCTACCCGAGTTGGCCGTTCAACCGTGAACAGCAACGAGAACAACGAGCGACATCTAGGAGTCAAAACTCTAAAATGGACAGAAAAGTTGTAATACCCTATGCACAAGGTGTTAGTGAAAAACTAAGCCGTATTTACAACAAACATGGTATCCAATTGGCCTCAAAACCCGGCTGCACTCTGAGGAACATTCTAGTGGCACCAAAAGACAAGACACCCAGAGAACTGCAGTGTGGTGTGGTGTATCAGATTGGTTGCCATTATTGCAAAGATCTTTACATAGGAGAATCTGGTCGACAGCTCAAGAAAAGACTTGAAGAACATCGCAAGTCCGTAAAAGAAAAAATTCTGAAGTCAGCTGTGGCAGAACACTCTATGAGTAAAGACCATAACGTCAACATAGACGACTATAAGATAATTACAGTTGAAAGCAACGATTGGCGCCGCAAGTGGAGAGAAGCCATCCACATAAGGACACAGTCATCAGCAATGAACAGGGACGGGGGCCTGCAGCTTTCTCACACCTACGACCAGATCTTGACATCACGATTCCCGCGTGACCAACCACGTGATGTCACTCACTGAAGAAGTCTACAGCTGTGCAGACGAAAATTCTGAGGTAGGAATAAGTTTTGTGCTTGTGACAAAATAACTTACATAGATTTAATAAAGTTGTTTTCCTATTGGGAGTAAAAGTTGGTTCAAAGAGGCATCCTTTTGAAATAATGAGAATATTATAATGAAAAGTAACATGTTTCAATATTATATTGTAATTCACAATCATAATAAAACCGGATGAAAATTTTACAGTAAAAACTGAAAAAGTCCCTTTGAGATTAATTAACCTCTATCCTAATACTATTAATCTACTCTGAAATGATAAAAATGAAGTCTTCATGCACTCCTGAAATTCTTTCAGAAATATAATAAGTACAACTTTAAATCAAATGGACTGTACCAATGAAGATAAAAAATCAACAGGGTATCAAGCACTATAAAATGTGAAATTCCAATTTTTTATTTGACATGCAAATTACAGGGTATAACAAAGGAGGAGGTTATGCAATGAACAGGGCCAAAAGAGGGATATTAATTATATAATTTTAACAATGAACATAAAAACATCACTGGTGTATTAGTCTGTACTTAGTAGCCTATCCATAGGGCAACCATAGAATTCGTCTGAAATATTTCATTGATAATGAAATAGTGTAAGAGGACAGATGTTCCACATTTTAATGCAAGACATCAGATTTAGCTAGCATGATTCTTACTGAAGATTCGAGCACTAATACTATAGTGTTTAACTTCAACATTATACAAAAAGAATGTGATTGAAGATGTAGATTTTATGCCTATGATATATACAAAATTGGTCATATAAGTCATCCAAATGCAGTCTATTTCACAGAAGTACATATATCTAAAGCTGCATCTCTAGTCAAGACTATTTGACCTTAAAGACTTTCTCACTCTTTTCAGAGCTACTGGAGGGCAATGGGATAAACCCTAATTGCAATAAGTGGATCATGATCATAGGGAGCAGAGGATAATATGAAGTGAGATAATACGAGAGAATGCATTGTACATACGTTTACAAGATTTAACAAAAACGAACTAACCAATAGGAAAAATCTTTAATCGAAAAACTCTTTTCGATTAATTGAAAATTTAGCCATCTAGTCCTATCAATTGATCGGTCCCAGCCCTAAGTAAAACAGAATGGATCATTAAAAACTTTCTCGTAACTTCAGTTCCTTTTCTCTGAATAAAAATAGTTTTAAATTGCAATGCAGATAGCAGGAAAAATTCAACATTGTAACAAGGTGGTTGACATTGGCTACCTAAAGCACATGTGGGTTTGAGTTCCAGTTGGTGTAGACATGTAATATGCTAAGATATTCCAGTGTGAAAGTGGTCGAGTTGTAAACTTGAAACTCCTCTGACTTTGAAGTTTTTAACTGTATGGGTTTGAGCTCTGGTCAGGGTAAACAACTTATGTCAGAAGGTCTTCCACCTTTGCCGGTGGTTCTACCCAGATACATGTCTCGGGTCTACCTCCACCAAAATAGCTGGACATTGCTATACTGATCATACTATGATACATGTGTCCCTATAGTGTATTCATTAAAATAAACCCCTGATGACTTTTGATGGTTTGGTGGTTCTTCCTAAGTCACATTGATGTTATAAAAATACAAACACAATTATCGACATTTATCAGTGAATAACCAATGACATTATTACGATTTTTATGAAAAATATGCTATTTTAATATAAAGAATACTGCATCATAGCATTGCATTGATAAGTGCACTTAATATACAAACAAAAATGTTGACAATTACCCAAACATATTTTTACATAATTTCCCGCCAAAGTCGGACGGTGTTGATGTACACTGTGGCACCACAATGGCAAATTTGTCCGTTTTTACTCGTGTGTGTTATAAGTTAATTAACACTTAGTACTTCCATTTTATAAATATATTTTAGTGTTTCTTTTAAGAATAATGATTAATAGATAAAATAAACCTTATCTTAATGTGGAGCACGAAGGTTTTCCATTTTAACACTACAATGATATTTTTCACTTTTCGCCAAAATTATTATTCCGAATTGTTTTAATGGTAAAACCCACGTGCTCAGATGGAATGATGTCTTACCTTTTCTCATTGGTTGATTTTTTTTCATCCAGCCAATCGAAAACCTTGTTAAAAAACGCGCAAGTGAAGGTCATGTTTGGGGGTTACAATTTGGAACCGAATTGGACAGTCCGATAACTAAGTTGTCTGCCCTTGAGTACTCTCCGAATGCGCATGCGCACTCGCACTGATTAAAACGTCCGGGGTTTAAGTAGAAATTTTATCAGCGTGTATAACACGAACATCGAGTGGAAAGTTAATTAAAGAAAGAAACAAAACCGAAATGGAAATCGCCGAAATATTGCTGAATATGTAAAGGTGTTTATAGCGGGAAGATGGTCGAAAACAGAGCTGTTTCATTGCATCGATGTCCTCAAAACAAACGACTGCGACACGTTTAGATGGTATTACAACACTTCGCCCTCCTTTAAATGGTTACAGTTCGCCCTTGATCGGTAACAGCTCACCCTAGATAGGTAACAGTTCGCCCTTGATTTATAACATGTCGCCTTCGGATATAAGTGTATACATCAAGAAAAAAAGTAAATTTGTTAATTTATTTATAACCCTTCACATTGTTTTTTTTTTCTTCGTCTTCATATACATTATGAGCTCTTCTGATATAAGTGTATACGCCACCCTTCACCCTTAAAATTCTTTAAGAAATTAAGTAAAAAGAATGTAAACTTATTAATTCATTTTTTATTATTTTGACACCATTCACATTAATTTATGCTTCTTTTGTCTCCTAATTCTTTATTGTTATTACCATCGTATTATTAGCATCGTAAATTATTATATTTTTATTTTTCATATTTTAAAATTGTTTTAACCAAAGAAAAAAATCTGATCCTCCCAATACAATATACGAACTGTCACTGTTCCTTGATTTAAATACAATGTTGCTTCCTAAAATATGATAATTATACTGTGTACGTGGTTAATTTATTTCATATTTTATATTTAAATAAAATTCCGCTGTTGCAAGGATTTTAATGTTACTTAGTTGCATACATATTTTGTTGCAAATACTTTAATAAGGTTGTCACACTCAAGATGACTTAAGTATGCAGTTATCTTATAATTGCACATAAAAGCGTGAACGTTAATTGATGTTTGCCTACAGTCATTATTGTGATGATACCATTTGCACTAATCTTGATTGATAATTAGTCAGTGTGATCTTGATTAATGTTTACCGACATAGACGTATGTAAAAATTAAAATTAATAAATTGGTCAGTGTGTGATCGTTAATTGATTTTGCCTAGTCATTATTGTGATGATAGCGTCAGCACTAATCTTGATTGATAATTAGTCACCATGATCTTAATTGATGCTTGCCGTCATAGACGTATATAAGTGCTTGCAATTAGTAGACTAGTCAGTGATTCAATCTCGCAACGTACGCTAGCTTTATCACAATACAGTATGAAGAAGTCGACTAAGACGGCAACCAACTAAATGTGTTTGTATGCATATCTTATAAAATATTATATATATTATACTCTATTTAACAAAATAAATCAAGTATATACTTTATTTGACACCATTTTCCCCCTTCATTTAACGCGTGAAAATGGTATACTTATATCCGAAATTTTCATAATGCATATGAAGCCGATGGAAAAAAATACAAATTGATGTGAATCGTGTCGAAATTATTATAAATAAGTTAACAAGTATACATATATGCTTGACGTATACACTTATATCCGACGGCGACATGTTACTGATCAAGGCCGAACTACCGATCGAGGGCGACCTGTTACCTGTTAAGGGAGGGTGAAGTGTTACTAATTCTTCTCGAGTTGGACTCTCCTTTTCAATTCATAATTGCCAGTAATATCTAGCTTGTGAGCGCCGATAATTCGCTCGATTAGCTGATATTCCCTTTTAGGATCCAGTCAAACGACGATTCGCCATGAACTTCTTTAAATCTGTTAGCTTGAAATGGTCTAATTCTTAGTTGTTTACACAAGCTTCTTTGATTTCTTTGTCCTTGTCCGTCATCTTTTGTTTTTACTTAGTCCCCAGAGGCTCGGCGGCGAGTAGCATCCCTTTGAATTCAAGGGAAGTAACCGAGTTATCGGACTGCCCAATTTGCGGGTAACAAAAAATGGGAAAACGGAGTTACTTCCCTTGATGTTCCTTGCTACTAATAGGTCAAGGATTAACAGGAGAAGTTCTAAAAAGCAATGCAATATATATGCTCAGTTGCTATAACTAAAAATGACGATTACAACGCAAACCATTTGGGAACCTGGTATAAATATCCTGGACTGTGTTGAACGAAAACGCAGTTCTGACATTATGCAGCTGTAAAGTTTGCTATATAATTTTGAAGAATCGGTTATAAGGCCGGAAATCAGTAAAAAAAAATAACAGTTTATGTAGCCGTCACTTAAAGGCGTTGTCTGACAGTTAAGGCAATTTTTTTCTAAAGTAAGCAGCCTAGAGCTGTGTAAATAGTCAAGCTTAAATCACCACTCGTTATTACAAAGAGGCATTTCCTATCAGAGCCACGCTGCAGCGATAGCTATTTTTAAACTAGGAAAACCACGTGACCACTTACTTTTAAAGTCATCCAGGTAATCCGCTCTGACATCGATATCTATTTTAGCAAAGGTCATTATCGAGCTTTTATACCGTTGGAAAAAACTACAAAGTCAGAGTGGTTTTCTTCGCGATTAGTTCTGTCTAACAATTCAGTTAGTGTTCAAAACCGTATTTAGTTAGACGAGAGTATGGATCTATAAAAATATGCCCAAATTTACAAAAGCAGTGGTGCGATATTGTTATATATATTTATATTTGATATAGGCAAAAGGTCGGATACCAACTTTCAAGTCAAAAGTACACAAAAGATTAATCAAGTCAGCAGTGCCTATAATTGCTTTAACATTCGTTTTCCAAAAC
The DNA here is from genome assembly GCA_007844125.1 of Sinonovacula constricta. Taxonomy (NCBI): domain Eukaryota; kingdom Metazoa; phylum Mollusca; class Bivalvia; order Cardiida; family Solecurtidae; genus Sinonovacula; species Sinonovacula constricta. The sequence goes on from CM017565.1 coordinate 26,834,801, forward strand.
TTCAATATTTTTCACATATAACCATAAAACGCTGACCAACTCTTCTAGTATTGAAAGACATTGAAAATGGCTTTACCTATCTACTGTGATCACAGTTAATAAAATATGGAGGGTAGTTGGGTTGGGGTGACACAAGCTCTGGAATCAGTATTAACAGGAATGGGTAGGCTTTCATGTGTTGATGACCAATGGAAGCGCTGTAAGTCCGTGTGCATCAAGTGTAACTAATTGTTTACGATACTGCCACCAATGACATCTCTGTTTATAAAACACAAATCAAGAGCTCCAGCTGTGATCTCATAGCACTGTGTTATCTTGTGAGAGAGGTGACTAAAGAAGGTCAAATCCTCTACCCTTAAAGATATGGGTAGATGTGTATGGCACTGTCCTTCTATGAACGTAGCCAACGGCAGCATTGATCAACTTAACACGTGTCCAATGGCAGAAAAGGGTGGTAACACCACATTCTTAGTAAACTAAGTAATGAAACGGTCTGGAAATACTTACTTGCCCCTACCCCCAGCCCCTGGCGGAGGGGAGAGAGGCGGCATGTCTAGGGGGATATGTTAATTGCTGTACTGTATAACATGATGAACAATTGAATCGGTCTATATTTGACTGGTGTGCGTGCCATATGAACTCTCTGTTGTTTGATTTCGCTGTCAAACCGATCTGAGGCTTGTAGGCTGCTATGACCTCGGTAAGGGAGGGAGTGGGATGTCAAGTGTCCTCAGTCACGTCAGAATAATGCCTAACAAGCATTAACATATTTTTGTCTCTATATAAAGAGATGATTTGGCAATATGTGCGGAATATAATACAACACGATATTTGCTGGTAATTGAAACAAGTGTTGTTATGGTTAATTGAATCTTCGGTGTTGCTGGGACTGAAAAATAATGCACAAAGCCTGACAGCAGTCCTTGCCCTAGTACTAAAAATTGACAGGTTGCCTTTATTCTAAATAACGCTGTTTGCTGAAACGGTAGAAAAAGCGGTGTTAGACAAATTGCTTGAAGATTATGCCATAAGAAAAAAATGTTTCTTTTTGGTAATTTTAAAGACAATTTGCTAAGTAGTGTAAACGTTTATAGAAGTTTTATACTTATAAAATAATAATTGGCAGTTACAATTACCGTGTAATAAGAAGTACCTTAAGATAAGAACGTCACTTCATGCACTGTGATTAATCAACGTGGTATACTAACTGGTAGTAACTGGCACGTACTTACAAAAGAAGTTTGTCTCACATTACTGATTTTGAGACTGATTTGACTATGGACGACCATGTAAGTTAACTGTCACCCTCCTAGTCTTTTACTGTTGTTGTGTTGCGGGTGGCAAATAAAGGGACCATGATAGGAAAGAAACACCTTGTGAAACACAGAGACTTGAGATTCACGACAATGCCCTAATAAATAAGTATACTAAATATTTCTACTACTATAGGCTAACTATTTATATTTATTGTTTCTCTAAATAATATACATAAACACTAAATATCAAAATAAAGATAGCAGACTGTATATGATAAACACACATGTATTTCTTAGAAGTACTATATCTTGTAGAGATATTAAGACAATATTCAACATTTGTCGCATCTGTTTTATATTCTTTACGGTACTTTCTTCAGTATCTCTACGGATATTTAAGTTAAAGTCAAACAGTCAACATAAACGTTGCCTATTTTGAATCTTGTATTAAATTATTTCATGAATTCTGATGCCTTCACATATTGTTTCGATACTTGTAACAAGCCGTATCCATTACACATCTGACCATGAAAACCGACATGAGTCCATGTCATTTCTTTACACTGTAAAAAGCGGTTCCCATCATCATTAGACGTCTCATCTTCGTGTCGAACTTAGTCATCATCGTGGCAGCGAAATTCCTAGCATTGTCATTGAAACAGACTTCAGACAGGTACACCGAAAATACAAATACTTTCCTGATGGTGTCTATACAAATGCACATATACAAGAGATCAGTTTGACGCCGCATGTAAAAAACAAACACTTAATATGTCGCCCTTTTGTCGAAGTATTTTAAAGCAAGGTAAACAAAGGAATAACCATATGCTTTCAAATGTGTACTTGTGTGTCCATACCTTTTTCACTGGTGATTTTTATCATTTTCATTCTAATCCATATGTGCCATCTTCCTCATTATTGGTTCAAAGAGAAACAGTACAGCACTGTATTTGAATTAATTGTCCGAACCTTCATCACTAAACAATTATTGATATTTCCGACCTTCCTATTGACGTCTTCTATGTAAGCCTTTGTAACATAGCCTTTATGTGACTTCTTATAATCTGATAACTATGATCGGCACGTTCCGAAATATTTCCGGTACTTTTCGTAAACACTCTGTTTTAGCGGGCCGTCCAATGCGATTGGATGATAAGCCTTTGGCAGATATCGTTTTACTTTTAAAGCATTGATCGTTTCATATTTAACTAAAACCGTGTTATAAAAGTTCACTGCAAACAGTCATTATAAGGGCTTTTTAAATTGTCATATTGATTACAGATTTCTCAACTGAAAGTTCTCGTGTTTTTGTGGTCTATCGGTAACACCTTTAAAGTTGACATAATTACAAAAGATAAACAGAAAATGAGGATTGAACAAAATAACTTGCACTGAGTAAATTATACTTTGCGACCTTGGCGGTCTTTTTCTTCAATCGTTTAGTGTATGGTATTGTAGTGAATACATGTATATCGACATATTCCGTATATACCGTGAATATAATCGTTCATTCGTTGACATCCCTGACTACATTTTAAACAACATATACTTTTTAACTCTCAAAGATTTTTACATTGCAAGTGTATGTTATCAGGTTTCGGAGTTGTTACCTTGGTTAAGGCCTCATACCTTTGGTAACAATTCTCCTAAAGAGTAACCAACGAGTTTGAACCTTCCATGTTTTGACCCTTTATTAGTTTCCTTCTCCTATATCTTGATATAGGTATATAATTCGTATCAAATAGTAGCATTTAATCAAGAGTTATTTTACACATTCTTCGAATGATGTTGCAAAGTTCGTCTAAAGTCATTTGCATTTCTATTGGTTTACTAAGTGGTTTACTAAGTTTATATGGTTATCATATATTTGGTCACTGAGCAAAGTGACAGACGATATACTTAATTTCAATTTATTTTAGCTCCGGACTGATTTTGAAAGTTTACAATTCACTTATTAGAGAAGAGTGTAAGATTAAGAAATGACCCTCAATTCGCTTTAATTTATTGTTTAATTCTTACTGTCCCTTATTTTTTATTTGTACCTCAACAATGAAACATTTTACTTTTGGTAGTTAACTGTAATCTTGACTAGTTTATAAACGTAGCACAAGCCTATACACAAAGTATCGATCTCTCAATTTCTTATATCATGACGAACCAATAGTACCTATATGATTTTTTGGCTTGTACATAAATACATTGCACCATACGTGAGTTCGACGTTGAATTATGCCCTTGTTATTCGCTCAACAACGTACACAGTCCATACACTAGTGATCACTATGTGTAGCTTCATACAGATCAACATATTACTTATCTGAGACACTCATCCCGTGCACCTTTATGTGAAGTTGAAATGTGACTATGACTTGCGATGTAGATAGTTCGTGACACGCGTAAGTGATGTATCAATGTGCGCTTTTATAAAGACACACAATCAACAATCTGCTGTTATGCTTCTACTTTCAACACATTCGATCTTAAAGGGGAAAATTAACCCACCTGTCCTGGGACCCTCGTCTTGGGTCCCGCAATCTGTTCCTCGATGAAGTTAATGTCAGCAAATTCAAGGCCATAACGACTGAAGTCTGTCCGTAGACCATTTGTATCCAGCATGTATTTGAAAATCTTAACAGATTGTTCCTCATGCTACAAATAAAAGAATTAATTGGCTAAAAGTAAGACATTTTAACTGAATGAAAACACACATTACATCATAGCCGCGTGCTTGGGTGCATACCGATTTTGCATATAAGTTACTGGAATTCAAATGCTGGCAAATTTCAGTCATTAATTATTTCATAACAAATACAATCATCATATATTTAAATGCATTTGGCACAGATAAAAGAATGAAGCCATCAAACAGGTGTGGTGTTTTCCATTCGTTATCACTGTTCTACCATACACCAGCAAAATTATAGTAAATATGTTCAGTGAGTATTTGTCGAAAATAAGGTAAAAGACCACCAAACATGGAACTTCTCACCCACTGTATACTTTTAGTAGATTGTACATTAAAACTAAATACCATATAATAAAATGGCAATATTTTGCTGGATATGTACGTATGTAAAAGGCTTTCAAGTAGTCAAAGTCAAGTTTAACGCTGTATATATAAGATACTTGCCGTCCATTTGGATTGCGTCATGCGAGGAATTAACTCCTGATCAAACAGATGTGAGAAGGGTCCATGGCCTTAAAGAACAAAAATTGAAGTGTATATAAGGTACATAAACGTTTTAAGATTTTTCCTGTTAGTCATAATGACGAAGTCTCATTATTTGTATGAATTGAAAGGGTTCATTAAAAGATCGATAAGACTAACAAAATTATCAATCAATTAAGTGTTGCTGTTTTTTTTAAAGTGTGTGAGAAAACACGTTTTATTATTTGTTTATAGTGTCTGTCAATTTAATTAATGGGGATTGATGTAAGGGTGTGTTCGTCTAAACTTTGAGGGTACCTACAAAATATGTATTTATCTTAGAAAACAAAAAAAATAAACAAGGAAGGCGTTACTGATTATTATAACACGGCCATGAATGTACACATATAAAATCCGAATTAGCAGGCTTGGTAAAGGAGATGATACATTAAAAAATAAGTGTTTCATGCAGTGTTATCCACAAAAAGTTTATATTTTAAGCATTTTAAGTTTTATCAGACTGCTTTTGCCTTTTTGTGTTTTCGTTTAGATACACAGCAGCGACAAATTATGATCATTGTAACGACGTCCAGTTATTTTGGTGGAGAAAGACCCTTGACAAATGTCTGGGTAGAACCAGCGGCGCATCGCAGGTGAGCTGGAATTATTTTCCACATTCAATATGTCGCCCGGAACCTGACTCGACGTGGGAGGCTTAGCAGAAGAAGAGTAAGACGTAAGGTTGAATGACGCCTCCAAAACAGTTGCATTATCTGTCACTGCTGATATTTTACTCAGTTGGTAAAAAGTTAATGCCATATTCCGTTTTTCATAAAATGCACGATTTATATCACCAACAAAATCAATGTTGCCGGTATTTGTAGTACTCCTGGTCTATTAACTAAAAATGAAAAAAAAAAATAAACATCCATGTTTACCTACAAAGCAAACAATACTTCGTATAAGTCAACGACGTTTAGTTACAATTAAGTAAAACAATAACGAATGGCATGTGTTTTAAGTCAAACGGTAAGTTACTGCGAATGTGTTAGTAAAAGGTGCTAATGCAGACACCGATGAGTTTAAATGATGGTATTGTGTTGTAATAAAACGTAGCCTACAGTGACAGCAGGAGACGTTTGTGCACAAAATGTCCTGGTTAAGTCGAGTCTTTCTTGTTTGTATGAGTTTCGATACAACGCATGATACATAACCTTCTCCAAGAATCGTTGTACAAGGTGGTTGTATGGAATGTGTGTGACTTTAGACATTCAAAATAACAACGCACTGTTTTGGTCTTCCAGAAACCCTTCAATCGGGATGTCCTGAGAGTCCATTACCCGACATGAGCTGTTTTTTGCGTTGTACGTGTGTTGGACAAAGATAAGAAGCAGAATCGATCGAGTCGAAAAGTGACCCTAATTGCATTATAGGAATGGCGGAATGACAGAAGACCTGCAAACTACAAATATATGTATATGACGTTTTACCATTCACCATATTGGGATAAAGACCGGCTTATCTTAGCGAATATTGTATTTCGGTCAAATTTCAATGACAAACATCCAGTCGCATTACATACAAAAGCATATGCCTTACCTTTAACCTTCATGAACAATTACTCCATTGATGTAAAGGCAGTGCTGCCATTTTTTCATACCTTGTATGAATACACAAAGCGTTAGTGCTGATGTGTAAATAACCAATACATATTCTCACTTTGTCGCCCTGGGTTCGAATCCCCCACTCTGCCGAGTAATTATCTTATGTATACTTTGTAAGGCAATCAGTCTTGATATATATTTATTATGTTTGCTATGTTCTTAAAATGAAATCCTTTTAAAAAATATTTTTGATCAGGTAATTAAGATGGACTTTGTCTCAATAAGAAAGGTAGCACACACCAGGTTCCGTTAGCGAAAGGCAATACTTAAATTCTTTAAAACCTCGAGGTTATATATATATGGTTTTAAAGAATTTAAGTGTATGCCTTTCGCTAATCGGAATAATTATATATATATATATCTATATATAATATGTATATATATATATATATATATATATTATATATATATATATATAATATTATATATATATATATTATATTATATATATTATATATATATATATATATATATATATATATATAATATATATATCTATATATATATTATATAATATATATATATTTACATTGATTTTTTCTAACTACTATAAATCTAAGTTACCAAGATCATGACAAAGTCCCGCTATCTCAACACATAGGATGTCATTTTCCGTGATTTCAAGGTCGGGCTGGCGCAGCTGTAAATGTCGCGCTAATCGACCCGCCAGGTGACACACCCTACAATGTCATTTAGCAACAGTTTACACACAGGCAAAATATATTTAATGAGCGAGATTACATCAAGGTTGTTGTTTAACGGACAAGAGCTTTAATACATGTTTATTATATAACAGGCGAGAAGTTACACAATAAGTTTTTAGTATACATTGCGGGAAAGTGCTAAATAGAGAATATTAGGTCTGTGTTGATGAAGAAATGTTAGCACACCAAGCTGAGACAAATCTTAATTGAGAGGTATGCGAATCGATTTAGAGTTTCGTACCTTTATCCAACCATATGTTTTGCTAACAAATGTACCGTATTAATGTTTAAAACTTGTGCGCTTTCATTTCACTCTTTCTAAGAAAATCTAAAATATGCAAGTTTGCGTTGAAATGTTTCTTTCAAACAAATAATAATAATAATAAATTCATAAATAACGATCCGTTGCAAAAATGGATGAAGTTTAACTTAATCATTACTGTCAGTACAACGTTATTGTAGTATTACAGTATCATCTAAGTCAAACTTAGCTATTAATGGCAGAGATCCGGAATAATAAGATGACATTGTCAGGACTATAGGATTGAGTCTGAATTCATTTTAGATTCTATTATCAAAAAATCTCCAATAGTACGCCCGATGAATTTTTCTTACTCATATAACATTTTGTTGTTGTTTCTTCTTAAATATATTGTAACAACAAGCCAACGTATTGACTTGTAGTTTTCAAAGGATTTTAAGTTACTAAAGAAAATATCTTAGGACAATAACTTCAGGATATTTTTATCTAAAACATTTTACATTGTTGCGCCGATTTTTCCTAAACACCTTGACAACATTTAAGTTATATCATTAACCTTATCATTGTTGACATTTTTTGTCAGTTCATTAAAGGTTTTACACGTGATTAGAGCTTTAATTAAATATACAAATAACCAATTTTCATATTTTGTAGCTTGTACTGCTTTTTATAAATATATATTGATGATGATGATGATGATGATGATGATGATAAGTAGAAGTAGAAGTAGTAGTAGTAATAGGATTAGTAGAAGTAGTAGTTGAAGTAGTAGTAGTAGTAGTAGTAGTAGTAGTAGTAGTAGTAGTAGTAGTAGTAGTAGTAGTAGTAGTAATAGTAGTACACAAAATTCAGTTAAGATTTATATGAATTACATTACTACATTTGACTTAGCTAACTACCGACATGCACAATCGTAACATATATATTGAATGACCTTGACGTGGCTTAACCTCGATAGTAACCTAACCATGACATTGACCCGATGGTGATAAATGGTCTTCCAGATCAAGGAGTGGGCCCACGTGATCTGGTTTGACCTTGTTACTTACCTAGATAACGTAGGGTTGACCTACTGGCTAATGGAAGTCTGGAACCTCAATTCAATGGTGATACAACATTTTAAAACGACATTATATCAGTCAGTAAACACAACTCCACGTGAAACTTTTAACAATCCAAACAAAGCACTAGACTGTTTGTATTCTGAACTCAATAAAGCGTTATCTAAACATGCGCCACTTAATGTGAAAATATTGCGAATGCCTTTAACAAGCATTTCATTGACATTGCTAGCTTTAAGCTGAAATCTAAATTAAACACAGAACATTTAGAATAATTGGACTCCGTCAACCTAAATACATTAAAAAACAAAACTTTCGTTCTTAATTATGTTACATTTCTTCAAGTATAACATTTCATACGCACAATAAACACTGATAAATAGATAAGGACTGATGCTATTGGGCCACATATATAAAAAAAACATATGCAGCTACAATAGCCACTCCCATTTTCAGTATTATAAACAACATCTTATACACATCGTGTTTTGAATTATTTAAATATACGCAAACTCTTTTACTTGTAGTGGTTCACTTCCAGTCATGTAGTATAAATACTAGACCATTTTAGCTGATTCGGTTTAACATTCGCAGCAGCCATAGTTATAACTATAAGCCAACACTTTTTGTGAATATTTTGCCGAGTAGTGCTGTTATAATAAACGTATTGGAAATCTACGTTGAACTTTGTCTTTGAGCCATACCTGTAAGAAGTAAAAATCTTGATATGGAAAATGCATTAGACCTGGTTGATTTTAAAATTCTACTTAACAAGAATAAATAAAATACGTTTTTAGACTTTCGATTACATTGGTTTAAATATTTTTGACTGACAGAAGCAAATAGTTAAGAATGAAAGCCTTAGCTCCAAGTACTAAGCCACCTTAACTAGCATGCCGCAAGGTTCGATTCTAAGTCCGATTTTGTTTCTGATTTATATATACGACTTCCCACTGCATGTTAAACACATTAACACAGATCTGTATGCTAAGTATCTGAAGGCTCTCTTTGAGTACATACATTACCGATTAGATTTGGTAAGAAGTTATGAAAAACATACATTGTATATGAATAGTAATAATACAACCACAATGATCATAATAACATTTTTAAAAAATGCACTATGGGAGTCAGTATCATGTATTTATCGAAGAAGGTCGTATCATTGCATAATTGTCCAAATTACAACACTGTTTATATGTACACGAACTTAATGTTTTATTCCAGAAATGTTCTATTTCCGGTCACGTGACAAGGCAAGATGGCATGGGTTTTTTTATCCTTCAAAAGTGGATTTTAACTACTGTTTCAGGACAACTTTGGACTTAAGCTTTGGATATATTTAGTGTTAAAAGTGTATACTATTCATGCCTCCAAAGAAAAGACATCAAACTAAACAACAAAAGGAGCAAAAGGAAAAACTATTTCACCATTATTTGAAAAGGGATGTGGAAGTAGCACGAGCAACCCGGGCGACGCAAGCGACGCAAGCTGTACTGGCGTAAGTGTTTTAACTAATACACAGGCCACAAATAAACACGGAGATGGCGATTCGTTAAACAAACACTGTAGTATCGGGAGTTCTGGTGCAAAACAGGAAGTAAAAAAAGCTGCGAAATTATAGCGTTTTTGGTTTTGACACACCGACTATAGCGATGGCTTCTAACTTTTTCTCACAGCCACAGCCTCAACCTTATTATGGACAGAACATACAAACCATGCAATCTCCTCAGTACCAATACCAATACAACCAACAAGGTTTTACACCTCAAACACCACAAATACCTTAACAACCACAACAACCAAGCTTTCCAGCCGAAAGTCTTATTCCGAGCCAACCTCCATCATGGACATTGGCGATCATGGAAGATATTAAAACCATCAAACAGAACGTGAATAAGATGGATAATATCGAAAAAATGGTAACGTCTATGACGGTGAAACTTAATAGCATTGAGTTGAAAGTAAGTGATCTTGACTCAAGAATTGGTGCAGTTGAAAAAACAAGTGCGTTCATTAGTGACCAATAGGATCAACAATCTGTCTCCCTTACTACAGCACAGGACCAAGTACACAAAGTCGAAAAATTGTGCTCACAGCTCAACACAACAATTCAAGAACTGTCAAAACAACAAGAAACATTAAAAGTAAAACTACTTGAAAACGTGTTCAGAAGTATAAGGGAAAAACTTATTTTCTATGGGCTTCCGGAAAGAAACGAACGATTCACTCAAGCCAACACAAATCCAAACAGTAACGAGCAACACGAATGTGAGCAACTGGTAAAGTCTCTCATCCAAGATACGCTTAAATTGCCAATCGATAATATGGTCATCGATCGAGCACACCGCCTTGGAAACCCAGCTCGAACCAGAAACCCACGGCCGATTGTGGGAAAGTTTCATTACTATTCACAGCGGGAACTGGTACGAAAGGCATCTCTTGAAAAGAAGGACGATCTTAAGCGGAACAACTATGGCATAGGAGTTCAAATTCCAAAAGATTGGCGAGACAGCCGGCGGGAACTAATCGACGTATTTCAAGACGAAAAGAACAAGGGGAATCGGGTCAAGTTTGTCGGACAAAAACTATATGTCAATGGTGCGGAATACAAGACTGTTCAGGTAACTAAAAGAGCACATTAACATTATTACATGGAACATAAACGGCTTGGTTAGAAAAATAACCGACTGTGATTTTTTAGATAAAATTAATGACCATGATATTATTATTTTGACAGAAACATGATGGATATTACCAACAACCAAGTACAACCTTGATATCAAAGGATATTGTGTAGACCATCTACAAGGCAGAAAATCTCCAAACACAAGAAAAGGGCGATATCCAGGGGGAATTTCAATATATTATGAATTAGAATTAAGCAATAAGATCAGTATTGTAGAAAAATATCAGTACGGTATATTGTGGTTTAAAATATGTAAGTCGGTTTTTAATTTCAGCGAAGATGTATTTATATGCTGTGTGTATATCCCACCTCACGATTCAAAAGTTTTACAACAAAATGACATAGATTTGTTTGATAGTATAGAACAAGGTGTAGAAAAATATAACATACTAGGTAACGTATTTGTCACAGGCGACTTTAATAGTAGAACAGGAAACAGTCTTGATATACTCAATTATAACAGATTCTTAGACAGTGAATATTCTTTGCAAGTAGAAATAAGTAATAAACATAGAGTAAACAAAGATGTGTTGTAGACCGTCGAGGGGCGCGCCTTCTAGAATTATGCAAGAATACAAACCTTTTATAGCAAATCGATAACATAAGGATAATAACATTCGAGAACATACATTTCTTAATAATAATGGCATAAGTGTCGTTGACTATCTCTTATTGAACGAGAGTAATTTTATTCACGTAACCGAGTTTGAAGTAATGCCACCCGACGATCTATCTGATCACTGCGTTTTACACTTTTGTATCGAAAAACAACGGCGTGTTGAGGATACACGTGGTGTAGATCACGCCCATAAGCTATTTATAGCCTGGGACATAACAAAAGTCGACACACTGCGCAATCAACTGCAAAGCGAACACGCCTACTTAAACCAGCTGACCGCTGATTTAAATAACAATAGTATAGATGACTCAATAAAGTTGTTTACACAACTCATACAGAAAAACGCGTTTAATGTACTTGGCAAGTATCGAAATGAGATAAAATGTAAATCTAAAAGAGAGAATAAATCATGGTTCAATAAACATTGTTTTGATGCGGGAAAAGAGTTTAAAAAGGTCCGAAATACATATTTGAGGGATAGAAATAATTATAATAAAAACCTAAATAATAAAGCAAAAACTAGTAAAAGAAAATATAAGTACGAAATTTATTAATGCTCTAAAGTCAATGTACATTACAGTTAAATCTCGTGTAAAGTACAATGGTTCACTATCAGAGCCGATCATATAAAAAATCGGAGTTAAACAAGGAGACCCAGCCAGTAGTATATTATGCCTTTTTTTCCTTAATGACATACTCAACAATATTAATAACAATATACATGGAATTGTAAATATTTGTGAAATGCAACTGTTTAATTATTTTTTGCTGATGACGTTGTCGCATTCGCAACAGAACCTGAGGCATTACAATCAATATTAAACGATATCGAGCGGTATTGTCAATCAAGTAAATTGAAACTTAATGTCGCAAAATCTAAAATCATGATATTCGAAAATCGAGGCAACACAAAGTATGATTTTTATATGTATAAATCAAAGTTGGAAACCGCTGACTCTTTTAAATACTTAGGAGTATTCCTTTTTAAAAATAGTAGCTGGAATCGGACACAGGTTATTATTGCACAACACGCCTCAAGATCAATGCATAATTTATTTATAACTTATAATCAGCTAGACTTGCCGATATCACACAAAGTTAAGCTATTTGATACACTTGTTATGCCAGTGCTTCATTATGCAGCTAATATATGGGGGCATCATAAAGCCCCAGATATTGAAATGGCCCATTCCAAGTTCTGCAGAAAAGTACTAACTGTAAAAAAATCCACAAATCTAGAGGCCTTATATGGAGAACTTGGTCGTACATCATTATATGAACATAGAAAATTAATTTTACTGAAATACTGGATTAAAATAATTAAATCAAACAATCAAATAATCTTATTTAAAACATATGAAATGTTGAAAAGAGATGTTAATGCAACAGACACCTATAATGGAAACAATTGGGCATATCAAATAAAAAAAGAACTAGAAACACTAGGTCTCGCACACATTTGGGAAAATCAACATAATATTAATATCGATTATATCTTTATAAAACAAAGGTTAAGGGACATAAATACACAAAATTGGATAGCTGCAATAAATAACTCAACCCGATTACATACATACAGTTTATTTAAAACAACATTTCGAAAGTTATCTAGATGAAATTACTGACCACAAGTATAGAATAGCAATTACGCAGTTTAGAGTTTCATCACACCAACTTGAAATAGAAAAAGGCAGACATAATAATAAAAATAGAAATGAAAGACTGTGCAGAAACTGTAATCTAAATCAAATAGAAACAGAATATCACTTTTTGCTTATATGTCCTAAATTTTCACAACTACGTTCTCTGTACTTAAAAAGATACTACTACACATGGCCTATTAAACAAAAGTTTATTAATTTAATGAAAGCCAAATCAAGAGATATAAAAAGAAAAGTTTCCAGATACATATATTTTGCTAACAAAATGAGATTGTAACTACCATTTCTTCAACATGCTCTTAAGATAACACCATGTTCTTTCTTTTGTCACTGTATTTTTACATGTATTTTGACTTGCTGTAAAACACCATGTGTTTTAATGCAATAAACTGTTGAATTGAATTGAATTTAGGAAATATGTTTTAAGTTTCCATGATCTTACATAGCATGGTTTTGAGTACATTTATTAAACCACAAAGGCCTCTTGCGGAAACTTAAAATCTATTACCACTGTGGCACTTTCTACAAATAATTTTGACATAAACGAGAAACAAATGCGCACTACAATTTATGCAATGTTGCTAGGTTGTTTGCCCTATTTAACTGTTCTATTTCACCCTCACGTATTTTTCTGGTTATTTTGTCTAAATATGGAAGGATATATTGTTTATTTTATCACTGCAGAATGCGTCTTTGTTTATAGAGGTAAAATATTGATAACGTTAGGATGATAATCCTGTTCACGTTATCATTTTCATTTATGTCTTCATTTACATAAAAATCACAGCAATATTTGTTTAATAGTAACATGTATTCGCATACATTGTTGTCAAAAGCCTCTGTTAGAAAAGATGCACATATACTTGTGTATATAACTTATGAAATACCTGCGTTACATAATGATATTGTATTATTATTATTATTATTATTATTATTATTATTATTATTATTATTATTTATTTATTTATTTATTTATTTATTTATTTATTTATTTTATTTTATTTTTATTATTACATCATCGATTATTCACTTCACAAGACAACACACCTCCCCATGCCTCATAGACCACCCGACTCGAGATCTTCCTTTTGCATATAGTGGCCGTCTAACATCTCTCCTGTATACTGGACTTACTCCCTATGGATTGTTATATATTTTTCGCGGTATTAAACTGTCTGATAATCTCATTTTGTGTGGCTTACGTACTATCTCAAGGAGTACTTCATGTTATGTTTTTTTTTCAGAATTAAATGTCATGCACGTTTAACCCATACGTATAACAAAGTCAATAAGATAAGATGTTGAAAGGTGTGGTAACCATATAAAATTGTTTAGGAAATGAAAATGTAAAATCTCTACAGTTATACTATGTAATTTATGTCACTATACAACTGATATAATATAGTGTGTATCATACTTTCGTTACAATGACCAGTTATTTCCCGATAGGTAAAATCTAGCCTGCGTGGGCATGGTTTAGGTGACCAAGTAGACCTGCGAAAGGCACTGCATCAGATCCTGGCCAATTACGACGAGAAGTGGTACCAGTATATCTTCTCCACATGAGTACATCGACACAAGTGCTATGTGGAGGCTCATGTAGAAGTTTTGAGAAGCGTTTAAGTTGTAGTGATAGTTTATCCAAACGCTGTATGTTACGTTGTTCAAGGCGTAACGACATGAAGTCGTCATGAAAATACGGCCTGCTCCGGGTCGTGTTTTATGTAAGTTGTATACGTCACATTTTTGTAATGTTATATTTTCATAAAACCTTCGGAAAATACTTTGCAGATATCTAAGTGTACTGTCTTACATGGTAAATTTAAATTTCACACCTAATATGTATATATGTGCTACACTTTAAAACATATTGAGACCTTTAGGACAACGTTCAACCGCAACATGGTGAAATAACATATAGAGTAACAATTTTCCAATAGATTTGTAGTATGGGATGGGATGGGATTGGATTAGCCGGCATTTTTGCCGATACTGCGCAGCGACATTTCTATCATTACAGCACAGGGGCACTTATGAGGTGCCCAGGGACTGAACCCGGCCGGTCCATTATACTGACAGAAAAATATATGTATTTGTGAGATTTGTCAGGGATAGTCTATAAGTTTTCTAGTGTGTAACAATTTATCGGCATTTTTTAAACCAAACTTACCCAATTGAGTGCTCAAATCTGGTATGAACAGCTTGAGGGTAGACTAAGTAGCAGGCTCCAAGCTGCTTTAGGTTTCGTAGTCTCTGAAAGCTGGGAGTGTCGATTATCTTGACACACAGGGGGTGAAGGACAATGTTGCCGTGGATTGGGTCCATAAACACCTGTAATATACGTAAGCACAGAAACCTGTATAATAAAATATAGATAATATCTATATAATTTGCTATTGATGCAAAATCTTACTTAACTTAAGAAGTAGCACACGCTACACACAAGTTACGCTGCGCAACACTTTATAAGATGTATGAATACAAACTTTAAGGCATTGTTAGGCAGATGTTACGCCCAACCTTTAATGTATATGTATATGTGATCTAATGGTAACAGTTCTTTTTTATTAAAACACAAGTAAGGTGTGGCGTGTAAGATATTGACGGGAGGAGCTTGGTGAAGAAGCTGGGAGAGTTCAGAAATATAAAGTTTGATATCGCTAGCGACTTAAATCTCAAATGCACTTGCAGAATTGTCATAATTCACTTGCAGATTGTTGTTACAGTTTTATTCATGTTTAAGATATTGCATGTGCCTGGATTATGTTGTCCGAGCCAACTTAATGCATGCCCTGCGGAAGACCAGGGATTCCACTAAAACTTTGTACAATACCTCAAAACACATCAAAGGAAACTTTACAGAAGGTCCATGTGGTATTTTAAGTATGGTATAAACAGGATGTAAATAAAATTGATGTTATAGTATATCTTTAGCATCCACGTTAACCTCATACTTGTCAAACATTCAATTAAGAACACTATTTCAGTCCAATTATTCGAGTATTTGAGTTTTTCGAAACCAGTAAGGGTGTAAAAGATGCGGAACAGAAAAGAGCGTTGCTGCTACATAAAGCATGCATGAAAACGAAGGACATGTGTATACTTTGCAGGAGATTCTATGGGACGACAATGTTTGAGAAAATGCAAAGACGGTTCTTACTGACTAGTTCACACCAAATCCAATATACTATACGAGCAGCAAATGTTCAGATGCATGACACAGTTGCAAACGGAAAGTGTAGTTCAGTTTGTTATACCATTAAAAACGAAGGTAGAGATATGTTAATTTAGATTCGCGGCTCAGAGAGAAGAACAAATTAGAAATCATGTGTTAGAAAATGCAATTTACATAGATTAAGAAAGACACTACTGGAAAAAGGAGGTAAATTAACTGTGAAACGTACTGACATCGCCAGAATTAATTAGAATATTTGGGGCAAAAATGGTCCAAATCAAAGCACCACCGAAAGGTCGGGAAAGAACCAATGGTTACTATAAAATGTTTCTTATGTGAGAATACAAGTGAGGCTGAAAAAATAAACATGCATCAGTTTGGCAGTTGAACGATGTTGGGTCTACAGGAGATGTAGAAACCGATTAATACACGTTCAGTGTTTAATGACCTAATGTCGATTGAAGATATGTGCATATGCTTCTGACAGTCCTCGCGACAACCATCTGATATAGGGATACCACTTGGAATTCTTGTTATTTGAACGGAAAGCATTTAATAAATACCAGATCTGCTACTCCTTTTAGGTTACTAATAAATAACGCACCCTTTTTAGGACAAATAGCGAAAATCCCTGGATCAGTTGAAGAAAATGTGGTCTTCTGCTGATGTGCTCGCTAACTATTATCTTATCTACTAAACTGCAGAAACACGCAATGTCTTTTTAACTCGGTGCTGTGCTAGTGTAAAGGCGAAAAGGTGACTTTCGCGTCATCTGCTAATGCCAACCTTTTTGGTACACGGTTCGTCTCTTTAACTGATCATAAATCGTTTGAGTTATTCTACTATCCTAGGTAAAATCCTTGGTGCGAATTGAGCGATGGCTACTTAGGTTGCAACCGTATGATTATATAAGAACACATATCAGGAAATACCAACATTGCCGATAGTCTGTCTAGGTAACTGCGTAAAGCTGATACGGTCACCTATCATCTACAAAATATGAAGTTGATTAATACATAAGTTTCGTAGCGAAATATGGGACTTGTTGCCATGACTACAAGACAAGTTGAGTGTGGGTTTGGAAACGATCCAACCTTAGGAGCGATACTGTCTTTGAAATGGGTCTTGGCGTAATACAGTGCAACGAGTATCTTGCGGTTCGCACTGCATTTAGTGCCAGGTAGGCTAGTTCTTTGGGGAAAGATAATTGTGGTACCTAGTTTACTTTGTAAACGTATTCTCGAAATCGCAGGTAAAGGACATAATGGAATTGTCACTATGTTGGCGAAGTTTATATAATCAAATACATGCATGACGATGGCACAGCCGTCAGCTAGCGTCTCTTCCAAGTAAACCCGAGACCATTATGAGAACTTATTTAACATCAGGTCCTTGGCAGTATTAAGCTGTAGATCGTTAAGCGCCAGTAAAACATACCTTACTTTGGAAGTGGTTGACTACTATAGTCGGTTTTCCGAAATTGATATCACGAAATGTAACATTTCAGTTAAAATTATCAGTCAGTGAAATATATTTGTGACCAAATGTTGATAAAATATGACTCTGAAAATGCAATGACCGACTATATAAATTTTATAACGTTAGAAAATGAAAGCATCTTCCAGGCAGATAGAAAATATTGCAAAGAAATAAACACTCAACGTCGTTAATCCTTAATTCTCACCTTGCCAGTGCCGATTGTATCGTTTATAAAACTTCGCAATTTTAACCTTTCCTTTCTTTCCCTGAAAATATAAAATTAACTTCATACTATAAATAATGATAAAATGTCATATTTCATCATCTTATGCACATGCATAAAAGCTATTGCATAACATAAAGTATATTATTGAACCCTAAGTAATTTTATATCATATTTATAACTTATAAAAAGCATTGGTTTTGTACATGTCAAAGAAAAACAGCCTATTATTTATATTTAAATGGCTCGAGTACCTCACTATAAATAAGATCATTTTTAAATAAATCTGCAAGAAAGGTACTGAGAAGAGATTTAATCAATCAAGAGACAGAAATTGATTTGTTACTTTTCAAACATTCTACATTGACACGCGGTATGCAATATCACGAGTATTTTTTTTTGCAAAAGTACATCAACTTACATTTTGAATTCCTCTTCCAGACGCTTATCAGTCAATGCTGGAAGGTTCTTCCCTTCTATTTGTTTGTCTACAACACAAGTTATATGTGCTGGTTAATTTAATATCTAAATTAGATGATGCTTATGCAGAAGAAGCTTTACAGTATAAGTATTTCTTAAACTTACATGTATCAGTTACTTTAGATGAAAGGAAAACACGTGTCAAATCGTTAAAAGCACGTAAAAATATTTCTTAACTATTTTCCATAATAGATATATTTATAACAAGTAAAGCGTATTATTAAGAAAGATTTTAAACTGGTTATTAATATACCAGCAAATCATTAAGAGTGCACATCCATACGAGTGCATTTTGCTGGGCTACATATGTATATTTATGATTACTTGCCTTGTCCCATTCCTTGGTAGGTTTACTGATTTTATTTTTAGCATGTAAGGCTTCCGCATACGCTCATTACTTAACGTCTTTGAATACCACAACTAGTCTTGTCTCTGCAGACTTCAAATTTTCTACTAGAGAAAAAAAAATGCATACGTGTGGTTGTTCCGTAGAGTCATATGCTAGGGAAATCGTTGGAACTCCTAACTTGCATAGACGAGATTGGTAAATGTCGCGTTCTAATTCTTAAGCAGAGTCAATGATCAGATTTTGTTAACGCGTATATAGCAGAGCGAAAATTAATCGTCAATTGTATATTCTATATAAGCATCCATTATAAATGGTCATACCAGGTTAAAAGGGATCGCAACCCTGGCATAAAGCTGTTGTCCGTGAATAATCATTTCACTCAAAATAAATTTTTGACTGTTTGTTTATGTGTATCATTTTAAACAGAATATGTCTAAACATGTCAAGCAGCGACCCCATGCCGTTATTGTCTTACTATATACAATCAAAGTGGGGCGCTTTCATGCGTTGACATTTCAGTCAATATTCATGTTTGGTATATATCAAAGTTAAATTAGATTCGACATGAAATTGTTTAATTGCCATATGTATATGCTTGATTTGTTAAGATTTCATTTTTATGACGATGTACAATGAACAGGTCAAAATAAAGCATATTCTGTTGTGTCCTTTGTATTCCTCTTTCCTTGAAGCCGTTTTGTCATTGTAACTTATATTCTGTATCAAGAGCTGTTTGAATTATTTATATATTCATTTAATTAGTTATTTATTTTGTTAAAAAGTGTGGTTGTATGATTTTGTAAATCATACAAAGCTAAAAGGTTGCATAATTTATTAAATCATGGTTATCTGCCCCTTCTTTCGGTATCTTCTTATGGCAGCTGTCAACCGTGCCCTTTGTATAGATACTAAACAATTACTTATCACTTTTCTTTGCTTTTAATTATTAATAACTATCTGTTTATCTGCATAAATCTAGTTTATTTCGAGCATGATACTCAAAACGGGTACTTTTGGGCAATCCTTGTTTATTTGTTATTTTTTTTCTGTATAGAAAGGTGTATTTTTTATTACATTCTATTACACATATGCATTTAGTAAAAACTTAACATTTTAGTTTAATTTGTTTCTAGTGTAAGAAGCAGACTAATCGAGCTATAGAAAAATACAATAGTTAACTCAGTATATTGTGACATACTGTATTCAATCGGTGAACAGAATGTTTATATACCGCAAAATTAACCTCCAAAGTAACTGGACCTGTAACACAACATTTCATTCAGACTGGTTTATAAGTATGAGACTACTTTGATCGTGTGGTTAGTAATGCAGTTTAACTAAAGCAGGTTTATAACGAGAAAAAGGAATACTGTTGTGTATCACGTACAGACGTCAGACTGAACACAGTAGCTTTGACAGCATTATAAATTATAAAAGTCTATATTTTGCTGATGTCTAAACAGTTTGCCAGTAGTCAAAAAAGTACTGGTCATTGTTGAACAGACGCTAGACGGCGACATTTGGTGCTTCGTATCAATGCATTGGTTAAAATATGGTGGAGTGTGGTAAAATAACAAGCCTCCTGACGGTACCTGTCACTAAAGTCCCTCTTAACATGGTTCGTTAATTCTTTAATGTAGCAACAGTAGGAGTACGAAAGACCACGTAGAGCGTAGACAAAGTATCAAGTGACACTTCAAAATGAAGCCTCACTTAAATTTTTGTCGTTTCTCAAGAATCTCTGTCATTTGTGTCCTTTTATCCTCTTATGCACCTTATATTGCATGAAATATTAATTGATATTGATTTAAATGTCGATATGTCAAAGTTGTGTGGAAAGCCATTGTCCACTTTAAATATGTATTTATGCAAGAAAAATCCTTTTTGTTTTTTACTTATTTCAAGACATACAAAGGAAGAACACCACAGGTTTAGGTTTCGCAAACATTAAGCTATACAAACTAATACGTTGTGTTTTAGCGTTCTATAATTCTTTCGACAAAATACTGGTGTCAAATGTCAAAGCGTTCGGCACGTTTCTTCTATTGCAGCGAAACATTTGTTGCATGCTGCGAATAAACAAAATACGGATCACTGCTGCATGTCGTGTCGCTTTCGTTCTACATTAATTGTTCTCTCTATTGAATTCGTTCTTGTCTTATTTTTGCTGCCGTTGTTTCCGTGTGGTTTAACGGTGGCACATATGATCCATCACCGTATTGATAAAGTTGAATTACCAATTGTTCAGAAAACTAAAGCCAATACAACACATACTAATGGTGACGAACGCTTACCTCTGAAGATGCCAGCGGCGACTTCTAGTCCCATATTTGACTCTTTCATCTTTTCAACCAACTCCTCAGTTGTCCACTCGGACCAGTCGCTTGCGTCAGGATGGGATGCCATGATATTTCCACTGAAGGAATTGCTGACACCTGAAAGTTTGTATTATTTCAGTTATTTCAGTTATTGTTTGTTCATAAAAATTGACTTTTTCATCTTTAATTTGCCTGTCAGTAACATACTACATAAAAATTAGAGAAAAATGGCAATCAGCAATTAAACATTATATAATTGCCAGTTCTCTCTCTCTCTCTCTCTCATATAAATATATATCTTTGGTATGGAGCTATGTTCGGGTAGATTATACAAGTTTCTCACAATATCGTATTTACTTTTCTGCACATGTATACATATAAATGTAAGAATGTTTGTCTTTCATTGCCTTGATATAAACGTATTCTCTTTCGGGCCTTAGTTGCACACATTCACGATCAATCATATCAAACAATTGCTACAAAGGCCGACAGAGCTAGCCGGGCCATTACAAGCACCATTATCTATTGGAAAATTGATTCATATATCGACTGTGAAGGATATAATTAAACGTTCAACATGCTTTCAAGACACTTTGACGTTTTATTGATTTGTTTTGCAACAGTCCAATGTATCCCTCATTTATTCTACTTTCTTTTTACTTTTATAGAAAAGTACCGTTTACAAGACGACCTCCTATGACTAGCCAATATACTTAACATGTTAGGCTTTCTTTTTACACTCATCTTCAAAGTAAGCCTGTTTGGAAACAATGATGCAAAATATGCCAATTTATAAAAATTGACGAAATATGTATGAGACGAAGTATATATAATATACAATAAATACACAATAAAAAAAGGGTTACTTCTGAGAACGGATTTTTTATTTGTTTCAAGTGTTCGTCAAAAGACTCATCTCATAAGTGCAGTTCATTAGTTTGTGTAAGATAATCCCAGCATTTTGTCATTTTTGTCGAGAGCAAAATTTATATATATATATATATATATTTGTCTGTCTGTCTGTCTGTCTGTCTGTCTGTCTGTCTGTCTGTCTGTCTCTTCTCTCTCTCTCTCTCTCTTTCCTATGTATAAATATATACTTTGTACATAGGATCAACCTAATATGGATATCTATATAGAAACTTGGATTAACCTATTGGATATATGTATATATATACTGAAGGAAAACAGTTTAGCATGTTCAGAGAGCATTGACTCCTAGGGACCTATGTGACCCGCGGAGGATCATCCGTTTTGCTGTGCACATACTACACGGGATTTTCGTGAAAGTTACGTTTCACGCTTGTGAAATGGTGTAGTTTAAAAAAGGGGGTTTTCAATAGATAGGCACATTTTGTCAATATGGAAACGTTTAAGTCACATTGATAGACGAAAACCAAATACGTAAAAAACTTGCTAAACTTTTTTCCTTCGGTATATATATATATACATACATACATATATATATATATATATATATATATATATATATATATATATAGGTTGATCCAATGTACAAAGTAGGTTGATGTATAATCTGTTCATTGCCTATCGTTTTTGGTTATACTGTGCTTCTCCACTTGACCTTATTCAGTTTTTGACATGTTTCCATTAACTAATTAGTCACTATTATCCGGTAGAATCATTATTGTAGCAACATGTAAACACATTTGAAGTTTATATAAGGACCTAAAATATGTGCATTGCAATTTCCCACCCCTCGATTTCCAGTATAGGCTTAAATGAACATTTATATCACAAAATGATAACAATCAATATTACAAATTCGTATATAATAAACACTTTGTATCACAAATTCTTAACACGCTCACCACCAAATAAAATTGGTATATATTTAAAATTGAACTTATTGGGCTCAATAAAATGGTTTGACCAACACAAGCCCAATTATCAGACAATGTGTTTATACTGCTTGGAAATAAAACTTGATACAATTTACTTCAAATATGACTGCTGGTGCAGACAAATGTGCATGACTATATATTTCAGAGGCGAACTCAGTCTATTTCAAAATATGTCCTAGCTACAAGATCCACTTTAACGACGAAATATTATTTTGACTTCTTCATGCAGAATACTCGCACATTTCATGAGTTTGCTGGCACAGTTTCTTTTTTATTTAGAATAAATTTTGTTACATGAAATCTTTACAAATCAGCTAAGACGGAAATGAGAAAATACTGCAAAGGTTCCACACGTTTTAAAAGTATTTACAAGACATTATGGCGGTCAAAGAGTAAATAAAAGGCTAACAACCGTCTGGCAGAAATTACATGGGATATGTGACATTCTCATTCTGATGTCCAATATCGACATACCGACATATTTTTGACTGGCTAAATGACATTATACTAGGTGGTACCTACTTTCTGACTGACTTACATCATACTGTCTGATGTTCTACTGACTGACTGACATCATATTACCTGTCTGACAGACCAACTGACATCTACCTACTAGGATCATACGGACAGACTGACACCCTTCACATCTACCTACTAACATGCTTCGTATTAACTGACATCATACTGACTGACTGACTGACTGACCTCTACCTTCTCGTATTCTTATGTTGTACTAACAGCCTACTAATTTACTGACATCGAAATGACTGACTTCCGACTGAATTACTGATTGTCTGACATCCTACTTATTGGCATTTACTACGAACATCCTACTGACTGACATCTTATGACTGACACCCCATTTATTGGTATTCTGGTGACTGACACCCTATTGCCTAACTTGACTGAATTATTGCTAAGTGACTGAAAGCCTACTCACTGCCTGACGTCTTCCAGCTAACTGACATTCTTCTAACTGATGAACACCCTACTGACTTACTGACTGACATTTTATTTAGTGATCAAAATTAACTCACGATTAGCCAACAGATCGACAGCATTCTGACTGACCTAGAGCAGATTAACCGATGTCCTACTGCCTGACAGCTGATTGACAGCCTATTGTTGTAAGAACAGCCTAATGACCGACTGTCAGCTAATTGACCTACATCATATTGACCAACCGACAATTGATCAAACGACATCGTTCTGACTGACAACAGCAAATATACCGACAGCCTACTGACTGGCGATGAGCTTAATGATTGACAGCCTACAACATAGTGCCAGACAACTGACCGACAGGTTCCTGACCGGCTATCATCTGTTTGACTGCTATACTACTGGCTGACAGACAGCTCATTGACAAACAGTCTACTGATCGAAAGCTGAGAGACCGACAGATTACTGATTTACCGTAGTTGGTTGAAAGCCATCTTACTGACTAACCGACATCCTAACAATTGACCAACAACATATTGACGTGCAGCCAACATCTTGATTGGATTGACAGCCACCCTACTGACTGACCAACAGCTGATTGACTGCCATCCTACTGACTAACCACCAGCTGTTTGGCAGCTATCATACTGACTGACCATCAGCTGATTGACAGCCATTTTACTGACTTACCACCAACTGATTTACATCAATCCTACAGATTGATAAACAGCAGATTGACAGCTATTCTACCTATTGCCCAACAACTGATTGACCGCCATCCTACTGACTGACCAACAGTTGATTGACAACCATCCTACTGACGGACCAACTGCTAATTGACAGCCATCCTACTGAATGACTAACAGTTAATTGACAGCCATCCTACTGACCTACCACCAGCTGATCGAAAGCCATACTACTGACTTACCAACAGCTGATTGACAAGCATCCTACTGACTAACCACCAGCTGATTAATAGCCATCCTACTGACTGACCACAAGCTGATTGACAGCCATATTACTGATTTACAACCAGCTGGTTGACAGCCATCCTACTGACTTACAACAAGCTGATTGACAGTCAGGCTACATACTGACCAACAGCTGATTGACAGCCTTCCTACTGACTGCCCATCAACTGATGGTCAGACGTCCTACTGACTTACCATTAGCTGATTGACAGCCATCCAACGGACTTACAACTAGCTGATTGACAGCCACCCTACTGACTTACCACCAGGTGATTTAAAGTCCTCCGCCTGACTGACCATCAGCTGAGTAAAGCCATCTGACTGCTTTAACATCAGCTGATTAACAGTCATCCTACTGACTAAGCACCAGCTGATTGATAGCCATCGTACGTACTTACGACCAGCTAATTGACTGCCAACCTACTGACTTACAACCAGGTTATTGACAGTCGTCCTACTAACTTACCACCAGCTGATTGATAGCCATCCTACTAACTTACTACAAGCTAATTGACATCCATCCTACTGACAAACCAACAGCTGATAGACAGCCGTCCTAATGACCTATCACCAGCTGATTGACAGCCAACCTATTGAATGACCAACAGCTGATTGACAACCATTCTACAGACTTATCACCACCTGATTCACAGCCATCCTACAGTCTGACTACATTTGATTGACAGCCATCCTACTGACTGACCAACAGCTGATTGACAGCCATCCTACAGACTGACCAACAGCTGATTGACAACCATTCTACCGACTGATCAACTGCCGATTGACAGCCATCATAAAGATTGACCAACAGCTGATTGACATCCATCCTACTGATTGACCAACAACTGATTGACAACCATTCTACCGACTGATCAACTGCCGATTGACAGCCATCATACTGACTGACCAACAGCTGATTGACATCCATCCTACTGATTGACCAACAGCTGATTGACAGCCATCCTACTGACTGACCAACAGCTTATTGACCGAAACATTTATTACTGACCGTCAACCGATGTGCCAACATCCTACTCTCTGACTCACTGTTGCCCGTTGATCTGCATCATACTGAATCCCTGAATGCCTACTGAACAACAGCCTACTGCTTAACCCTCATCTGTTTAACTAGTATTCTCCTGATCAAACAACAAAGTTTTTGTCAACATACTGACGGACCAATATCCGATTGTACACACAGACCATTGACAGACAAGTCGTTAATTGACTGCCATCCTACTGACAGGCTGATAGCTGAGAGATGGACAGTTAGTGTGTTTACCGCCATCGTCCTGACTGAGTAATAACCTGCTGATTGACAGTTGTTTGACCAATAGCATACTGACTGACAATGTGCTGATTGCCCCACAGTCTCCTGACCAGCAGCTTATAGGCAGTCACCGTACTGACTAACCAACAAACGATTAAGCAACAGCCAGTTAAAGGCAACCCTAATAACTGATAGTGGACTTAATGATTCACCGGCTACTGACTGACTATAGACATTTAAAAGACAGCCTAATGACTGACAAATGTTGATTAATCTGCAGCCTACTGACTGACCATAAGCGTTAAGCGTATTGACCGAAAGGCAACAAATTAACTATCAGCCAATTGATCTTTATTTGCTTGCTGACTGACTATCAACCAAGTGACCAATAGCTTAGACAGGGACTTCAACTAATTCACCAACAGCCTATTGATTGACTGTCAAGTGATTGACCGATAGCCTACTGATGGATAGACGGACTGTCGTACAATTGAACAACAACTTACTGTCGTACTCTCAACTAACGGACTAAAGGCTTACTGGCAGTTAGTTGACTTACCAAAAGTCTACTGAATGGTAATCAACCAATTGACCAACAGCCTACTTCCCAACCATCGGTCGTTTGACTACTGACTGATCTTCATGTGATTGGCTGACAGCCTAGTGACGGACAATAAGCTTGATGAACACCATCCTACGGACTGACTGACAGAGTACTGCGACAACCGACCAACCACCAGCCTTTTCACTGACTTTCAGCAGATAAATATTCACCATACTGACTGACCAACAGTCGATTGACAGACAGCTTGCTGAAAGAACGACAGCCGATCAACCGACAGCTTTTCTACTGACCCTGAGCTGATTGTCCGAAAACATAAGGACTGAACTTACTGATTGTCCAATCAGCCAATTAACTGAAATTTCACTGACCGACCGACCGACGGTTGATTGAGCGGTTGCCGACTGACTGGCCGTCAGTTGATTGACAAACAGCCTGATGACTGTCAGTAAGCTGGTTTTACACCATCCTACTGACCAACCAACAGCCAACCGACTGATAAACTGTCTAACGTGCTATAGACGGACTCTCAGCTTATCTTACTGACCCTGTTTCTAACTAAACAACATCTGATTGACTGACAGCTTTCTACCTATCGACGTCCTATTGACAGACGGCCGATTGCTCAAAATTCTACAGAACAAACTAAAGGGCTTTGACTGACAGCGTATGACTGATCTATAGCTTTGTGTCCGATAGATTGATACTGACGATAAGCTGATTTACCAACAACCTAAAAACCGACACATATCCAACAGCTTACTAAATGATCCACATCTGACTGACTGACAGTCAGCTAATTGACAGTCTACTGACATTTAGCTGATTAACCAAAACGCACTAACAGACCGTCTGCCGATTGACCAAGAGCCTATTGATTGACCATTCGCTTATTGACTGCCATCACGTCTGATTAGTAGTTAGCTACCCATCCTATTGACTGACCAACAGTCTATTGACAATGAGCTGATTAACGCTCAATGTACTGACTGAACAACAGCCGATTCATCGACATCTTATTGACAAACAATGCACTAGCATTTGATTAAGCAAAAGCCATTACACGTCATCCTAATGACTGACAGACATTCTACTGACTGAAAGTAAGCTGATTGACCCTTATTCCACTAACCAACAAACAACCAATCGACTGACAGAGTACTGTCTGACCTAAGGGAAATATAATATTTTTTATTCTAATGCTTGAGCAACAGTTGACAGTCAACTAATTGACCATGTCTGACTTTCAGCTGATTACATAAACCTAATTACTGACCCCTTCTACCGATTGACAAACAGCTGTGTGACCTGATTATATCTACTTATATCCCAATAACTTACTGACTGACCGACATTCTTCTGGCTGACATACAGTTGACTGGCTGACATCCTGCTGTGTTATGGATAGCCAACTGATTGACTATCAGCTAGTTGCCCGGCATCGTACTGACTGACCGACATCCTAGCGGTGGAATAACATCCTACTTATTAACAAATAGCCTATAGACTGTCCATCAGCCTACTGACTGATCGACATTCTATTGGCTGTCAGCTTATTGACTTACAGTCTATTGCCTGAATGTCAGCCAATTGATCAACAGCCTACAGCGAACAAACAACTAATTGACCACACTCCTACAAATTGACCGTAAGACAATTCACAAATAGCCATAACATAACATAACATATATTTTATTCATCCGAGTAACATATGTACAACATGGGGATATGTACAAAACAAGGTGATACAAATTCACGAGGGTTTTCGGTCTGTCTACAAATAAACGGTATATTGCTATTTTTGGTATACATGGTAATATATAATATGTTAAGAACTAGTTAAGTTAAGTAGGAGGGGATACAAGTAAAGTGATTTTACAGAGTTGCTTGTGATAGATTAAGGGTGATTTTGCTACAGTAGTGAAATTAATAAAGGAAAGATCAAAAATAGAAGAGCAGATATCGAGATAGTTAGCCTTTTACGACTTAGGGTGAAAGATTCGAGATGTAGGGCACATCAAGGTTATACAAAATACACACACAAAATATAGCAAAAAAACCTTCAAAAACAACAAAGACATAAAGGTAGCTTTTCACGTCTCAGGGCGAAACTTACTAGATGTAGGGAATTTCAGGGTTACACAAAAACACACACAAAATCCAGGAAAAACAAGAACAGAAATAAGAAAAAAAACACAGAGACATAAAAAATGATATTAATAAAAAAAACAATTGACTTCATTCAGACTCGAAACGTATTCCTTCGAAGATCGTCTGGACTGTCCAATCTGCAGGTGAGTGCCTTTTACATGAAATAATGAAACTATATAAATATAGTATTAAAGTGCAAAATAGGTTACCTGATAATACAAGCTAGTTATGTACCTGAAATGATTTGGTGATAGGCCATGTTTTATATGAATCAAATAATATAAACGATAATTAATCCAAAAATATGAATCCAAAAATATAAATCGTAATCCAATCTGCGCGTTAGTGCTTTTTACATGAAATAATGAAACATTATAAATATAGTATTAAATAGCAAATTAGGTTACCCTGATAATTGCAGCTAGTTATTTAACCGAAATGCCTAGGTGATAGGTTATGTTAAATTCAAATCAGGTAATACTGTTCTTGTTGATATAAAACGTTTGTAAATATACCGTTAAAATGTAATTAGTAACCTTTTCTGAGAAAAAAAATCGCCCTAATGCAGGCGCCATAGATATGGTAGGAGTTTGCTAGTCTAGATGTGTAATAGATATGGATTAAACGCAAACATGTAAAAGCATAGCAAAATAATGAAAATAATAAGAGGAAGTAAAAAAATCGTGGTCATGGAGGTATCGGTATAAGTTCAGTTAGGTGCTGAACATTTTGACATTACCTTTGAAACAAAAATACCAATTGCTTTCAACTTGACTGGATTTTCATTAGTAAGTAGCACCTTGATTGGGGTTCGGGCAGTGAACGTGTTGAAATTGGACTTGATAAAACGCACACGTTCGGAGTCAAAGAAAGGGCAGGCAACTATATAGTGATTCTCTGTGCCGATAGCATTTGTTTGGCAAAGTTGACATAGTCTTTCTTCGTATGGAATACCTTCGTAGCGACCCACCTCGACGGGAAGTAAATGGTTGGAAGTTCTGTGCTTAAACAAGTTAACTGAATCAGTTTTACTTAAATGTATAAAATCAACATAACTCTGAATGGCAGTTCTGATGAAATTGATCTATTTGTATTTGTTTCACGACCTTATAAATGTTTTTAGATCTAAATTGTTTTAGAATTCCCAAATATCTTCACACCCTATTGATTCAAAAATTGACTTAGCTTCGCTAATCCACTTAAAGTTTCTTTGTTTGTTTACCATAAAGTTATAAACATTAAAGGCTATTTTGCCTTCTTCCGAATTCTAGTTTAGACCAGAATTTTATCATTCGGGAGTTCACAATTATAAATAACGGAAATCTTCCTAACTCACCATACAAGAAGTTTAAAGGAGTTGACTTTTTAGCCTTTGTTATACGACGAAGAAAATTGCAGTGTATTTTATCAAGAAATTTTATGTCTTTATATCCAACAATTTCTGTTTCATATAATAAAACAGGTTAAAAACATGTGATCGAAAAGCTTTAAAATAAGGTCAGCAGGTACATCTGCATTAGAGACGCGCGAGAAGAGAAGATGGTGGGCTATCCCAAGGATCCAAGAAACGCTCGAGAAGTGGACCCAAAAAGGGTCTGGCTGGGTTGTAGATCAGGTACAGACTCTTTGGCTAGATATTGCAAGGGACCGCCCACTTAGAGTTGGACCTTACACCCCACTCCCAAAAGAGGTACAAAACAAGAAGCCGTTGTATATGTGAAGAAAACAGATGATAACTGCCGCCGCTGGTTACTCAGGTCAGCATTGTTTCCGGCTGTGAACCATGTGGACAGACCCTCTAATTACCCCACCGAAGATGGCCTCAATTTTGATGAGAATGACGCACCCACTCCGATCTCTCAAATCCCCAAGGTCGAGCGGCAGGAAAACTTAGCTTTCAACATGTTTGACTGGGACAAGGAAGTGATTGTACACCACCTAAACAGACTGCAAGAAGACGAGCCCCGGATCAATATCTTGTTGGTTGAGAAGGCCGGCAAGTTTCACTACACCAGGGTGAAAAGTCTAAACCGTCTGTTGTATTCGGAGAGCAAGCAGAAGGGGAAGACACACTTCTGCAAGCGTTGTCTACACGCTTATTCCAGAGAAAACCTGTTAGAAGCTCACAAGCCAGAGTGTCAGGGCATTGGTCAAACGGCTTTTAGGGTGGAGATGCCCGGAGCTTGACTCAATAAAAAGTAACACTCAAAAGACGCAAAAACACGAGGCTTGCAGTTATTGCTACATCGTGGTGCGGTATGATGGCCAAACAGCGCCGCCAGTAGAATACCGGGGTCCAAGTGCGGTAGAACACTTCTTAAAGACGGTAATCCCGAACAACAACGAGTGGTACATCAGCATGACCCTCCGCCGGCTCTGGTTCATCGACAGCGCTCAATTCTTGCTGGCCTCCCTGGATAGTCTCGTCGCGGCAAACAAACCGGAGGCTTTCAAGATAACCCGAAAACACCTGCCCGAATACGAGCTCATGTTCCGGAAAGGGGTTTACCCCTACGATTATATGGTTTGGTGGAGCCGTTTCGAAGAAACCTTCCTATCCTGTTCATGGATTTCCGTGCAGGATCACGCCAAGGCTGAAAATTGCTAGAATTTGGGCGACTACCATGACATCTACAAAAGACGGACGTTCTCCTTCTGGCCGATGTGTTTGAAGATTTCCGGGTGACCAGATTATTACACTTGTCCAGGACTTTCCTGGGACGCTCTTCTGAAGATGGCTGGCGTAAGCCTCGATCTGCTCACCGACTACGACTAATTCCTGTTCATCGAAAAAAGAAATCACCATGATTTCCAAAAGGTTTTCTAAGGTCAACAACCCGCTCGTTGAGGTCTACGATCCGGAGAAGGCGAAAACCTTCATCCAGTTCTTCGACGCGAACAACCTCTACGGTTGGGCCATGTCCCAACCGCTGCCCACCGGCGACTTCCAGTGGGTAGAAAATCCGTAAAAGCTTGTGGAAATCCCAGAGGATTCCCCGGTGGGCTACATCCTCGAAGTTGATCTTGAGTACCCAGGAGCTCTAGCCGATGCTCACAACGAATACCCCCTAGCCGTAGAATCAATGGTGGTTCAGAAAGAGTGGTTCTCGGACTAGCAAGCTGGTGCCGAATCTCAGGAATAGCGCTACGTGCTTCAATACCGGAACCTGCAGCTCTACACTTCTCTCGGAATGAGGGTCACGAAAACCCACCGGGTTCTGAAGCTTAACCAGAGCCCGTGGATGGACCCCTACATTCGCCTCAACACGGTCTCAACACGGAGAGGAGAGCCGAGGCCACCAGCGACTTCGAAAGAGACCTCTACAAGCTCCTGAACAACCGGGTGTTTGGGAAAACCATGGAAAAGCTCCGCCGTAGAGTCGACGTGAAAATAAGTCGGTGCTCCGAGGTGGGCCGGCTAAAGAAGCTCATAGCCCACCCCTCCTTTCACAATCTTCGAGGACAACCTAGCGGCCTTCCAGGTGTTCAAGAAGCGGCTCATGCTTAATTGGCCCGTGTATGTCGGCATGAGCATTCCCGACCTGTCTAAATGCTGAATGTATGATTTCTAGTACAATGACTTTAAATCCTAGGACGGGGACCGCTGCCGACTTCTTTACATTAACACGGACAGCCTGCAGGTGGAAGTCGAAACGGAGGACCTCTACCGGCATATGGGTGAGAAAGCCCACCTGTACGACACCGATTTCCCGAAGGACCATCCCATGCAATCGAAGGCGAACAGGAAAGTGCTCGGCAAAATGAAAGACGAGTGCGCCGGCCGGCCGATCGCCGAATACGTGGGCCTGAGGCCGAAAATGTACTCCATTCTGGAAAGCTCCGGCGCAAACATTAAGAAGCCAAAGGGGTGAAGAAGGTCGTTGTGAAGAACGAGATCCGCCACGGATAGTTTCGGAAAGCCCACTGCCGGCAGGCGGAATTCGTCCACGGGATGGACGTGCTCCGGTCCGTCAGACACCAGATCTATGTGCAACGGGTTCATGAAAACTCGGTCTCCGTTCGAATCTAAGCGGTGGATCGCTGCCGATGGAATAAAGACTTTGGCCTACGGCCATAAGGACCTATCGGGAACTCCAGAAGGGCTTCCAGGTAGAGTTTGTCGGAACCTTTTAGGGACCGGCACTCCCCTGAGCGCCTCGACCAGGATGATGAAGAACGCGTCGTACTCGGCATACCGCTCCATAAATCGCGGTATAGCCCGATGAAGGGGACCCCGATCTCATAGGAAACCTCGATAGTATCCAGGCAGACGGACTGCACGTTCCATTTTTTCTCCAGGTGGGCCATGAGGGCTTCGTATCAGAGCGCCCTATCAGTCATGACCAGAGCATACCCCTGCATGACAGCGTCTACATCTTCAAAGGTTTGGACGGCATGTCCTTGCCTGCGAAGCTCGTCCTGAATGAAATCGATGCTCGCTCTGGGTCATTTTTTGAGCCCAAGCGACCTGAGCTGCCTAAAGCTGTTCTACGGCGAGGTCATGGCGTCGACGTTCTTCTTCGATGTCGGAGTCCTTAAATATGCTAAACAGATGACTCGCATTGGCGAGCGCGCCGCCCAACATCATTGCAATGCCGGCCATGGTATTTTTTATAGGCGCCCTACTTCAATATGTCAGCGGGGATTATCCCAGGTTTGATGAGATCTATTGTGGCGAGCGCGGCCGTGACGCCGACTATGGTCACGCCAACGTCTCGTGGGGTGAATTCCAGCTTAGGGTACGCCTCTCCGAGTGAGTGCTGTCTTGCCTAGGCGGGCATAACCTATTGTTAGTCCAGCTACAACGGCGCCGTAATAGTTCGAACTGACTACTTCCTTTCCGTCTGGAGTTGCTTGGGTAGACATCGATAGTCCATGCGATGGGAGGGGGATGTCGTGTCTATATGAATCGCGGGCGCCCATCTTCAATTCGCAGACAGGGGGTGGTGGTACAGCGGAGCCCTTAACCCTCGCATCTGCCCCTGCACACCCACCAGCAACCCGCTTAAGGTCCTTGCTCCTAGCCACGTTCTCTAGCATCGCCTCATCCTTATGTTCTGACGACGCCTCCTCCGTCGGCTCCAAACCCGGTGTCGCTGTGGTAGGTTCCGCCATCTTGCTAAGTAGATACATGCTTGAATGCTTGGCGATGTTTTAAAGCGCTAAGCATTGTTGTAATAGGTGCTTAGTACATGCCACAGCAGTGGTATAGCTCAGAGGTGATGGTAGTTAGCATGCCCAACGAACAAATCTGCTTCGAGGTCAGCGATCAGTAAATCCTGCCAAACAGCCGGGATCGGTAGCAGCTGGCTAACCAACATAGTGTAAATATGGAGCGCTGCGGAGTCTTAGTTAGGTTCCTAAGTCGAGCCTCATATCGGGCGTAGAGCTTACCGATCTCCTCATCGGGGAGGCGATCGGTCTGATCTGCAGAAATATCTCTGCCTATTTACTGCCTCAACCGACCCCAGCCCCATGGCAAGGGCGGCACAACTCTAACTTTACCCTTGTAGTTCTGCGTTTGCAGGCTCCTGCCTGCCGTGCTCGTGGCCTTCAGACCGAGCAATGGTCCACTCAGGCGTCGACGACTCGTCGGCAAGAAGCTCGTCAATAAAACCTCCTCGTCTGTCCACACCCACGGGCGCTCCTGATAGGTCCTGTTATGCCCGGTCGTTGGAAAGAGGATTACGACGTGATCGAAACGGCAGCAGAATAGGCCCTCCAGGAGGTCAAGCACGAATTGCGTTTTCCCGCAGCCAGTCATGCCGCAAATTCTCGCCGAGTGGGGCTCTTCAGTAAATAGTCGATACGAATCGTCCGTTCAGCTGCGCGTCCATAAGGACCAAGAGGTAAATGTTTAATGCTTCCCGAGCTTCCGCTTCCTTAGCGACCTGTACTGTGATCCCCTCGCTGACGTTTTCGATCCGGCGGCCATTGCCATGCAAGCCTTCGTCATCGCTGGGCCTTAAGTCTAGCCAGGGAGCGAACTCCTCTGCGTGGTACTTACCTAGGTTGCAGGCTTGGAGCCCGAGATCCTTGGTCACCATGGCCACTTCAGGATGTCTTTTTTATTCCACCCGCCATAAATTTTCTGACCTCGTTCCACGCCTGGTAAGGGCGCATGCCTTGACCATAGAGCTGGTTCGGGATGCCCTGAAAGTGACCCCCACTTTCGTGATATTGTGGTTATAGAAGCCTTCGCTCTGGCGTTGAAAGGGCTGAGTCGGTTCCTCGAAGAGCATTAAGACCCCCTTCATCGAACGAGCTGGGATGTTCAGGTTTTATGTTCCAAAGCGTATGTTATCCGCCACTATCCTGCGGTACCGGAGGACGCGGTCGTAGAAGATCGCCATCCTACCTGCGTACTGGTTGCGGATTCTTTCGGCCATCTCACTGTTGGTCACCATCTTGAACTCCAAGGCAATGCCCTCGATTGAGTATTTGGCATTCTCATCGCCGGTTGCACTGACAACGCGCCCATAATCATTGAACGTAAGTACGTACTCGAGTCTTTCGCCGAAAGCGGATTGAAAAAGGGCATGTGACTCTCCAAGAGTTCGAAATAGAGTGGGTTGGAGAAACGGTTGTCGTAAGCCTTGGCGATAGCGGCATTATTCGCTTGAATAACGATTGAATCAACGATTCTGCTCTTCCCGTCCATACTGTCACCCAAATACAGCGGACTGATAGAGAACTGGACCAAGTGATTTGAGCTAGTACTGGCAGAAACATTGAGGTGGCAGATGTCGACAGAGCAGCCTCCGCCCTGTCTGAAATGGAGGAGACAAGTTGAAAACAATTGAAGCTCCATCACTGAGTACATCGAGCTTAGATGGTTTCGAGCTAATGATGCGGTTCCGAAACCGCAAAGGGCTCGACAAGGCCATGGAAACCAAACGAGGAGAACTTGTAAACAATCTAGCCAGAGTCTCCGACATCGACAAACATCTTAATCGAGAGAATGGACAACTAAGAAAGACGGATTACCCCGAGATGAAGCGGCGTATATCGGTGAGAATAAAAAACCTCGCGGATGAGAGTGAAGCACTGTTCGAGGCGGCTTCAGCCAACCGAGAAGCTCTCAGATCGCAGATCAGCCGTGTTATCGAAGACCTGCGGCGAATCCTGCAAAAGGTCACCACGCTGACTGAACGGCTTAAGACTCTCTTCCAAGAGCAAGGGATCACCGTCGTATCTATCTTCTCAGCAATCGGGATGACCATCAGCACGGTCATCCTAGCACAAACCGTGCCGCCGCCCCCTATCCCCCGGCCCCCCTGGCCCAACCAGGTAAAAGTGGCATTCGAGAGTGGGTTAAAAAGAGCTGCAAGTCATTGGCGTTCTACTCGCAAAACTAGCTGAGAAAGCCGCGGCTGCAATCCCCGGTGTCATTGGCAGTGTGGTTTTATAGCTGTTGGTCAAGGCAGTCGGATGGCTTGCCAAAAACACTCGGTCTCTTCTTATCGCAATTGATGGTCTGTTACTGGTTGCAGCCCAAAAGTGGCTAGCGAAGCACCAGCCAAAGGGCAATAAGTCCTACGGCTGGAGCCAGTTTTATTATATTGTTGTAGCCCCAGATTCCGGGATTAATGATTAGGAGCACATCACTCGGAGTCATGTACAATCCTGTTCCGAAGACCACGTTGACCTCGCTCCCGGCGTACTGCAGAACGCCTTGGTAACGGGTGATAGCGGCCTGGATGTTGACCAAAGAGTTGATCGAATCCTCCACTAGGGCTAGGAACTGCTTTTGCGCCTCGAAGCCGCCTGCGATCCGGGACTTGGTTTGGGTCTGGGCCCCGAGCAGAGCTAACACGGAGGTCCGGATCGAGACGTTGATTCGCTCCATTCCGGCCTGAGTGAAGCCTTTCGAGATATCTAGCACGAACGTGCTCCAAGAGCCACCAACTCCTGGATATTGCTCGATTAATTTAATTTGGGCCTTTTAAGGCGGTCGTAGTCTCAAGACGAAACCCCGCAATGACGACCTCCAGAGACCTCCGACCCGAACGTCATGTGCTCGGGGTCTAGGCTTCCGGCGTTCTGGCTGGCGACGTGTTTTTCCTCGCTGTCATGTCTGAAGTCTATCTGGGTCCACGCGACGTGCTTTCAGGTGTGGATGTCCCCCAGGCCGCGGCTGTTGGGGTACTCTTTTTTGTCGCCAGTCTGTCTGGGGGTCGACCCCGAAGTCCTGGCAAAGCCGTTCATACGCTCTCCTATCGTTAGTATTGTTCAGGGGATCCCGGGACGAATCCTGGGGGAGGGCGCATTTTATTACCGAATGCGACGAGTGGTGAAGTAGACATGGAAGAGGTAGACAGTTTGAATGAGGGGCGTTGCATCCCGCAGCCTGCCGTTGCGCACCACACGGGCAAATTCAGCTGGTTCTGCCTGAACTTCATCGAGCTATTGTTCCAGTCTTGAAACGTAGCCTCTATTGTAATCTTGGGCAGTCGGTATTTCGGCCAGATATCTGACAGGATGACTGAGAAGAACTGCTTGGGGCCTGCCGTGATCTTAAGGATGGACAAGTTTCCGGCGTTAAAGTTCCGTGGATATCCCCCGGTCTTATACTGTTGGCCTCTATTGAAGGTAAATGCCTCCATGAAGAATATCTTTCGCATGCAAGATGTTTTAAACGATCGCCGATATCACTACAGGCCCGATCTATCTTCAACAGCCAATAGACAACAGGGACAGGAGTTTAAAGATCGGTCTGCGGTCGATCAGGTACACGGTTGACTGGTACAACATTATGAACACCGACTATGTAACATCATCCAAAGAGAGAACCTCTTTGCGCCCGGGCCTTTGGACCTTTCAGCAGCTGCAAGAATACCTCAGAGCCAGCGTCCAATTCCGCGGCCTAACCCTAAAGCTTGATCCATGCAGAGTTAATTCTAGAAGCCGAAAAAGGGCAAGCCTCAGCAAGAAATACAAGAGGGGGTTGAATTCCGTAGATGTCACCGACGCCGCTTTGGCGACCGTTGGCCCTGGGCTTGGAATCAGAGGTGTATCTCATAGCGACGGTCGTAGCCCTTCCGATCGCTGTAGGCCTCGAGATTGGGTCTGTTTGTTGCGCGGGTCTCTCTGTTATTGGCAAAGTGGCTGGGAGGCAGCTATCCCATAACCTCGTTAAGCATCGGCGCATCGAGGCGATGGCCCGAGCAAAACTGAATACCATCTCCGACATCGTGAGCATAACCCTGGCAGACGGGAATATTTCCGACGTCGAGTACAGGCTTGTTCTAGATGAGCTCCGAAAGTTCGAAGACCCTAAACGGGAGGTCCGTACCGAAAAAGGCAACTCAAGAGAACGAACATGGAGGTGCTTTTAAAAAAATCCCAGAAGAAGATCGCAAAGCAGCGCTGGAGGAGCTTTTCAAAAAGTTGAATACTCCCTCTCTCTGAGCTGCTTGTGTAGTACACACTGTGATCCCCTCCAGCATACCAGGAATATATAATGTATGTCGACGTTTTAAACAAATGCACCATATGTTGTGTATGTATTAATGGCTTGGACCCTCTACTGTATATCAGCAATAATGTGCCCCCTAAAATCGTCGATATGTTATTCTGGTGGCCTGTATGATGCCTTGTCTTGAACGGTCTAACGAAGAAACTGCAAAACGATATCCTCTCCGACAGAGTAAAAATGCCGAGGACTGATGCCACGAGGCTTTGGAAAGCACAGCCGGCCCAGAGGGGCTGTAACTTTTTTTCGGCCCGCCTGGGTAGGTGGCGGGGGCGCTCACGTTCTGAAACAGCAGGGTGGGAAGAAGCCCACCATCGGGTTAAGAAGCCCGGCGCGCTTCAGTCTGGGCGACTCCTCTTCCCGTTTTCATGGTATTTCGGCTCCGCTTCCGCTTCCATTCCAGAACCAGAACCCCTATCATCTTATACGTCATCCTACTGACACACCTGCATCCACAAAACTGACTGACAGACAGCCTTTTTACTGAATCTCAGCTGATTGATACTCATCCTACTGATTAACCAATAACGATTGACTGCAACATTACTGACAGACCGACAGACAATTCATCCGACAGCAAACTGATTGAAACTTCCTTTAATGACTGATTGCCTACTGACAGATACTAAGCTGCTTGACTGCCATCCTGGTTACGGACCGACATCTAAGTGACCGACAGTTTACTGACTGACCGTCAGTTGATAGACTGGCAACCTACCGACTCACCGTTAGCTGGTTGACTGCCATCTACTGACTGATCAGCAGCCTACTGAATGAATGACAATCGATTGTCCCATAGTCTAGTGTCTTACAATGAGCTGATTTGGATTTCAGACTACTGACTTACCGTCAGTTGATTAAACGACAGCCTACTGACTGACAATGAGCTGATTGATCCACGTGCTACCGAGAGCCTACTTACTGTTGGTAAACTAACCAACAGCCTACTGCCTGACCCTCAGCTTACTGAGCGCCACAGTCAGCTGGTTAACTGACGACCTACTGACTGACCATCAGCTTATTTACTGCCCACCTTCAACAGGATACTTAATGGGCTGGTTGACCCTCATGCTAGACAAAGCAAGGGACTGATTGACAAAATACAGACTGACAATCATGCGAAAGCCTAGTGACTGATCGGCATCCGATTGACAGGCATGATTGACGGCCAGCTAATTTACAGACAGGCTACTGATTAGCCTACAGCCGATTGACGGCCATCATACTGACTGATTGTCAGCTCCTAGACCACTGTCCTACGGACTCACATCAGCCTACTGAATGACTGACATTCGATTGACCAATAACCTACTGACCGACCTATTGCTGATTGAGCAACATCGTTACTGTCCATGAGCCGATTGGACAACTCCATACTAACTGACACTCAGCTGATTGACACTTATCGTACTGACTAATAATAACAGTCTAATACCTGACAGCCTACTGGCTGTTATACAGCCAATATATCGACATCATTTTGACTGACCCTTATCAGCTGATTGACCCTTTTTCTCATGATTGAACTAGCCAGGTGACAGACATATAACTGATTGATCATTAGTCTATTGACAAACAACATTATAAATGTCACTCAGCTAATTGACCGACAGGCTACGGACTGACCATCAGCCGTTTGACCAAAATCATACTTACTTACCATCAGCTTATTAACTGATATATATTGACTGACCGATAGCTCATTGAGCGACAGCCCACTGAGAATTAGCTGACTGACCGCCATACGTCTTACTGACTGACTGACTAACATCTTACTGGCAGACAGCTGATTGAAAGCTATACTACTGACTTACTAACAACCTACTGACTGACAGTTAGCTCGTTGACTGCCATACTACTGTCTGACTAACGGCCTACTGACTGATAGTCATCGTTTGGCCAATAGCCTACTAGCTTAGTTACATTCATCCTATTGATAAAACATTAGCCTTTTGACATACAAAGTAATGATTGACCAACAGTTGATTGAGAAACAACAGATTGACCGAAAGCCGATTGACCGAAAGCCGAATGGCAGAAGGCCAAATGACAGCTGATGGACCAAAAAGTTATTGATTGGAAAACATCCGATTGAACGGAATTCTACTGACTGACCATCAGATTATTGATAACCATCCTACTGAATGTCCAAAGGCTGGTTGACCAACCGCCTACTGACTAAAATTCAGCTGATAGACCGACAGCCCACTTACTGACTGTTAGCTTTTTAAACTCCAGCCTATTGACTGATCGTCAGCTTATCAACCAAAACCTACTGACTGACCGACAGCTGATTGAATATCTTCCTACTGATTGGCTACTTTATACTAACATCCTACCAAGGGACTATCAACTGATTGACTGCCATGCCTCTGATTGCCCGACAACTTATTGGACTACAGCCTACCAAATGATCGCCACTTAGATGCCTGACAGACCAAGGAGTGATAGTTGGCTGGATGACTTCCATCCTACTGACTGATAATGAGCTGATACACCCTCGTCCTACTGACTGAATACAAATGTAGCGGGTGATTGAGCTTACGGTCTCATCTATAGCCGATTGCCGAACAGTCTTATTATTGATCCTGACTGATCCTGAGCTTATTGACTGACACTCAGCTGAATGAAAAAACATCTTATGAAATCATAGTTATCTGAATGACTCACAGACCAGCGACTGACC
Source organism: Sinonovacula constricta (assembly GCA_007844125.1). Lineage (NCBI taxonomy): Eukaryota > Metazoa > Mollusca > Bivalvia > Cardiida > Solecurtidae > Sinonovacula > Sinonovacula constricta. The sequence continues at coordinate 26,875,811 of CM017565.1, forward strand.
TTCAGCAGAATGACTGACACTTCAATGATCGACTGTCGGCCGATTGACCAACAGCCTTCAGACGGCATACAGCCACAAATCCCCACAGCCGACTGACTGACCATACGTTGATTGACCGCAAACGTACTGATTGACCTTCATCTCCTGGACCGCCATGCTACTGATTGATTGGCAGCTGATTGACTGAAAGCCTGCTGACTGACAGACAGGAAATTCACTCAAAGTCTACCAACTGACGGACAGCCTACTGACTGACAGTTAGCTGATTGACTGACAATCTACTGACTAACCATAATCTGATTGATAACTTACTGGTTGACTGTCTGTCGATTGTCTACGGACAGAACGGCACTCACTTGCCAAAATAGCCTACTGACTGACATTCCGTTGATAAACCGCACGCCTACTACTTACATTTAGTTGTTTGACTGAACTCCTACTGACTGACTGAGAGCCTGCTGAATGACCAACAGCTGATTAACCAAGAGCTTATTTAATGAGGGGGCCGCTAAAAGTCTGAATGACTACAGACTGACCATCACCTGGTTTACATTCAACCTGCTGATTGGCCAACAGTCTATTGACTGCAATAAACCAACTAGCTGTCAGCCAATTGACGAGCGGATTACTTTTCTACTCATTTACAGACATCCTACTGACTGGCCGTCAGACGAACAGACTACAGATTGATAATAATCATAATGATTCTCATCATTCTGACTGAAGAATACTGACACACTGGCAGCTGATTGACCGACAGCCTACTGACTGGCCATCAAAAGCCTACAGACTGGCCATTATCTGGTTTATGGCCTTCCTATTGACTGAATCACAGCCAAATTGCTGGCCGACAGCCGATTGACTTATAACCTATTGACGCCTCAACTGATTGCCCCTTATCATACTGATTGACCAACAGCCAATTGACTGACGGCCTTTGGACTGACCTACAGCAAGTTAACTGACAGTGTAATTTCTGGCGGTAAGCTGATTGTCGCACATCGTGCTAACTGAGCTGATTGACTAGAGCCTACTTATGAAGCGTTAGCTGATTGCCCGACAGCCTACGGACTGACAGTCAACTATTTTTTGTACAGATTTGATGCATTAGGAGCATATGCACAAATCTAAGCATGTCTAAAAACTGAAAGATGTATAACGATATAAATTTGTTCTATTCATATCAATATATTTCTCTTTTACATAAGTTGGGAAATTGTCCTATAGTAGACATATGGACCCATCATTTATACACGGGCTGGTGTTTCTATCGGAACAATCATTTAATTTCTACCATATAAACTCATTACATTGCTTGTTACTCAAGATGTAAACGTGCGCCTGGGTGGCAATCTAAGCCGAACTTTACATGGGATGATATTTCTTTCTCTTCTATATACATGTATACCTAGGGTATTGATTGTTTATTTAACACGGATTTTTTCCCGGATGAAGGTCTTATCTCATCTATACAGGGGCCCACAATCATGACAATCTTTCTATCTCTATTATATGCATGTACGCATAAAAATAACTAGTCTACTTAAATTTGAAATATGTGTCGGACAAACATCTAACGTAAGATGGTTCAACAGGCGCTGCTTTCTATTCACCTCTATTTTTCCTGGAACATTTCTCTCATATTTTAGGTCGGACAGCTGAGACCTGGAGCCCGTTTCATTAACAATTGCATGGCAGTCCGAATCGTAATTTAAGACTTCCGTTTAAGATTTTTGTTACAATAGGAATTTTCCGTTTCATATAATCTATTAAAAAGTACATCTGTTTTATATTTTACAAATGCAGTACAGTGCATTATGCACAGTGTAACGGGCTGAGGAAACTTGTTTACAAGTCTTCGAAAACAGATTTCATAGAAATGTGTCTTCAAGAAGGGCATCGACTGGTTGAAATAGAAACATACACACGTGTTTGTACAACGACACCTCAATGTAGGATAGCTTCTGATTGACATTCGGTCGATCAAGATAGTCGTATAAATATAAAAATTTTAGTTGCATAAAATATAACTAAAAGATAAACGAAATTGGTTTCATAATTTGCATCGTATTTTATTTTATTCGCGATATATATATAAAAGGGACTTGAAAGATCATATGCATAGACCTATATATAAAAGAAATACTTCGCTTTGTTTTTGTCACTATTGAAGTTACATCTGTTTTTATCAGATATATCTATATAATTCCCACATACAAGTATAACAGTATTTTTGTTTATAAATGTAACAGTGACTTTTATGAGAGCACGCGGCCGACATTGTCATAAAATTAAGAAAAAGTCAGCTCTAGGACATTTTTATTCGAATAGATCGCTTTTCTTTTCGTCTTGCATTTAGGTTAGGGCTCCATAAAACCTGTAAAGCAACCCAGTCGGTCCCTTTTGCCAAAGCGGTAACTGTTGGCACAGCAAAGACCACAGTTTTCTCATTTTGTTAAATGACTCATCACCAATTTGTTCTTATTTTTACATTTGGCTTGCATGTAAATACTTTTTTTCAAGTGATTTTTTAACGTCTGGTATATGTTCATAGAACTTTAGTCTATATTCTTGTTAAGAGTATTTGCCCAGCAATGTATTAATACTTAAATTGACGCTAATTGAATATAATTAAAGACTTTGAACCTTTATTAGATTATTATTTTAACGTATCTTATTCAATTTTAAATTATATTTATCTTTTGACTGCCTAAGAAGTTCGGCAGCCCTATGGGATATAAAAATAATCGCCGTCATGAAAGAGACAACTCGTATATTAAATGTTTGAACGACTTCGCAGTTTACGATACTTATACGAATGTTTATGAAAGGGACCCCATGTGTACATTTCAGCATATATTTACATGTGTATGTCAGATCAGTCTTTTGTTGTCTGTAAATGTACCATAGTAAGATAAAAGAGAAACATATTAAACTGATATATTTAGTGTTCTATTATTTACATATAGTTTTGTTTTTGTTTATAAATACCGGACAGTCGTCATTGGCGCACATCTTATTATGCATTTTGCCTGTGCTTTAACATAGTTTAACAATATATAACAGAAGTATTGTAACATTATATTAGTAATTTTCAGAATTAAATAGTATAAACCCAGCCATCTTTTAAATAAATAATGTATTTGTTTTGCCTATTTAATATTATTTTTTTATTAAAAGCAGATTATAATGCTTTGCAATAATTAAAACAAACACTATCAATCTTCGCAGGTTTTTATGCAAAGAGTGTACTCATTAAAACAAATGATAAATAACTATTGGCTTAGAATGTTAATGAACAAGTTCCTATACTTATGTATGTAAAGGATCACATGGTTATAAGATATAATCGAAAGCACGTAGATTCGTTTAATTATTTTGTACTACTAGAAGTCTGAGCCATTGAGGAAGTAAAGCTCAGTTAAAGACGGGCTCAAGTTTCTATCAACAGTTTGTGCATGCACATTTGGGCGTTTTAAAAAATAAGCCCGTTAGAAATCAATAACCGTGACACTGATATACAACCCCGGAGAATAGCTGGATCGGCGCTTCGGCGCGATTGTATCATAGCTAATTTCAACAAGTCACGATGAACAGTTAACCACTCGGCTGCTTTGTTTCGATGTACACGTACGAGTTGTTCATTGTTTTGGCTGTTTCAGTGTTATTTTAATAAGTTGTAATAGCTATTTGTCAACATTTACAGATAAATAGGTTATATAATGTTAAGAAAATAATGATCGTGAATTATTTATTTACCACTCATTCGTATCTTTGTATGAAATTGAAAGTAAAAAGATAAAACATGTGTACATTATATAACGAGACGGACACGTCGTTGTGTTTGTGGTTGTCCCCTCAAAATCGAGCTTTACATACACACACAAAACAGCCAAACCTCGTAAATACATATACACAACTTATTCATGTTCTTATAAGAATATATGACAAAGTCCTATGAGCAGTGCGACATATACCAAACTCTGAATAGCCACAGGACAAAGGTAATACATGCCTGCCAAGTGAAAAGTAAGAAAAACAATTTGATGAGTCATTTAACGAAAAGAGCAAAACCGCCTTGGAATGGTCAGTGGGCAATATCGGCCGACTGGGGTGCTTAAACCGTTTTTTCAGAGCTTTAACATCGCACTTCCTGATGGGTTTCTCAAATGCATGCAGTGAAAAAATAACAGATGTATTTGAATACAAAATGTCCAAGCGCTGATGTTTTCTTTGATAAGTTATGACGAAAGTAGTGACGTCAATGGAAAATAATGTCCACATAGTGTTTAGAAAAGGGTATTATTCCGATTAGAAAAGCTACACAAAAATGGTTGATTGTAAATGAAATTAACTTTCAGAATCAAGAAAAAACACGACCAGAGAAGAATTAATGGTTGTAGCATCCTTTTCATATGAAGAAGGAATTTAGAAAGGATGAACTAAATGACAACACAGATTACATGCACGGGGAGATGTTTTACGACCGCAACACTGCACAAGTAACATTGTTGGGATCGTGATTAAGACTATATGACAATATCTTATGAGCATTGCAACATGTACAAACTCCAAAAAGGCACAGGACAAAGGTATTTCACAGGCAAACCAAGTGAACAGTAAGACTAAATTTGTGCCGACTCATTTATAATGTCCAAAAAACCTGCCTTTAGTTTTAAAAAAAGAACACTGCCCTTGCCAATAATTAACAATTTCATTTATCGATATATAAAACCTACCTTATAAATAAATCATTATCGTTGTCATGATCTAGTATTTATTGAATTATATATATATATATATTCATTTTGAAGCATCAATTCCGTGCAAAACGGAAAATCGTGCAAAGAAGGAAAGAAAGTAATCATAAATTGAAGAAAGTAATCATAAATGAAAGAAAATAAGTTTGATTCTCTTACTTGATCGTCTGATCGCTCGCTCCTCGGCAGCGGCCGTGGTAACAGCGGATGTGGTAACAGTGTTTTTGGTAACAGTGTCGGTGGTTACAGTTATGACAACGGCGCGTCTAAACAAACAACTCAATACACCACAGAAAGCTCACAAGATCCTACAAGACTAGACAAGTTTAAAATCAAGTCAAAACAATGTATGAACGAATGTAACCTTCACTTAAAATAGATATAGTCTATAATAACTTCTCATTAGGGCTACCGAACGCGACAAAAACATTGAGTTAAAAATTATCTTCAAGCACTTAGTTGGTCGGTAGACTATATAAAGTACATATTTGCGATATTTGCTTTTTAAGTCACTGAGTGGTATTCCTAAGTCGCGCTTTTTTAATAAAGCCACCCATTAGTTCAAAATCACCTTAATAAAAGCGGATCAAACCTATTACATGCGAAAATATAGCTCTGCATTTGAAGATGTTCAAAATTTGAGCATAGTAGAACGTAAATTAAACCACAATTGCCATCGATATATATCCCAATATTTGTTAGTGGTGGAAGTCTTCCGACATTTTACGAATCATAATCGCGTACGATCGACGAGCCCGTGAAAATTGAGTAAAAGAAGCCTTTTGAGTTGTCTGAGTTGTTTGCTATAGTGTTTTATCATTTTCAAAGAAGCACGTTACGAAATATAAATAACGTATACAACAATGATCATATTTACCTTATTGATCGGCGCCGTAGGAGCTGTCATGTGTCGGTGTGCTTTTTAGATTTTGCACCTATCGAGCTAAACAGACACAAAAGATGAACCCAATTAAATTGGACTTTTGCTATAGATCCCTTAGAATTTGGCTTATTGTACAAAAGAAAAAAATATATGAAATCGATCGAAAACGTTGTATTAGAGAGGACTGTTTCAATCAATTATTACTGTGGCTCGCAGGCTGAGTGTGTTTTTAACAGATGACGCAAATTGAAGCTTAAATTTACATCATGTACATCTTTGATGAATACTGTTATTTTTAGCAAAAAAAATAAATAAAACTGCTTAAATACTGCTATTTTTTTAAAAAAAAAAAAAAAAGGCGCTGAGTCAGTTAGGATTAGAAAATATCCCAAAATTCAAACCCGGAAGGTAAATTTAGTAAAAATATCGTAAATCTGCCAGTTATGTTATTATCAATGCTCAATGGTCCATACTTACTCTACTTTAAGCCTTCTGTTTACATGTCAGTTTAACTGTTGGCTGATATACTCAATTGGCGTTTGAACACAATACAATCTTTGAAGAAGGTGTATGCACGCTGCTACTGGGGCACATTTGTGGGAGCGTATAAAGACCAACCACGAAGGGGATTCGCAAGACACAACAACACACCACAAGGCAGGCAGCCAGACGTAATGATTGTACTGTTTAAGAAGAGTCGAACCGACATAATTATTATCATATCATCGACGCGTGTCTTTTATTTTTGGAGCAACATTTCCAATATATATCTGGATATAACTATTGTAGATCTGCTGGTGAACTCATTAATTTATGAAATATTGTGCTCGACATAAATCGAATATGAGTAGAGTATTAAGAGCAAATTAAAGAAGTCACATCATTACACTTCCATTTTTTTAATCTGACAAATATTTGACATTTTGGTTCGATCACTTTTAGCCAGATAAGTAATAGTCCGGCAACTCGGTATGGTTACTGCGCACCCCACCCCCTATACTTTTTTCATGGGTACCAAAATGTAACTTTATTTTCGAAACGTTGGTTCGATTCTTTTTTATTTAAAAGCAATATTCTAATAAGTTTATTGTTTGCACATTGATATACGGTTTCTAGACACGAACATTATGGTATCATTGAAAAAAAATGTAGGTGGAGGGAGGGCGCGGGTTGCGGGGGGGGGGGGGGGAGTGGTTGGGAGTGGGTAAATTTGGTTAATTATTCACAAGAACTCTGGCTTGTTTTGTACATTTAGCGACAAACTAAGGATCTATTTGACCATTTTATACGTACATGTTTAAACAAATTTTGACTATATGCAATTAAAGGTTAAAGAAACGAGATAGCTACTGTGGCATTAAAGTTGTAGTGGTTTATTGCTTCACCTTATCAAATAGAATTTCCAATATGACCAAAGAAATATGTGCTTTCAGCTTTCAATATCTGTGTGCTGCGTTTGCCTACTAATGTAGCATTATTGAATGTGGGTAAAGGTGTATCACGATTGTTTAAAAATGCAAACTTGATATATTTAACCATTCATAAACAAAATACATCTGTATGTGCCTTTCAGGACTTTCAATATTGATATAGAAAAATAATCACCATGATTTCATCATCGTCACTAAGATGCTGTTGTTTAGAAGTACACACAATTCATAATCTTTCAACAACAAAAAAACAACACCTCTCCATTTACCTTATCACGGGCGAGTATTCCGCTAATTAAACAATTCTTCATGTCTCACTTGATTTTCTATGTCATTTTGCAGTGGGCTGGTGTTGTTGTCCATGAAAGTTGATTCTAGTTAATAAACAATCTAATTACTTTGTGCTCTTTAACTGTGCTTCAGAAGCTCTGGGCTGTGCGTCTTCATACTGTACTTTCATTTAAGCCACAAAAAAGTGGTAATGCATTTCCTTTGATAAGGTTAAACACTTAGGTGCTGTAGGATGCTAGCTCCCCTGCAGACAACAGACTAGCTCAGCGTTGGATCCCTCACTTTTCTTCCTGATAGTAAAAAAACCCTATTCAAATCCTTATCTACAATTCAATGTATCTATTTCAAAAGATACTATTTTTCTTCCAAAATAAAGTTAATTAAATCCCCTTTCAAGTAAAGAAAAAAGAAACAATTTATTTCATTTTATATTTATCCCACTCCACAGCCCATTCTATAGTCATAAGGACACGTACGTGGTGTAATATGGATTGTCTTGACTAAGAAGTAACAATTAGAACAGGCAGGTCCCGGGTTCGAACCTGAGTCAAATAATACATGACCTTAGATGCTTAATCACGTTTCAGTCGTCCCGTTATCAGATACAACTTACAAAACGTTAAACACTTATAGGCCGATAAAAATTAAAACAAAAGTCAAACGCATATTGTTCTATCTGCGTTCTTCACAACATATTATTTAAACGATAATCTTCCATGGGACTATTCTGTTTTGGGATTATTCTTTACTGCCGAGGGCGCCATAGTAAACTTTATATTTTACAAACTATATATTGTTAACTTTTTTGATTAGTAAAATTCCATCATAAGGCAGTACAACTAATCGCCTCGGATAAGATTCCTTGTAGATATCGGTTGTAAGTGGCGATCCCGACAATTTATTTAAATACTCAGTGTCATTTTTTGTCGATATTAAATCTTTTTATGACTCAATCTTACTTATGGTCCCGACATCAATACCTCAACTTTATTACGATTAATTAGTCGATTAGCCTCGATGAGTGTGCTGCGAACATCTTATTAAGGCAACGTCTTGCTGTATTCATAACATTACGCCAATTGTCAACAAGAAAGTATCCGCTTTCTTGTACGATAAGTGTCATTTCCATTGCAATTCCATTTATAAACCCCACCGATCAATTGTACCGCCATTTACTCGCTCTATCTACCACTACACCACTACAAAGAAAATAAAAGAAACCGATTAAAACTTCTTTGCTAAATGTCTAGACAAACTAAGCTATGTGCATTTAACATGAGACAGTTCTCTTTTACGGCTCACCTTTTATATTTTGTTAATGTGCTTTATATTGGTGTGCTTTTCACAAACAAACAAACAAACAAACAAAGAAACAAACAAACAAACAAACATACTTACATACGTACATACATACATACAAACATACACACATACAAACATATTGAATACTTGCATGCATGCTACGCACGCACGCACACACACACACACACACACACACACACGCGCGCGCGCACACACACACACAAACACTCACACACACATACACACATATATACATACATAAATACCTACATAAATATATACATGCATACATAAATTTAGGCGAAACATTTTAAGCAGTCTCCATGACATGTACTTGGCACAGTAGGTATAACATTTTTGGTAACTTTATTATAAAATCATCGGCTTTTTATGATACATTTTTTGAATCTCATTACCTCTTAACTCCTCACAATACTTCATTTTGTTTTGTTGGTTTGGGTTGTATTCTAAAATTCGATGATTTCTTTCGTGTGTTGTTTTTTTTTTAATTTCACCTTTGGCACTTTTAGCCTATGATGTAACGGCACTGTATGATGCCATTAACATTTTCCTATTATGTCATCATTTGGGCTGTTTTATTTCAAACTACTCTCTCACTAGTTTTTTTGTCTCTATATAGGTAGTGTTATCAGTTTTAACTCCCGATGTGGGTGCTTATTGTTAATTCTCTCACTTTGACTGGATATTTTTATTTATACTGTTTGATAGAAAAACCTCCAGGAAGTGCGAGGTTGGAGCGCTCCACAAACCAGTTTAAGCACCCCAGTCAGTGCTTTTGCCGACTGGCGCTCTAAGGCGGCAACTACAGCTTTGTGTGTGTGTGTTATGTCTTGTCTCTGTGTTTTGTCACATTTACATTTACCATGTTTGCCTTTGTCTAAAGGTAGTTTAAATTTAAATATCTGTGGTAATTTTGATAGGAGCTTTTCTAATTTACCTATTAAAATATATCTTTAGTTGGCGTTTGTCATGTTTCTCTCAAACTATATAGTTCAATTTTCATCAGCACATACTAAATTAAACAATAAACACTCTTTTTGTCAGCATTTTCCCTCAGTAAATCCCACATCAGCAATCATTGAACTATCAGGACATCCCATGCTGACTCAAGAAACTGGTTCATTTAGACAACTGCCGAGTTGAATACAAGGATGAAGAGATCAAGGAAGCCAAAAGACGGGACTGGTGCTGCGCGGAGTAATTGTTTATAATAAGTATCATGCGTTTTAGTGGCTTCATAGTGTTCTAGGGTTCCACTATCCCTTTTCTGTCGTATAAGCCCCGTTTTGTCAGTCATGAAAATTGAAGAGCATCATTGATTAAAGCTTCCTATAATCTCATATGTCGACTCTGACTGTGTCTATGTATTTGTACACGTACTGTCTTGTATGTTAGGCCCTTTTTCTGAACTATCGATAATTATAACCTAATCTATATGGTGACTTGCCATATGTACCTCACTTAAACACGGGAACGTCGGTGGAAGACCCAGACAAGGACTTATTCAATCAAAAACAATACTTTGAATGATAATATAAAGTAATTTATGTTTGCGTCCATTACCTATTACTTATGGTGGACGGATAGTTTTGGTGGAGCGTTTCCTTTATAATTTTAGTGCAGTGTATCCTTCTGTACAGCGCATTTGTCAGCCTCGCTCTGAAAGCGCAAGGAAACAAAGGAAATCAGAGAAGTTCACTCCATTTTTTGTTTATTTTCTTCCATTTTCGATCTTGCTTAACTTTTTTGTTTGATGGGATCTGTGTAATAACATTGTTACATTTATTCTTTAATAAGTTTCAGTCGCTTTCGATACAGAGGCTAAAGATCATGTTTTACACAATTTTAAACAAAGGGATTATTTTATGTCCCTACTGTGTGATGGTCCTTAATGGCCCATCTTTATATATTAAGACATTATATGACTATCTTAAGCACTCTTATGCATGGGGATCATTATATAACCCAACTCTCTGAATAAAAATCATGTTTTACACAATTTTAAACAAAGGGATTATTATATGTCCCTACTGTGTGATGGTCGTTTATGGCCCATCTTTATGTATTAAGCCATTATATGACTATCTTATGCATTCTTTTGCATGGGGATCATTATATGACTCATTGCCCCTGCTTTGTGTATTGAGCTAACAATATTCTGCAATTATACTTATAGGGATCATTATATGACCCAATTGTGTGGTAAAGGTCTATCACACGACATCATATTACCCTATTTTTAGGTTTGTACCAGTATCTGGTAGCATTTATTATTTCATCTATCTGCCACCTTACGGATATGGTATGTATGCTCTTAATGACATCTGTTTCGGTCATCATTTGACCAAGCTTAATACTTAATATTCAGTCATTTATAACGCCTCAATCATAACATGCTTGAAAATCATGTTCTCTGCTGTTCCTATACTTGGCTGATTAGGGTTTGAGTTAGTGATAAGTTAATACTAAATTATGTTTGCCAACCATTCTTCTATATATGATGCAATCATCTATAGGGATGTTGACACATAAATAATCTTACAACTGTTTCTTTGTGACTTGTTTGCTTTGACCAGCCGCAATAGCTCAGGTGGTAGAGCGTCGGCTTGCGGATCGGGAGGTCGTGGGTTCGAACCTCGGCCGGGTCAAACCAAAGACTTTAAAGTTGGTAGTAATGGCTTCCCTCCTAACGCTCGGGGCTAAGGGGACAGCATTACGCCTGACTCGTCGGTGTCAGTATAATGGACCGGCCGGGTTCAGTCCCCGGGCACCTCATAAGGGCCCCTGTGCTATAATGATAGAAATGTCGCTGCGCAGTATCGGCAAAAAATGCCGGCTAATCCCATCCCATCCGATCCCTTGTTTGCTTTCCCTACTGTTTTGTTTCAGTATGCCGAACCAAAAACCAACAACTTCTAAGACAGGCAAACGCCAACAGGCAAAGAAAAAAACCCAGGTCAAATCAACGGTTAACGCAATTAATTGCAAGTGATGCAGAGCTGCTGGAGGAGGTCCAAAGCCTGCTGCCCCAGAAAGAAACGACCACACCACCTCAGATAGAGACCGACCATCCTCAGATGGAGACTGAACCGTTAGCAACCCTGGACCTTCCATCAGACCTGGATCACCCATGTTCAACTTCATCGCTTAATGATGACCATTTACTACCAGAAGTGGGTGAGGTTGTAGACCTGGGTGCTTTCTCTACAGTTCACCCTCCTGTGGAAAAGGCCACCAGGCAAAAGATTTACATTCAACAATATATTGACCTTTCTGCACTACTGTTTAAGTCAGCTATCTTTGAGACAACAACTATAAAACAATCAGCTAACTCAATCACCACATTAGTACAAACTAATTTTGCAAACAAGATTACCTCAATCCTCACATGGTGCCGCGCATTCTAACTATATGCTGATATATATTGTGGGAAATACCCTACTCAGAGTTCAGAGCTTTTCCGTTATATCAGCATTATTCAGACTTTGGCCCAAAATTCTTTCCCATGGCAACAGTATGACGAGAAATTTCGTCAACTGCGCTCGGTTAATCCTCTACCATGGGGTAATATCTACACTGAAACTTACCTTTTCTGTTCAAGTCTCAGCCATTTTGTGGCCAGCAGTCATCGACCACAAGACTCCCCCTCTCTGTCTCTGTCACAGAAAAGGCTTCTGTTGGGAATTCCAGGACTCCGGCAGATGCCTTAAATCAAAATGTACATTGCAGCATGTATGCAGCAACTGCAATGGTTCGTCACATGGGGCCAGCCGTTGTTTTAAACCATGCAGACGTATCAGTGATTTCAAAACACAGTCCCCATCAGCAAACAAGCACCGTTCAAGGCAAGAATATACTTAGTTTACCTACACCGATTGATCCGTTAGCACTTGAACCTCTCCTTGCTGGATACGATAATCACGAAACATCAAAACTGCTAAAAGGTTTTAGAGAGGGTTTTTTCTTGGCTTCTACAGGTGTGATGCCTGCCAGGCTATACAACAATCTTTCTTCCGTTGCTAGTCATTCGAAATTTGTATTCTCTAAAATTTCTTCTGAAGTAAGTAAAGGCAGAGTCAAGGGACCATACAGTAAATCCCCCTTAAACAAATTCATTTGCTCTCCGTTAGGCGTAGTCCCAAAGAAAATCCCCAATTCTTTCCGCAGTATTCATGACCTTTCTTATCCAAAACATGCAATTTCTGTCAATGCAACTATTCAACGAGCATATCTACACTCCTGGCGAAAGTTTATCGAGTTCATCGCAAAGACATACCCCAATGCTACGGTTGTCCCATCTACGCTACAATACATATCGACCTTTGTGGCCCATCTCCATAATTTAGGATTAGCTCCTTCGAGCATAAGTACTCACCTCTCTGCTATTTCATTCAATCATTCCATTGCAAACACTAGGGATCCATGTGACCACCCTATTGTTCGGCGTATGATCCTGGGCTGCCGTAAGCTTAGAGTCTGCCAGGACATTCGCAGGCCTCTTTTGCATTGCCATATAATAATGCAAGTTAATGCGGTAAACCACCTATATGCTGCGTCACGTTACCAAAGGTTCCTTTAAAAGTCAGTTATATTGCTGGAATTTGTGGGGTTCTTTCGAATGAGTGAGCTGTTACTAAACACATGTACTTCTGCTAAGAAAGTAGTGCAACTCTCGAATATCCAATTTCATGACACTACTCTAACCCTATACCTCCATAACTACAAAACAAGGCGGTCAGATAAACCTATCGAAATAATCATTAGGAACAATGGCCCGTTCTACCCTGTAGCTGCTTTAAGTCCTTCTCGCAAATGCGTGGCCCTGTACCGGGCCCCCTGTTTGTATCTTCAACAGGAGACTCATTAACCATACAGCAATTCAGAAGTGTTTTAATGACCTACTCGCATTCTGTAATTTGTCCAAATCAGTCTACAAGGTACATAGTTTTAGAATTGGAGCATGCACGCAGGCAATATTGTCAGGGGTCACGGAAGCTGAAGTAATGCTCATGGGCCGTTGGAGGTCTCATGCTTTTCGACGATACATTCGAGTCCTAGCCTTGGAAATGACACCTAAGAAAACGTAAATGTTCGCCGTTGGATCAAATACAACTAACGCACTCCCATCATTACATAAAACACACGGTTTAAGCACCAATACAAGTTTACATACCTGTCTGGTATTGGGGTGTACCAGACAAAACTAACATACCCGACTTTTCATCTGCTTATTGTGCCTTCATACTTTGCCAAATCAAATGTTGCATTCTGGCATAGAAATAATGTATTTTTCTCTCAATTGTATACCGCCACAGCTAAACATGCTTGTCGGATATTGGGGTGTATCAGACAGGCATGGATAGCAATTTTCATATATTGTTTAAGGCATTTTGCATCTTGTCTTACATCCAAATTAACTTAGAGGTCAAATATCAGACAGAATGGTTAGCAAATTCCTTAATGTATCAATGCCTGTTAGACTTTGGGGTGTGTCAGACCGGCATGGTCATGGTCTAACTATTTTTATGCATGGTTTAAGTATTGTGTTCACCTAAATGCGATGTACAGGCTAACCAAAAGCAAACATATTGTTCAACATCCAAAGAATGCTAGTAAGATATTGGGGTGTATCAGGCAGGCATGAATAGCAAACCTTTATGTATATTTTAATGTTTTCTGCTCAGTCAACTGATGTTACATGTGTACAAAACTCATAACTATGCATATTGTTTACCATCCAACCTTAACATGCTTGTCAGATACTGGGGTGTATCAGACATCCATGGATAGCAGTTTTTATGCATTATTCTATTGTTTATATCATTCATGTTTCCTGCCCAATCAAATATTGTGTACACGGATCCAAAAATCAATTCCATTTTTTTCTACAACATCCAAGATTGATATTCTTGTCTGATATTGGGGTGTATCAGGCAGGCACAACAATTTTATGAACTGTTATTTTGTATTGCATTATATATCTTTCTGCTTAGTCATTATCTGTTATGTATATAAATACTAAAGATTCTTTCAATTAAATTTGTTAGTCTTTCTACTCAGTCAATTGTTGTATACATAAATACCAAATAATATTCCAATTTATTTTGTTAACTGTCTAACCTGAACATTACAAGATGTAAGGTTATCAAGGTGTATATTGAGGTGATGTGCCATATACATGTTTTCTCAGGGATCTATTTTTTTACAAATCTCACATTCGCCATTGTCATTCACATCCAAGCCAATCATGTATTCCAGGTATTGAGGTTACCACAAACATAGGTTCTATGAACTGTTTTAGCTGTACATATCTTAAACTGAATAACACCCAAGCTGTAAGTTTTGACATACTTAGCATGTTTATCAGAAAAAAAAAACAACTGCTATTTAATTGTTTTTAAATTTCTCTCATTCAATGCTATTTTCTAGTAAGAAGCCCTTTTATGACTTCAATATGGGGGTTTAAAATGTATATATAGTCGTAGTTTTCAAACACCTATTAAATGTTTTTCAATTGACAAGCAGGACCTTAGTTTATCGCCATCATCATTAGCCTTAAAATAGACGTTTAGACTGTGTGGGTCTCATCTTGACCATCTGTTTTGGGCCTCAACTGCCATATTCTCTCCACACTCAAGCTTATTTGTCTACAGTTTGTGCTATGTCATTTTCAACATCAGTATTTCGGCAACTCTTTTTTATTTTTGATAATTTTGCCGGTCAAGTTCCTGCTTTGCTGTAAATATGTTTAGTACCGAAAACTATGATCTCGTAATGCGCGTTATACTAGTCATTTTATGTTGCCAAAACAAATATCTGTATTGTTCAACGTTTTCAATTCTGTTCTAGTCAATAACATCATTATTATCTTTATTGAATTTTAAATGCCATTGTTTTACCTACAACAAATACTTAGTCATTCTTGTCAGTCTCCTACCTTTACTCGTTTCCTGCCCCTTTGGTTGGACGGTGGTGTGGACTTTTTATAGTCTAACTTTATGTCACACAGTTTTTCATGCTTTTCTTTCAAATAACGATAAATTTAAATTAATTCGTCTGGCACTTATATCGGTGCCAGACAGTATCAATCACTACACGATTGTTTTTTTTTCTAACAACCCCCCTTAATTTTTTGACATAAATGAACTGCAGGGGCAGGGAACGCGCAAATATAAAGAATCTTTAACGCGGAACGTCATGCTGCAGTGATCCATGTTTTCTTTTCTAACATACTTCGCGTATTTTGTGCAGAAATAGAAGAAAATGAGATACGCTTTGAAATGTGACAAGGTATTTCTCCGATTTATAGAACAAAAAGTACGTGTTTGTATAGGTCAAAGTTTACAAAACGAAAATCTGCGGTGTTGAATTTATATGAGTGTTGTTTCATAAATATAATGGTCGTTGGTTTAGGTCAACATTATTTTTTTCAGAGTTCAAGTCATTATCATATCTAAAGCAAAATTCGGTGCATTAGATGATAAAATGCAAACATTATACAAATTCCTTAGAAATGACGAGTCTAAGTGGCGCTTTATCTTGTCGTGTCAATATTTTATCTATGCCCTGGTTTTCAATGCGCATAATGGGCATACATTCAGAACTGAACGTCCCATACGAAAGTTACCGTAAGGAAGCTTCTTTTTCGTAGACCAATCAGCGAATTGACTACACCAAGAAACGTGGTGTAATAGAATAAGTTTCCAAAGACTAACCTGCAAACCGCAGGTTCAAATACGCTCAGCAACAAAAATCATGTTGATTGCTGCATTATGCTACTTTAAATGTAATGTTTTTACAATGTAAGAGTTACAATATATTAACTATGATTTTCTAAATACTTTTGGAGTCTATTTTAACGTGTATCGATTTTTACGTTGGATGTTTTTTTATTATTTTTGTTTTTGACTATTTTATCTTTTTATAACGTTGTAAGCCATAGTGTTAAATACAACTGCCTTTTAAATAAAGCAATTCACTTTGTTGAGTAATGCTATTATCATAACTCAAAAATGGTAAAAGCAGCTTGTCTTTTGAGTTTAAAGGTGTTTTTGGAAAGTGACTTGGAAAGCGAACTACGGGGTTGCTATCGATATAAATAAATTGGGGGGGGGGGGGGGAGGAGGGAGGGGTTTAAAAACGAGTTAATATGTCCAGCACGATTTCATGTGAAAGAAAGGTTTATATATTGAGTATAGTATATAAAATATTAAGGATCAAAGCCTATATCGACACTGAATAAAGACGATATTTATCCATTTAAAGGTTTTCTGTTTTAACCGACATTTTATTATCATTTTTGTGAAGTATACGAATGTATTGCCAAATAATACGTGGGTTCTATGTTTGAAATGCTTAGAGGCGCATATCCGGGTTAAGGTGATACACATAATGCAATAAAGAAATGGATGTGTGACAGTACAGATAATTAGTTGACTGCAGCTCTATGCTAGTGTTGTGGTTCCTTTTAATCTTTACAACCATTTAGCGCGAATATCTATACAGACTATACACAATTAACAAAAACCAACAACAAAAACGATCTGACCATTGACTCTGTGCGAGATTTTAACAACACCAGGAAAGATCTAGAACGCAATATCTACCGGCATCTTCGATGCAAGAGTGGAGTTTTCTTAAGCATATGGCTATATTGAACGACAATGATACCACTTCTTTCTTTATTTTGTAGTAAAAGATTGAAGTTCTCAGAGACAAGACTAGTTTTTAATGACCTTAAGTAATGAGTTGATGAGGAAGGCTGGAAGGCTTCTAATAAAAAACAGTCAATCTGCTAGGATAGAGGCGAGAAAGAGTAAGGATCCAGGAAGAAGGACAAACCAGGAACGACCTGTACATATAGACAAAGATAGGTTACCACAGTCAATGGAATCAAACTGGTGGCCATTAACAAACTATGAACACCAAGGGATAAGGAATGTTGAGGAAGAAGCGGCGAAAGTTAAATTTTAAAAAATAAAGCAATAACTCATAGACCAGGCATACTGCGACAGAGAGGGAAAGAAAGCTTTCCTCAACAAATATCTGAAACTATAAAAGGTGACTGGTTATTTTTTTCACTTAGTCATTTTCTGAGATTTTTTTAAGGCAGCAATAGATGTCCTTTTTATGGGAAGAGAATATCCGTAGAACATGCCTTATCATCCTTAACATTGCTCCACAGCGACCACGGCAACATGCTGCAAATGAAGAATAAGAACCTGAGAACTAAATCAGGTCCCCGCTATAAAATCACAAAATAAGGTTTCAAGAATAATGCAGAGACCAAAAGCTATCTACTTAAAGTCTTAAATGGATCAAGGGAGAATGAGAGGTGACAGACTGTAAACAGATTAAAAGTTACACACTCGATTTACAGACCTAGCTCTATCCGGTTAAAATTTAATACATGGGATTTAATCGCTTTTATCATTGTGCGGACAAAGTTAAACTCACTAAGCCTTATAAGGTACAATAGAAAGAAGAAGGGACATTGAAGACAAGTTAAAAGCCTCGAGTTGTTCACCAAAGTTTGAAGCCATCCATAGAAAAACAGACAAATGATCACAAAGTAGCACTACGGTTCCACTGTCAGAAAGAGTTTTTTATGCTTTAGGGAACAGCAGCAGGGAGGGGGGGGGGGTGACCATACCTTTTTGCCGCATCTTTTAACACCCCAAACCAACCAAAATCCTCCCACAGGGCATATGCCCCTCGCCTATCTTTTAACCCACTAAACCAACCAACAAAAAAGTATGGTCACTCCCCCCTGCTGCTTTATGGACGGCCCACCACCCTCGCCGGCCCCTGGGCCGAGCGCGCTGACTTCGGAGGGTTACTCGTCGAAGTCAAATGCAGCATCGCTTTCTAGTTCTTGGAGCACTGGGAGCTTGATGCACAGTACTTCAGCGTTGGCAAGCACGGACATACCCACGTTCGACAGACAGACGCTCCCTAAGTCGATCGCTCCAGACATCCTAGAATGGGACGTGATGAGGTGGACGATGTGGGTGTCTACGGGCCGACCTTGGAGCTCGAGGGGCGGGAGCATTTTCTTGTTGCCTTCAATGATTAACGGCTGGCTCCAGTCGTAGTATTTGGTCTTGATGGGCTTTCCGGCATCGTTGAACCTTTAAAGTTATGCGGGCAATTGGGTTATCCAGCTTTAGGCCGGGTTTTGAGGCAGCGGATCTGGGGACAGTCCTCTGGACGAGCGGGATAATGCGGTCGCAGGCCACGACCAACGCTTCGCCACCCTCATCTTCTTCATCATCTTCGGTAATGATCTCGCCGTCGAGAATGCGCCTTTCAATCTCGTGGAGGAAGTACTCTTCCAAGTAGCCGATCATCTCATGGTACACGGACGTTGGAGGCAACGGCTCCCCATCCACAGGGGGCGGGGGGGCTGTGTATGTTTGAACATTCATGGTCGGGTTGCGGTCACGCAGCTTGAGAGCGGATAGCTGGTTAGCCAACAGGCGCTCGTTCACGCGAAGTCTTCATGGAAAGGGGCTATCTGGCCGACATGGAGCTCATGCGAATTCCGGACCATTAGGCGTTCTCTCTTGTTGGTCTCTAAGAGTCGGCAGTACAGGCCCAAGTACTTTGTACCGTTACGGCCGAAACTGCAGGGGACGGTGTCGATGGAGAAGATGGAGGATAAAGGATGTGCGGACTACAAGGATTCGGCAATCTTCTCCTCGTTATCAGGGAAGGCTGACCTGGACTGGGCCTCTGGCGGGCCTTGGCGGCGGCGCAGGCGGCTACGATTTCATGGGCGTTAAATATCTTCAGTATAACCTTATGTGATCCTATGTTCAATAGGACTACCTAGCTGCTGCCAGCCGCTCTTCGCCGGCCCACAACACGATGCCTAGATAGAGGCCTCCACCTAGAGTGAGGCACGCCAGCAGTTTCGGTAAAAAACGTATGGTCACCCCCACTGCTGCTCCAGCTTCGCTTCTCTATTTAGATAAATGGGTACATATACATCACATATGGGGCGCTATGAAGGGGAAAGACAATTGCTCTTGGCTCTTGCTCGGCTCCACAGAGCTCTGTGGTCGGTCCTGTCTCAATAGCTTCTGCAAAATTCACCTGATGAGATTTCGCAATGGTGGCGGTATGAGACCCTGCAAATTCTGCGGGGTGGGTATAACAATTCTTTAGGCCGTTGCATGACCTGTGGCTATAGGAGAGAGGAGGCAAAATATTACATGCGTAAGCAGAGAGCCTTTACCAAGGAGGCAAACCGCCTAGCGGCCATTGAAGTTTCCTATTAGAAAGATGTGTATGGATATGTATATACCCGTAGCACTATGGTTAAACAGCACCACCTACTAGCGTGGGAAGCGCGGAAGGCGTACTTCGGGCTGACCGGCGAGTTACCGCCATATCCGCGATCCGCCGCCGCCCTTGGGAGGCTAATCGAGCAAACCAGGGAAAGAGTCCTCGCTGACGAATTCTTTCGCCTAGCCACCATCGACGTGACGGACGAGCTGCCCCAGGTGAGGGCTCCCGCACGGCCATTCATCGATCTGGATGACCAGGTCCCACCCCCGGTGACTTTACCAGCCGACCCGTGGGTTGATGTGTTGAACGACGCCAAAGATGAGTTTGAAGTAGATGGCCCCGCTTTGGTATTCTCCACGTGGAGAGTGGAGTACGAGGACCCACTTGATATCGGCGACGTTGAGATTGCTGGGGGCATGTACGCTAGGGTCGGTCGACTGGCCTTGGACGCTCGCATGACCGATGCAAGAGCAACGCAACTCGTCGCATCTCTTCCAGATGGCCGTTTTCTCTTGCGAATCAAATTCTTGAGAACAACGGGATCGTCGAAGACAAATTCGACCCAGTTCGTGAAGGGGGGAAGAAAGGGCAGGCGGTAGTTGGGATTTCCCGAGACACAAAGCCGGGCGCGCTTGTTGGGGTTGACAGTGTGTTTTATCAGAACGCCTATCCGGTCACTGCGGTGGTGTATGGACTCTACCCTATTAGAACCCCAAACCACGCCAACTTAGCCCCACTGAAGGATGGCGACCTTAACTGCGTTGCTTAGCGGGTAGTAGAGCACTTCGAGAAATGTTGAGGAGTCAAGGACTAACACCCGCAAGGCGCCTGAAAATACAGAACTGGGAAGAGCGGGTCCATGAAACAGGAACTACAGTGGAAGCCGTGGCAAGATTAGAAAAGGTCCTCAAAAAAGCAACTGACCTGCGGGAGATCGCTGGGGAAGTCATCTACAGCAGTGGCAAGTACCAGCAAAGTCTATGGCGGGAGGTAGAGCTCATTTGCCATAACAGCCACGCCTGGACCATGGACCTCCACTTCCCGGCTGTAAGAAAGGTTTACACGTATGAGAGCGACGTCTGGGAAGCCATTCGACAAGTGACCCAGGGTGAGCCGATAGCCAGCCGGCTGCTCGGAGGAATAGCCAGGCAGCTCAGCATCGACCAGTTTGTGCTCCCGGACGGTCGCACGTACCGAACACAGGAGGCCCACAAAAATTGCAGAGAGTGTGTAGAATCTTGTGGGATGACTCTTTAGTCAAGAGAGGCTTTGGCGAGAATCATGCAGCCAGCATCAGGGCCGAAGAGCGCTACGGTTGGGAGCCAACCCCAGTAAACCTCCTCTCGGACATCGAGAAGGCTTGCGTGGAGCACGGCCACGGCGGGCTTTGGAACTCGATGGGCTACGACATGGAGGAAGTTACTTGTTTCGACATGAAGGGCTGCTACCCCTCAAGCTTCCTGGGGCACGGTGAGGCGAAGCCTTATTTCCAAAGGTTCGGACACACAGGTCACCGCATGGCCCGTGTGGCCATTAATGGAACCCTCCCAGGAGACATTGGCACAGGCTTCGCCGAGGTCCAGGAATGGGAGTTCGCGCCAAAGGTCCACCCTGTCATCCCCGACTGGTTTGGGGAGCATTTCGCAAAGAAGGGTTGGGCCCCGACCGCCCTGTTGGCCTACTTTGTGGAACGTGGCCTGCTGATTTCTCTCAAGGTCCGAGAAGCTATCATCGCATTCGAGAAACAAACCGAAGTCTGGCTCCCGAAAGACCGAAACAAAGGCTGAAGTGTTATCGGGAAATTTACCCAGGGCAGCAAGGCCGATGGAAAAAGGCTTACCAGAAGGCTTGTAACCGATCCTGGAGATCTTGACTTCCTGGTCCGCGATACCCGCCAAAGCGGCACGCTGGTTGGGGTCCCAGCAACATGCCCGCTGGGCCATGTCCTCACCTACTACGACGGCATCCAGCCGCAGTACGCCCACCTAAGGGCCAGCATGCTGGCCTATGTCCACATCAACCTCCTGGAGATACTTTGCCGGTTCACGCATGACGAGGCTGTCCGAGTGGCAACCGATTCCATCTACGTGAAGAAAGTAGCTCTGTCCAAGCTGCAAGGGGTCGGAGCATTTGCTGCTCCCAAAAATGTGACTGCATTGAGTACTGTTGCCCTAGTTGCCTCTTAGAATTCGAAACCCTGCCCCCACGTTGCCCCGGCGCAGTGGCGGGACAAGGGCGAGCAAATGTACATGCCGAAAGAGCACGCCGCCTACACCCCAAAACCCGAATATATTGCACAAGCAAAAGACCTGCCACAATCCACGGCACCAAGACATAATGATCCACTGTCTCAACGGCGGCGGGGTCTCATTTAAAACCACTCGAGCCATCGACCTCTTCCGAGCCAGAGACCCCTTAGTCTTCACTCCGACCCATCGCCTGGCTAAAGAGATCCGGACCCGGGATGTAAAGGCCCAAACCTATCACAGCTTTTTCCGCTGGAGCAGACAAACGGAGTGGACTCCAGATAGGATGGGATTTAAATTCGTGCCGAGGGTGAACATCTGGGATGAGATCTGTACCGTACCCCGGCATAACCTCGAGATCTTTCTCGATTGGCTTGATAAAAAGACGTCCAGGTCGTCTGCTGTGGCGATCAGGGGCAGCCGCCAATCGCGGGAGAGATGCCGCACGACTGACTGCGGCAGAAGGCGGACCACTATAAGGAGGTCGAGGTCGACCACAGAGCGAAGGCCCACGCCCTCAGGGACCTGAAACGAAAGATCCGTCTCCGGCCAGACAAAGACCAGTGCCAAGGGATGCGAAAGGCCCTCCCCGGCTGCCTCGGATAGGATCGGTTTGTGGATGCATGGAAGTCAGGCGACCTCATACTGACTTCGAGACAAAGGGTGCGCGACCGAGCACAGGGGCTTCTATTCCAAAGGCACAAGGAGCACTTTCGGGACACCTTGGTGCCTCTTTTCTACCACCCGAAGGACAGTCGGAAGCAGAATATTGAGGTGGCGATTCCGTGTGCAGACCGAAAGGAAGAGCTAGTTCTAAATAACATCGTGGAAGTCTCAGTCGAGGCTGCAGAGGCTGCTAAACAGACAGATGACTGGCGTCTGGGGTATTCCATCACAGTTCACTCCTCCCAGAGTCTGACAATCCACAGCCCGAAAAAAAGTATGGATTATTGACGACTTTCTCCAGTGGTCCAATCTGGCCTACCTTGCGGTTTCGAGAGTGGAGTACATGCACCAACTTGAACGGGTCGTCTGTCCTCCGAAAGAGGGTTCCGAGGCCAGGCAACTCACCGAGCAGCAACTCCGCAAGGCGATCCAAAGGAAACTCGTGGCCTATAAGCGCAAGGACCAAGCCAAGGGACTCATGTGGTTCAACCTTTAGGTCAACCACATCCTGCAGCTCAAGGAGGCTCAAAACATCCGCTGTGTAGCATGCAACATTGAGCTGCTCTGGGTTAACGCTCCAAAAGTCACACAGCAGTTCAGTGTGGACCGGCTGGACAACACCAGAGGCCACATCCATGACAATGTCCGTATGACCTGTCTTGAGTGCAATCGAAAAAGAGGGGCCGCAGCTCTCAACGCTTGAGCACCCCATCGGGGGTAATTGAGTGTCTGTGGGGACCGCCAGGAGCTCCTCGCGCACAAAGTCTCGCCCTGGTCCATCCGTTAGGTAATAGAGGACGGGTGCGTCAGGCTTCGTAACCGAGCGCCCTATCCGGTAGACCTCAAGGGACTACACGGGGTCTGTCGCACGTCGGCGGCCACCTTCCAGTTCGCCGGCCTGGTAGAGGGAGCGGACCCTGGCACTGGAGGGGAGCTTCTGCTCCTTGAGACCAACCGAACGGCCGGGAACAACCGAAGATGGGTCTTTTTGGCGTCCACGGGCCGTCTACCGATAAGCCTGGTCTCTTCTCCGTTCAAGGCCGCTACAACCGAGGGTAGCCTACCAACCCACTCCATTGACCACTCGCCCTCTGGCAGACGCATTTCGACCGCATACTGGTGCCCGAACAGGCATTCAGCGAGTATCCGGTTGAACCGCTCTACAATTCCCTGATCACGATGGATGTCCACACGGCCGCGCCTGACTTCAACCCCATGCTTCGCCAGAAGCTGGGACACAGAGTCCATGAATTCCCGCCCAGGGTTGACTTGAAGCAGTTTCGGCCATCGCAGCGGACCCAGCTTGTAGATCCGCTCGAGAGCAGCAGCGACCTCTTTAGCCTCTTTCGTAGTAGGCGGTTCAGCGGCTTTGGTATGTGGCGCGGAGAGGCGGGGTGTATTTGCCAGATGGCCTGCTTTTTAAGGAAGTCCTGGGCATTGGTCTCAAAAACCCTAGCCGCGGCCGCCAGTTTTTGAAACGCCGTTATCCCCTTCCAGTAGCCCCTGGGGCTGAAGTATATTCTTATATATGGATTAAAACTGGAGATCGGACAATATTTATGCTTAAATATCTTAGCAGTCAAAGAGAACACACAAATACACGTTAGATATATGAGAGTCGAATACATTAAATTAAAAAAAATGAATATAATTAAAATTGAAGTTATTTGCAATTTGAGACCCTAGATATGGAAACTGGTGGAACATTGACAACTAATATCTCTCCAAAGAGATATCTGAGCTTTAAAGGTACTTACACATATATTTATATCTCATGCAATATAGACATGTCCCACCCATTATAGGTAAAACTCGTGATGTAGAACACATACATCATAATTTCATTCTACGCATTACAGAAAACCTCACGCATTACAGTCCATTATCCTGCATGACAGTCATAGAGCTGGCAGTTTACAGCATGAATTTGAACTTTGCTGTATAATATGTACACTGATGCGTGAGACTATACATTGGAGCCTGAGATGGGACCTTGATAAGCAAGATGAGGCCCTGCTGTGATGGGTCGAAACTTGCTACTCGATATTGGATCCAGCTGCGTGATAAAGTACCAAACGGCGTGAGTTGAGATTTACGTAAGATGAAACTCTGCTGTGTGCAGTGAAATCTGGATGTGTGAGATGGTACTCTCAAGAAGTGTTATGAAAATACCCATGGCTGGCGGCGGGCTTTAACTTGAAACCATCAATCTGCACTTGAGGACATTTGGAGTTATTTTCCTTTGTGTAGTGTTCTTTTCCGGAGCGTAACTCCTACATTATCAAAACCATTGTCGTGAAACTTGAAACACAAATAGGTCGTACTGAGACGATGTGCAATGCACAGGAACCGTAACTTTGTACTTTATGATTTTGGAGTTGTGCCCCTTTGTTTAATTTTCTTGTTCGGAGCATAACTCCTATGTTATTAAATCTAATGATTTCTTCACAGATGGATAGATCTCATTGAGACTGCGTACAGTGCACAAGAACCGCCACTGTACACTTCATGACTTTTTATTTATTCCTATTAGTTTAATTTTTGTGCTTCATGTTTATCTGGACCATACTCCTACATTATCAAAGCTATTGACTTGTACTTTCATATGCAGATAGATGTTATTGAACCGGAGTGCAGTTTACAAGAACCGTCACTTTCTTATTTTTAAGTAACACCCTTTTCTACACAAATGCAATTACTCTAATGTAGTTATTTGTATATTTGATGTTATTCCCCTTTGAATGTTTTTCAAGTAACCAGACTACAGTCCACTACTATGTCAGAGTGCATTGCACAACAGTGCACAGCAATTTGGCAGTTTGATAGATTAAAGATTTTTTTCATGTTATTCTACTTTAATTTCTGTTTTTCTTGCAATAACCCAGAGTGCCGTCCAAAACTTCGCACAGCAGTTTGTTTCAAGTTGCGCAAATAACGGGCGTATTTTGCTCTGCCTTAAGGTGCTCTTGTTTACATTTTACGTTCGCTTCAGTTTTGCTTACTCTGTAACATTTTCGAATTACCTTTTGCAGACCTTTAGAACCCTTTGTTACATAGAAGAAGCTGGTTTACACATTTGATAAAATCGTGTTTTTTATTAACAACATTGTGAGTGTGAGCGTTAAACATGAGTGTTTTAATATAGCTATCAGTACTAACAAGATAAATGTACATAGTTTAAAAGACATAAATTAATTTTTTCGTGCGATGTTTTTCTTCGAAGGCGGCGTTATGCAAATGTGTCGGAAGTGCTTGAGATCTAAGAGACATAAAATGCACAAAAAATAGTGAATTCGAAAAAAGGTAATGAGAAAAATGTATATGAGCATATTTTGCATTTGCATAATTAATTTCTCTTCGTATCAAGTATTTGCATTTGCAAATGTCATTTTAATACTTTATATAAATATATTAATATATTTTAATATATCAAGATACTTTAGGCTTTTCTTTATACTAGTAATTAGTTAGTTGTAAGTTGCTTGGTTATTCGCTAGCTATAGTATATGGTATTTTGTTTCTAAGCCAATATTTGAATTTGAGAATCTGACATAAAACTCTTCGTCAACGTAAAAAGATATTTCATTAATAGTTATCAAGACATGTTGGTCTCAGATGCTAATATTAAATCTAACATTTTTTTATTATTGTTATGTTTGTATAACCAAAAGGTTTATAAATGAATTTCAGTCATACTTAGTTGCTCTTGTTGTTTGTTTCAGGAAAGGCAACGTACCTAGTGTTCCATATTCAAAATGAACACAGAGATGTGCAATTGAAAATAATAATTACAAGATCCAGTCGAAGTTCATACTCCTTTTTCGACAGTTTAGTTATCTTTCTGAAGAAAAGCAAATCAAACTTTTGCTAAAATGATAGTGCGTTTTAGTTTCGTTTATGCATTTATTGTATTGACTATATTTATGTTTATTGTTCTTACCACATAGAATGGCTTTTCTGTTGTTGATATTTGATAAATTAATTTTAATTTATTTACCTATTTTATGACTTCAAAATCATTTTAGTCATTGCCAATGTTGAGGCCTATAAAATATTTATCAAATATTGCTTTTATATCTTCTGATAGAAAGCTCCTTTTAATACAGCGGTGGCACGCAAGCTATATGTTACATATGCTGAAATTTAGACACGTGTAAAGCAAGAACTAATGTATGTTGGACTTATGGATGATGGTTGACTAGTAATTGTACAAAACGTTACGAACTGTAACATGTCACATGAAACATATAGCATTTCTGGAAACAACAAGGGTAAACTAAAGTAATTAACACCCACGGATAGCCTGTTGATTTAATTTAGTAAGTTTCTTGAAGAATAAGATGAAGTCTTGCAGCTGCGGTAATGGTCATGGATGTACAAATATATCTGTATAAGTTTTATATTCACCAGGGAAGAGGAGAAATCACCAAATTGACAAATTGTGTGTTGCAATTATGTTTCATAAAACATTTTAATAGCAAAAAAAACTATAACGTGTCATGTTAGCACTATGTAAGCAGGGGTTATTCATAAGTTGTGACACAAGTATGTCAAGTTTATCACTTTATTTGAAAGGTCTGTTTGTTACGAATGTTTACTTAATATGTTAATCTTAACGGTTTATTGTTTTACATTAGTTTCTAACTACGACACATTGATATTTAATACCATAATGCATATATCAGTTAAACAAGTTCAAATAATCAGAACTTTGGAAGTCCAGTAGCTATCACAACGACTATGCAGCAGTGGTGTTATTTGGTATCCCGTCGCTTCTTTATGTGTTGGTTATAGAAAAAAACAAGTTTTGAAAAGATCATAGTAGCGAATTGCTGCAAAGAGATAAAACGCAGTTGTTGATTTTTCATAAAACATCTTCGACTTTATTGATAATATGATGCAATTATGTGCGTACGTCAGACATTTATCCTAATGTTTTTGAATACATTATAAATCTTACTCGCCTAATTTAAAGCGTTTATTGTTTTCAACCTCGCAATACCAATACCAATACCAATACTGATATCGGATAATATTTAAACGAAATTCATATTAAGTTTAAGAGTTGAGTCCTATAAAATTAGAGGTATCTTTGTCGTAACTTTGTATAAAAACAAGAAATATTTCAAGATAGTTCTTATCAAATAGATGACCTAAACTGTCATCTACTATGCGCTTTGTAATTTGGTATTTTCATACCTATATTGCTTAACTGGACGAATTAATAACAAGTACGTGTTCACAATTGTATACTGATTAAAATGTATGTTGTTTAAATATCAACTTTATTATGTAAATAATTGCGATAGAAAATAGACACATATCAAGATTAAAATGCGTGCGAAAAAAATAGACTACCTGAATAACGTACACGAGACATAAAAAAACGCTTTATTTAAAAAGGCACTGCACACAAACTTCAACAAATATATTACGATGCAAGTTCTTTTGTTATTTTGTTTTGTTAGTTCTTGTAAACAATGTCAACAATTTTGGTGAGTATACAAACATATCATTACATGTACAAAGTTATTGTTTAAGCAACGGAGCTGATTGCTATATGATTATTGTATGTCATTACATTTAAGAAAAAAAACAACAGAGATACATTTGTTTAGAACGTATCACAAATAAAAGTGTGATTGAGTTTAAACTAGCATTATTTTTACGTTAATAAATGTTTTACAATAAAATTAATTAATCAACGATTTTAAACAAATTACAAATGAGATAACAACTATTAGACCTTTGTTGTCAGCAAGACTGTACATTAGATATTTTAAAGAAAATCGTAATACAATTTTCATATGAATTATCTTTTTATCAGAACAAGTCGATATCCATTTATTCGATAAAGTTTGTCAAATATTGGCGGTCCTTGTGTGATGCGAGTTTCTAATAATGAAAAAGATAGAGAAATAAAGCTATAAGCATATATGACAAAATCCAATAAGCATTGCAAAATACACATTCGAAAAGGTACATGACAAAGGCATTCACATGCAACCAAACGCAAAAGCAGGAACAAATCCGTAATGAATTATTTAAAAAGACCAAACCCAGACAGTTGGCATGGTCAAAAGAAAACCGTTCTATTTTAATACAAAAAAATTCAAGCGCTGACTGATGATCACCCATTTTATTCTTGAATAAAACTGTCGCAGCCTAGTGAGGCAGCACTTTATAAACACATTGTAAGCGTCTGCGACTGATGAAAACCGAATTGAAGTGTCACAAATTTGAACCCCATACCGACCATGAGCATGTAAGTCACAGAGCAAGTACACTTTGAATATGAGAAGGGATTTACAATAAGACATTTCACTCTCTTATGCATTTATCGACAGCTATGATTTTCGTTTCCGTTTTCTTTTGCTTTGTAGTTGTGGTTGGTGTCTTCACCGATTCTTGACGCTACTGATTTGTCTCTCTCCATTCACCTTCAGTCTGCAAGATTAATAAAAACCAGTTGATGAATCATTAATTACATGTCCTCGTGAAGGGTCATAAAATGTTCAAATATAAGGATGAATCATTAATTACATGTCCTCTTGAAGGGTCATACAAATGTTCAAATATAAGGATGAATCAATAATTACATGTTCTCTTGAAGGGTCATACAAGAGTTCAAATGTAAGACTATAGTAACACAAATGCCACGCGGTTTCAGAAAGAAACCTCTTTCGCAATGCTTTTTTGAGGGAGACAATGTGTCCTACACTGTCAACCTATAGTATGACTCCATTATTCAATTTGAAACAAATGCCGAACAAAAACGCACTCGCGTATGTGTAATGTTAACATTTACCAGGTGTGTTACTGATGGAGAGCACTTATGGAATATTAGTAAAATTTTACTTAATAGTTATAATATTTCACAGAACAAAAACTCGATTATTAATGTTACTTTTGTTTTGACAGTTTGGTACGAACGTTTTTTTGCACACACACGCACACACACACACACACACACACACACACACACAATTTCTTCAAGTCTGTGAACTCTGACATTATTTTGGCACATAAATAAAACGATTGGTTTCATGGGCATCAATCGATTTATGGATATTTGTTCAGATGATGAGGAGTGAAAATATACGACTTTGACTTGCGTGTCGCACTGATGGGCAGTCTCTTCATGAGGTCGCACACTGCAAACTTGTAACAACCAGTTTCGCAATAGCTCACATAATAGTAATATAATTGTATCTATGTTATTGCAAAACCAGTTGTAAAACCACAGTAAAAGAATTCTTAATTTTAATTTCGCTCTGAAACCACTGAAAACATTAGATTGTAATACTTTGTTAATATAATTTACTTTTATCATTGTTTGTGTGTCATAAAAGCACTTTTTCGCGATTCTTTATGAAGTCCTTAATCGCTACTGACTGTAACCGATAATTGCAAATACAATAAACCTCTGATAAAATAATGGTTTATATGCTCAGTTTATGGCATGTTGTGTTTTCTAAGAAATAAGGATACAACTGTGCACAATTATCAATTCCCAGAATTTAAAGAAACTTGTAACTTTTTATTAGTTATTTCGAATCTGGTTGCACTTTGAACAGAAAAATGCAATAAGCTTAGACTTAATATACTTTTTTGGGGGGGATTGTTATCTAATTTTCTCTAATTTTCGCAAATTCGATCAAATATGAAAAAGCAGCTTTATTTATTACAAATTATTTTTCGTTAAGTCACTGTTGATATATGTCTTGTGCGGTACATCTTCATGAATTTGTATTTTTCGACAACATAACCACAATATCTTATATATTGTTTTGTGCAAAGAGCTAAAATTCGATGAATTATGTGGCAATATTTTACAGTTGACTTATAATTAACGGTATTCAACAATTTAAGAATTTAAATTCCTATGCATTTAGACTTTAAAGACAAAATACTTTTTTAACCGTGATGTTACCTCTGGTATTATATATAACTAATCTGGAATGGATATATTGAGCGAAATAAATCTTTTTTCTGAACATATAATATCAGTTTCATTTAGAGACATATTTTTTAAAAACTGTACATATCATAATTCAAATGATATTCGCAAGAATAGTCGAATACACGCGATATTTATTGGATCGCGATTAGGGGTAGTTTTACAAAACGTCGTCGGAGTTTTGTACTATGGTTGGTTTACTAGAAATATGAATGTCTAGTCGCGGTTACATCATACCAGAATAATTATGAACTATTAAAATGTTTAAGAATACCTGAATAAACTTGTTTTGGTTGACTCTTTGGTTGCAATACTTGGTGAAGGCTTTCCTGATTTTGTTGATCGACTGTTCGTTGTCCTCCTTAACGTGAACCCGGAACAGCTGCTCAGCAAAATTCGTCGGGAGTATCGAGGACACCTGAAAAAGACAATTGTATATGATTGCATAATGACTCAATGAACGAACGACTCTGTCGGAGCTAAGTATTGATTATCGGCAAGGCCGATAACAGCTAGGTCAGCGTGGGGTTGAGGCTACAGGACAGTGCAAGATTGCGTGTACATAGGGTAAGAAATATCCCAGGAATAGGGTAGGAATTGCTTTTGAGAATTTGGTTCCAAAAGTTAAAAAAAGAGTTGCTGACATATCAAATGGCCTATAATAGTTCTTACTTCATTTGTTTTCGTTATTTTATGTTAGTTGAATCTGAATATTGAATATAACGGCTTTAAGCGTGTAAAATGTATAATAAAAGTGAAAATACTGGAGATACAAAGATTGATAAATTGCACTTTGGGTTGAGAATATAATTGCGTTATATTTTGATATTTTATGCTAATTTTATGAATGTATGTCCTGTCGATTTTGTCAATATACCATAAATCGAATCATAATTCACATGAAATGATATTTATTCATGCAAATAAACAGGATGACAAACAAGGGAAAATAAATATGAGTTTAACAGCTCATTTCATTAAGTTTAGCTAGATCAAACATACCTTGTCAGAGCCTTTTTCTTCAAAAATCGATAACAAGAATTATAGACGTTCAATTTTGTCAAAACAGTTATTTCAATACAGTCAAAACCCTTGGTTTATAATGCTGCATTAAAGTACATAGTTTGTGATTATGTCCATAGTTTATGGTTTATTAACAATAGAATTTTGCTCACTACCATTTTGGGCGGTGTCGCTTACGGCACCGTCCATAGTTATGAGAGCTGGATTTCAGAAGCACACATGATTGACCCTTTATCTCTTTCATTGCGGTCAGTTATTCATGTCTTTGAAGAAGTGGTGCGTGTAAAAAACAAATATGTATGTCCAAGGAGATTATAAGCTGCAAATGTTAATATTCATACTGTTAACTGTTTAAACTGGAAGTTCATTACATTGTGTAATTCAGATAAATATAAAATGCAGATTTATTAATGAGTAATACTGCGAACGAATATCACACATTAAAAAAGGGGAACTGCTATTAGAATGAGTGTTCCACTGACTTTGCATCATCTACTAGACCAAAATATTTGCGATATGCCGCGCGGAGCCTTCTGCGGCTTTTAAGCAGGGTGCGTTATAATATATGTCAGTCATATCATCTTAGCATCTCAGTGTCAACATACAGCTTGCGTTCGGAAAGGAATGACGCACTCGGGATGTATAGATTCAGATCACAGTGGCGTAAGAGGTAGGCCTTAGTTAATTTCAAACCTAGTTAATTTTGATCGAATTCTTTGACATGTATGAGCATTTATTTTAGACTTATCTTAAGTTTAATTTAAAATTATATAGAAAGTATTGAATATTTAGTATTGAAGTAGTTTTGTTGGATGTAAGTGACTTTGATGAATCATTTGCTTTTTGTTTACCGTATTTAAAGTCTCAAATTCATATCGTATTTCCTCGTGGACCTTTTTTTACTCGATAATGCCTTGTTATGCCAAATCTTGCGCGATGGGCATAAATATGCAAATTAGTGGTGGAAGGACATTCTTATGTATCAGCCAATTGAATTCTATCATAAACTGATATTTATGAAATATTTGTTATATATTTAACGTATTTTGTCATAAATTTTACACCAATAAATTACATGTTCCATGCCGATTTCGATCGCAGTATTTAGATCGTCTTTTCTGTAGAAGTGAACTTTGGCAATAGGGTTGTCTTTTCCAGAGCCATAATTTATGTTGGCCGGCTGAAACAAAATTGTGATAAGATAGAAGATATGTCTATTTGATTGAAACTTGTTTTTATCGCACATATACTATAGTGTAAAACAAGTTATTGTCCTGAACACGACAATATTAAATTTTGTTATGTTTTATTATATATATATATATATATATATATATATATATATATATATATATATATATATATATATATATATATATATATATATATATATATATATATATATATATATATATATATATTATAAAATAAGGATGTTAAATTAAAAAAGAACTTTTCCAGGCTACCGAAACTGCATAAAACCAGAATTTATTGTGACCCAAATAAACAGTTATAGGTGTCTGGGTTAAGCAAGAAACTGTCTGATTAAATATCAAATGTTTCAATGAATTGACGACAAGACTAGTACTGGTGAAGATAACTTTACAAGTGCACGTATCGTAGGTTTTCTATGGTTCACTTTCTGGCTATCATATAGGTTAAAATCTTCCTTTAAAAATGCTTCTTAGTTACAACTGCAAAAGAATCAATTTTGCTTAAAGGAATACTTATATGCTTATCAAATTAGTTTTCGAATCTTAAACTGCTGATACTTTTTTTAAGCCGCTCACTGCGTTACGTTTATTTATTACTCTGATTTGGTGAAGAAATTCTGCACCAGATCATATTTAATCGATATTCTTTAATTGCATTCCGAAAGTAACCATATGGTAAAGATGCACCTTAGCGAAAAAAATGTCATAATTCGAAATTCATAACAGAAATAAACAGTATTAAGGCTTTGCAAGATAGTTTAACATCTAAAATTTAACAACATTGGACATTGAGGATCAAACACTACACCAAAGAACAGGGTTAGTGTTCATTCTTATTTTTTCAAGATAGAAAAAAATAGATTATACATGTAAAGTACGTATATTTAAATAATTTAAAGAAAATGTTATTCCATTTTAAAGAGTTGCAAAAGTATGACCTTTTGCTCACCACAGTAATAATATAATCTGTTGAAAGGGATGTTGTATAATAAAAAGTAGAATAGGTGAACTATTTGAAACTATTTAAAGCTGCATATTCAATGCTGATCAAATCTGGTACTCTAACAGAGCTGTATAAATCTAAATTAAAATAATTTCCAATTTCATTATAATATTTCAAGTAGTCGGTTATAATATTATTCTAGGAATTGAGAAGTTTTCAAGATAGGTAGAATCAAATAACCTGGAACGATTAACTAGTTTTCAGATCAACATCCTTGGACAAACTCAAAATATAGTACGCAAAAGTGAATATACCGAGTACAAAGATTGTCTCAAAAGAGGCTAGAACAGAAAGTTGTGCAATGATTTAAAAAATAAAAAAATAGCTTTTTTAAGTCAGTCAAGTACATCCGTTTAATCATAACATGACCGCTAAAAGACCTCACCAATATTAGGAAGTCTTCAGATGTGAGGGTGTCATTTGGTTGATCCGTCCTTATTATCCTAATGATGGCTTCTTTCATTCCCTGGATTGTCTCCCGTAATTCATTCTGTAATATATTCGAATAAAATATTGGTTTATCAATTATTATGGTTCGATTTAAGAAAATGTATAAATAGTGTTAGTGCTAATCGCATGATTAAGAAATAAACATTTCGGAAGTGAATGAATTAGAAGACAAACGCTATCCAACTGTTTTTTATAAGACACATTGGCTGTAAATAGAGGTAAGTGTTCAAATAAACACTAATAGTTTGTTCAACCGTTTTATGTGAGGAGCCAGAATTGTGCGTACAATGCACATAAATAAAATGAAAATGAGTTATCCATGACTTACACAACTATTTTATCTTGTGAGGTACATGTTAAATGCGCTAAGGGGAAGAAATGTAAACAGTTGCAGGCGGCCTTGTGATGTACATTATGAATCCGAATAAAAAAATCCAGGGTACACACTGTGCTTGATTCGGGACGAACATGACAATAAATCATGTATCTAAATAAATTAAAAGCTAATCCAAGTAAATAAAATAAAATTAAAAATTAAATTCCGCATACATCTGGTTAAGACTTCTCTCTTAGTAAACAGTTAAAGGATCAAGTGATGTTTGATGCATTATACATACTTAAACTATCGGGCATTTTAGGATTGTTTTTATCTCTAAAAACCTTTTTTGAAAAGATATTTACGTCCGCGAGATGTTACTAGGAACAACGCTGTATATGGTGTACCTATAATATTAAATATCGAGATGCACTCTGATATTCATTTGGACAGATCTTGTGTTAGCAATTGTTTATGTAGGTCGAACATGAGGTGAGGCAGATTCGCTAAAACGTACAATAAGTAATAATAAGTGTCATAATTAATTAAGTATACTTTGAGAATTGAATGTTTACAACAGCATCTTTGACTAGAGGATATGGTAGAAACACGCTTGTAGTTTAGTTTAGTTTAGGTAAGGGAAAATCAAATATTTTTCTATGCACTATTAGTAAATGTAAAATCGCATTTAAAGATAGGACTGTTTTTAGTTATTAGTAATATGTTTAATAAAAATGATGTTGCCTCATAACTGATACGGTATAGCAAGTAATATAAGTTGAATCTACGTATTAATGTATATAATGTTACATTCTACTATACATTGTAAGTACAAATATAGATTGTATAACACGTCAGAACTGTGTATCATGGTCATACCGTTTCAATGATGTGGGAAGGTTTGCAGCGTGCCTCTGCGACCAATTTGTAAAGTTTCCGTTTTTGCACCTTTTGTAGAATCTTACTTGCTCTCTTCGCCTCTTCCTTCTGTTCGGTAGAGTGTAGGATCTGGAGGAATACGTTGTCTGTCAGCTGGATATATGCCTCCATATTATGTATAGCTTCGGACATTTTCATTTGTTTTTTCATGTAAACGCCACTGTTTGATGTACTGTAAAGTAGATAAATTACACAAACACAGGTTAACCTGAGTTATTAAATAAAGCCATGAGTATTAGGGTATAGTTTGACTTAGGACGAACATGAAATCAGCGTAACCATAACTAGGATTGCATTAAATCTGTTACATAAAACAAGATTCTTTACTAGCAATATACCATATGAATTTCAAGCTAATCCGCAATACACGTGCTTACAATTATAATCTTGTTTCCCTTTGAAAGAATATTCCCATCCTATGTCATCTTAAATCACATACAAAGTTTAGCTTCTTGGATGTAGTGTTACTGTTAAATCAATGCATCGTCTTGAGCAGTGCATAGATACATTTCCTAAGCATATAAGTAAGATGTTGTTAGTAACAAATGTAGAAGAATCCTATCCACAAATACGTTTCATTTACATGATAAGAGTTATCTCAAGGACAGCTAAAGATATTCCTTTCTTATATAGAAAGTTTCATTGTTGTAGTTTGATAGGGATGAAATTGTTTGACCCATCAAGACTAACTCGTAATTGTTTACGTTAAATTCAACTACTTACGTCTTTAAAAGGTTACAAAATACAAAAGTTATAACTACAAAAAGCAACACTCTATTATATACAACACTGGTGAACATAATTATAAGAATCAATAAAATCGACAAAGCGAATTCTTACATGTCTCGTACTTTCATC
The DNA here is from genome assembly GCA_007844125.1 of Sinonovacula constricta. NCBI lineage: Eukaryota > Metazoa > Mollusca > Bivalvia > Cardiida > Solecurtidae > Sinonovacula > Sinonovacula constricta. The sequence goes on from CM017565.1 coordinate 26,912,465, forward strand.
TGACAGCACTTAACAACAGACATCATAATTAGTTCATTCTTCTGTTAGACATATTAATTTATGTGTTTCTGTGAATTTAGCTACACGGAAATGAACGTCATTAAACATTGCATACCTTTTGAAAGCCCATAAACCATCAAATAAGATCATTGCTTCTGTGATCCTGCAATAATGAGGCAATCAACATTAATAATCGTTATGGGATAAGATATATACACACACTTCCAATTGGGGATTGGTTCGAGCTTTAGTATGATCACACAGGCAATGAATCCATACATGGAACTCATCCGGTTTTCCCTCAACCAGTACTCGAAGTTACGCTCTAAGGTATAGGTACAATGTACTTAGACCTTTAAGCATATATTTATATACATGGCTTAATTGTTTTATGTAGGATAACGCGATTATTACTTCACAATTCAAACCTATAAACTGGACAAAATTCTACATCAGCTCTTCATATTGTCATACTTTATTACAAGCTTTTCAAACCACTTTATCAGAATATTTTTACTTATTATGAAGAACTCATAAATGTATACAATACTTTCTATTCGTTTTTAGTTGCCCACAACTATATACGATATTCTAAAAACAACTTACACATTTATATAAAACTATATGTTCTTATTTAATTGTGATTTCTTAGAATGCTTAGGCTTCTTGTAGGATATTAATATCTTTAGACAATATTCTTTTTACGTATTTTACTAATTTTAATAATGCTACCTGCATACGTATAAAGACCATATATTATATTTTATACCTACATTTCATCGATAACGTTTTTTACCCGGTGCTGAAGGGCGCGTTGATGCAAACGACAGCGTGCGTGGTACATTTCATACAGGTTGCTGGCTTCCTTAAAAGATAAAGTCACTCCAATTAAGTTCTATTCAAAATTAAATTAGGCAGCACGAGCGTTTTTCATACAAGTGTTTATGTCTGGAACATGCCACAGACAACAATCTAATAATGACATTCGATACAGGTAAAAAAACAAAAATTTCATTCAGATCTTATCTTCCCTATGATACATTTTGTTTTCTGATTCTAAATTTCTAATTTGTGCAATACCTTAACGGCAAAGAAGATATATAGTTGTTGTTGTTTTTTTTCCATAAAAGTGTATGATGCATACAGCGTTATTCCTGTAAAACATGTTGTAAAAATGATTCTATGAAATGTGCAGTAAACAAGGCATACTGTTCAATTAGTCAGAAAAAATATTGCATCACTAAACGTTTGTGTAAAAGCACTATTTATCTTATCTCTAGAACATATGGGTAGCTGCCCTACAACAATTACTAACATTATCTGTAGAACAGGTTTGTAGTTTCACTTGTACTATCCTTATTCATGGAGCAAATTTGGAGCTCTCCATCTAGCTCTACTCACCTTATCCCTGGTGCATATTTCGAACTGTGGTAGATCTCTGGCCCTTTTGGCCAAGTTGATGACTCTGACGAACTCCATACATCGCGCATGGTCAAAGCTGTTTTTGATGCCCAACATATAACAGTCTCGGGCAATGTAGTCCCACTTGTCAACATCGACACCATTCTTCTTGTTGGCAACAATCTTGGAGGAAAAAAGTACAAATTTCGAACTACGTAGGAGTATATTCATGTAAATGACCGCCTCATGCTCATCATTTAAAGACATTAAAATTATTGGTATTTTCGTATTTATGAATTATGTAATAAAAGATAAGAATACTGTTTTATGGTAAATACATCGGGAGAAAGTACATATAAGTGATCTATATGGAAAGCGGACATCCTTTCTTGGACCTCCATAAATGGGTTTAAAAACGCGGTCTAAACTAGAACTTTCATTGGAGAAGGTCTTACGCCAACCATATTGTGAGCCAGTGTTTCTACCAACAGACTGGTCTAGGGTTTTACTCCAACAACAATAACTGCAAGTTGCCATATTGATACACAACATCGCGAGTCTTAGTTATAAAGTTGCAGTGTGCAACGCTCTACATTGTCACCTTATTCTCGAGTACTCTTAATAAAAACGATGTCTACCTCATACAGAAAACCTTTCTTGCTTTGTCTTCCCTTATATTGCCATGACTGAAATATAAAGACACATATTATACACATATAAAATACGAGTAAATACAACTGAAGGGAGTTCTTATAATTTGTATTTGTACGTTGTAAGTTTTTAAGTCTGTAAGTTTGATGAGACAATATGCGAGGAAAATATCCTTGAGCTTAAATATTACTTTTATATTAAAACAAAACAGATTAAACAATGATCATCTAAAATCAGCTTATTATCAAACGCGCTGCAATGCATACTGAAACTTTAACAGGTACATTCGAATAACGTTCATAAGAATACCAACAACTAATTTAAATTAGATCAATGAAACATAAGAAAAGTAATTGAATTTTTTATGTATATGCCTTCAATAAACAACTATCCTTAAAAAAACTTAAAACCAGTTATAGGTCACCTGTAATAAAAAGTCAGCAGCATCTTAAATCGATCGAGTACCTTCTATTTAAACGCCTTTGTAAGAGTTTTTAAACAAATGTGCGTAGAACCGCTGTTTTATAGAGTTTAATACAGCGATAGTTCAGAAAATTCCGGTCGCGCGATCGTAGATGTCCGTCTTGAGACATCGCAGACAATGCTCCGCTCGCTGCGCTGGTCATTTTTAAAGTTAAATCCAATTAAAAAAGCAGATCTCATATAAGAGCTGGGGCTTATGCAATGTTAAGTAGAAAGCGGTCAAAATGTCATGGCATAGAGATTTGCTCATCTTGTCTAACAGAAAAAAAAACAGCACAAATAGGTCAAGGTTTAACAGGAGAAGTTCTAAAAAGAAAGCAATGCAATATATATGCTCAGTTGGTATAACTAAAAATGACGATTACAAAGCAAAACATTTGGAAACCTGGTATAAAAATACTGGACTGTGTTGAACGCAGTTCTGACATTATGCAGCATTATAATTTTAGTTTGCTATATTATTTTGAAGAATCGGTTATAAGTCCGGTAATCCGTATGTTAATCTTTTTTTCGTCGCAAAACATACCTTATAACTATTATTAAAAATATGTGCAGCTAAAAAATGTTTGTTTCAGTTTAATGTATAGTCTGTTTTGGATAAAATAAGCTTGTTAAAGTGATTGTTTTGTTATATGTTCTAGCTGCGTATGAAGTTATGAATAACTCAATGACATAAAATATTCTATTCTAGCCTTCTTCTAGTTTCTGCAATACTAGTAAACCAATGGCTTGCCGGAAACGTATTGAATATAATGCATAGTTCATTTACAAGTTACATTTAAACTCTATATTTATATGTTATTTTTAATGCAGAAATATTTTATAATTGTAAGCGATTCGACAAACAATACTTTATGTAGCCGTCACTTAAAGGCGTTGTCCGACAGTGTAGGCAATTTTTTTCTAAAGTAAGAAGCCTAGAGCTTTGTGAATAGTCAAGCTTAAATCACCACTCGTTATTATTACAAAGAGGCATTTCCTATCAGAGCCTCGCTGCAGCGATAGCTATTTTTAAACTAGAAAATCACGTGACCACTTACTTTTGAAGTCATTCAGGTAATCCGCTCTGACATCGATATCTATTTTAGCAGAGGTCACTATCGAGCTTTTATACCGTTGGAAAAACTACAAAGCCAGGGTGATTTTCCTCGCGATTAGTTCTGTCTAACAATTCAGTTAGTGTTCAAAATCGTATTTAGTTAGACGAGAGTATGGATCTATAAAAAATATGCCCAAATTTACAAAAGCAGTGGTGCGATATTGTTATATATATTTGATATAGGCCAAAGGTCGGATACCAACTTTCAAGTCAAAAGTACACAAAAGATTAATCAAGTCAGCAGTGATTATAATTGCTTTAACATTCGTTTTCCAAAACTTCAATATTTTTCACCTATAACCATAAAACGCTGACCAACTCTTGTAGTATTAAAAGCCATTGAAAATGGCTTTACCTAGCTACTGTGATCACAGTTAATAGAATATGAAGGGTAGTTGGGTTGGGTGGCACAAGCTCTGGAATCAGTAGAAGACAAGAATGGGTAGGGTTTCATGTGTTGATGACCAATGGCAGCGCTGTAAGTCTGTGTGCATCAAGTGTAACTAATTGTTTACGATAATTCCACCAATGACATCTCTGATTATAAAGACAAATCAAGTGCTCCAGCTGTGATCTCACAGCATTGTATTATCTTGTGGGAGAGGTGACTAAAGAATGTCAAATCCTCTACCTTTAAAGATTTGGGTAGATGTGTATGGCACTGTCCTTCTATGAACGTAGCCCACGGCAGCATTGATCAACTTAACACGTGTCCAATGGCAGAAAAGGGTGGTAACACCACATTCTTAGTAAACTAAGTAATGAAACAGTCTGGAAATGCCTACTTGCACCTGGGGTCATGTCTAGGGGGGGATATGTTAATTGCTGTACCGTATAACACGGTGACCAATTGAATCGGTCTAAATTTGACTGATGTGCGTGCCATATGAACTCTCTTTTGATTGATTTCGCTGTCAACCCGATCTGAGGCTTGTAGGCAGCTATGACATCGGTAAGGGAAGGAGTAGGATGTCGAGTATCCTCAGTCACGTCAGAAGAATGCCTAACAAGCATAAACATATTTTTGCCTCTAGACAAAGAGATGATTTGGCAATATGTGCGGAATATAATAAAACACGATATTTGCTGGTATTTTAAACAAGTGTTGTTATGGTTGATTGATGTTGCTGGGACGAAAAAAATGGCGAATAAGCACATAGCATGACAGCAGTCCTTGCCCTAGTACTATCTGATAGGTTGAATCTATTCTAAATAACGCTGTTTGCTGAAATGGTAGGAAAAGCGGTGTTAGACAAATTACTTGAAGATTATGCAATAAGAAAAAAATGTTTCTTTTTGGTAATTTTAAAGACGATTTGCTAAGTAATGTAAACGTTTATAGAAGTTTTATACTTATAAAATTATAATTGGCAGTTACAATTACCGTGTAATAGGAAACACCTTGAGATAAGAACGTAACTTCATGCACTGTGATAAAATTAAATGTTATCCTAACTGGTAGCAACTGGCACGTACTTACAAAAGAAGTTTTTCTCACATTACTGATTTTGAGACTGATTTGACTATGGTCGACCATGTAAGTTAATTGTCACCCTCCCAGACTTTTACTGTTGATGTGTTGCGGGTAGCAAATAAAGGGACCATGATAGGAAAGAGGCCCGTTGTGAAACACAGAGACTTGAGATTCACGACAATGCGCTAATAAATATGTATACTAAATATTTCTACTACCATAGGCTAACTATTTATATTTATTGTTTCTCTAAATAATATACATAAACACTAAATATCAAAATAAAGATAGCAGACTATGGATGATAAACACACATGTATTTCTTAGAAGTACTCTATCTTGTAGAGATATTAAGACACTATATTCAACATTTGTCGCATCTGTTTTATATTCTTTACGGTACTTTCTTCAGTACCTCTACGTATATTTAAGTTAAAACAAAACAGTCAGCATAAACGTTGCCTATTCTGAATGATGTATTAAATTATTTTATGAATTCTGATGCCTTCACATATTGTTTTGATACTTGTAACAAGCCGTATCCAACACACGTCTGACCATGCAAACCGATACGAGTCCATGTCACTTCCTTACACTGTAAACAGCTGTTCCCATCATCATTAAACTTCTCATCTACGTGTCGAACTTAGTCATCATCGTGGCAGAGGAATTCCTAGCATTTATAATTGAAACAGAATTCAGACAGGTACACCTAAAATACAAATACTTTCTGATCGTGTCTATACAAATGCACAAATACAAGCATACATTTTAAAGCAAGGTAAACAAATAATAACCATATGCTTTCAAGTGTGTACTTCTGTGTTCATACCTTTTTTCACTTGTGATTTTTATCATTTTCATTCAAATCCACATGTGCCATCTTCCTCATTATTGGGTCAAAGAGAAACGGTACAGCACTGTATTTGAATTCATGGTCCGAAACCTCATCACTAAGAAATTATTGATATTTACGACCTTCCTATTGATCTCTTCTATATAGGCCTTAGTAACATAGCCTTTCTGTGACTTAAATCCATCTGATTTACCCTCCAGAACTTACCCTTAATAAAGCAAATAACTGACATTTAAATGCAGCATTTCTAGACATTGAGATCAATATTTCCAATGACAGCGTCTCTACTAAAATCTATGACAAGAGAGATGAATTCAAATTTAGTATTGTGAATTATCCATACCTTGATGGTGATTCACCTCGTGCTACCTCCTATGGTATTTACATATCACAACTTACAAGGTTTGCACGAATTTGTACTAAAGTAGAAGATTTCAATGCTAGAAACCTGTTTATTTCTTCTAAACTATTACAGCAAGGCTTTCGTTTTCATAAATTAAGAAAGGCGTTTTCAAAATTCTTTCATCGCAATGGTTTTATAGCGTCTAAGTATAATAGCAGTATGAAAACACTTTTGCAGAAAGGCATAAGCCATCCTGCATTTTATGGAAATGTTTTATACAAGATCAAGGGTCTCAATAACTTTTCTGACCACTTTACAAAACTTATCAGAAAATGTATTGCAGACGGTTACCAGCCGGGAATCCTTCGATGTACTGCATTGCTTGCAATTGACCCTTTTACAGTCAAGAACTTGCATTGCTTTTAAATCACACGATGACCGGACAGGTCGTTGAAAACAGTGACTTAAAGCCATAATTGGACAGTCACTGTTGGATTTCTTGTCTCTTCATCTCTCCAGTCGTGCCCTATATAGGTGGGGCAACTTGAGCAGTCTCCATACCCTTTACGTGAGAATGCACAGTAGGTATAACATCGGGATTTTTTTGTACCTTTATCATATATAATATGTCACTTGCGGATAAATCCTCGGCGTTTATGATATGTTTTTAAAACGTATTAACTCTAAACATACTACGTTTTTTTTTTTGTTGATTTTCTAAAATTCTATTATTTCTTCCGTATTATTTACATTTCACTTTTGACACTTTTGGCATATGACGTCATGGCATTTATGACGTCATTATATGGTTCTTATAATATATCAGCGCTTGTACTGCTTTATTTTATTTTAAATTACTCTCTCATTTGGAATTTTTCGGTTGCCGATGCTTTTATCTACTGTACATACTGTACATATGTTGTTTTATTACTAGTTATTTTGTATGTACATATGTTCATTATATCTGTTTTAACTCCCGATGCAGGTGCTTACTGTTAGTTGTGTCACTTTGACGGGATATTTTTATTTACACTGTTTGTTTGATAGAAAAACCTTCAGGAAGTGCGAGGTTGGAGCGCTCCACAAACCAGGTTTAAGCACCCCAGTTGGCCCTTTTGCCGACTGACCGTTCCAAGGCGGTAACTGATGGTTTTTCTTTTTGTGTGTTGTGTCTCGTCTCTGTGTTTTTTGTCACATTTACATTTACCTTGTTTGCCTTTGTCTACAGGTAGATAAAAATTTAAATATCTGTGAAAATTTTGATAGGACCTTTTCTTATTTACCTATTCTTATACTCCGATAACTGAGATCGGCACGTTCCGAAATATTTCCGGTACTTTTCGTTAACACTCAGTTTTAGCGGCCGTCCAATGCGATTGGCTGATAAGCCTCTGGCAGATTTCGTTTTTCTTTTAAAGCATAAATCGTTTCATATTTAACTAATATTTAACTAAAATCGTGTTATAAAAGTTCATTGCAAACAGTCATTATAAGGGCATTTTAAATTGTCATATTGTTTATAGATTTCCCAACTGAAAGGTCTCGTGTTTTTGTAGTTTATCGGTAACACATTAAAAGTTGACATAATTACAAAAGTTAAACGGAAAATTAGGAGTGAACAAATGACTTGCACAGAGTTAATTATACTTTGCGACCATGGCGTTATTTCTTCAATCGTTTAGAGTATGGTATTGTAGTGATTACATGCATATCGACATATTCCGTATATACATTGAATATAATCGTTTATTTTTTGACATATAGACAACATTTTAAACGACATATACTTTTTAACTCTCAAAGATTTTTACATTTTAAATGTATAGTATCAGGTTGCGGGTTTATTACCTTGGTTAAGGCCTCATACCTTTGGTAACAATTCTCCCAAAGAGTAACCAACGAGTTTGAAACTTCCATGTTTTGACCTTTTATTATTTTCCTTCTCCTTAATATGGTTATAGGTATATAATTCGTATTAAATAGTAGCATTTAATCAATATTTATTTTAAACATTCTTCGAATGTTGTTGCAAAGTTCGTCTAACGTCATTTGCATTTCTATTGGTTTACTAAGTGGTTTACTAAGTTTATATGGTTATTATTCATTTGGTCACTGAGCAAAGTGACAGACGAAATACTAAATTTCAATTTATTTTAGCTCCGGACTGATTTTGAAAGTTTACAATACACTTATTAGAGAAGAGTGTAAGATTTAGAAATGACCCTCAATTCGCTTTAATTTATTGTTTAATTCTTACTGTCACTTACTTTTTATTTGTACCTCAACAATGTAACATTTTACTTTTGGCAGTTAACAGTAATCTTGACTTGAGTATAGTCGTAGCACAAGCCTTTACACAAAGTATCGATCTCTCAATTTCTTATACCATGACGAACCAATAGTAACTATATGATTTTTGGCTTGAACATAAATACATTGCACCATATGTGAGTTTGACATTGAATTATGCCCTTGTTATTCGCTCTACAACGTACACAGTCCATACACTAGTGATCACTATGTGTAGCTTCATACAGATCAACATATTACTTATCTGAGACACTCATCCCGTGCACCTTTATGTGAAGTTGAAATGTGACTATGACTTGCGATATAGATAGTACGTTACACGCGTAAGTGATTTATCAATGTATGCTTTTACTTGCACCACATTGGATCTTAAAGGAGAAAATTAACCCACCTGTCCTGGGACCCTCGGCTTGGGTCCCGCAATCTGTTCCTTGATAAAGGTTATGTCAACATTGGTAAGGCCATAATGACGGAAGTCTGTTTTTAGACCATTTGTATCCAGCATGTATTGGAAAATCTTAACAGATTGTTCCTCATGCTACAAATAAAAGAAATAATTGGCTAAAAGTAAGACATTTTAACTGAATGAAAACACACATTACATCATAGCCGCGTGCTTGGGTGCATACCGATTTTGCATATAAGTTATTGGAATTCAAATGTTGGCAAATTTCAGTCATTAATTATTACATAACAAATACAATCATCATAGATTTAAATGCATCTGGCACAGATAAAAGAATGAAACCATCAAATAGGGGTGATTTGTTCCTTTCGTTATAGCTGTTCTACCATACTCCAGCAAAATTAAATAGTAAATATGTTCAGTGAGTTTTTGTTGAAAATAAGGTAACAGACCACCACACGTGAAACTTCTCACCCACTGTATACTGTTAAGTAGATTGTACATTAAAACTAAATACCATATAATAAAATGGCAATATTTTGCTGGATATGTACGTATGTGAAAGGCTTTCAAGTAGTTAAATAAGAATATATGAAAAAGTCCTATGAGCTTTGCAACATCAAACTCCGAAAAGGCACAGAACAAATGTATTTCACATGGAAGCCAAGCTAAAAGTAAGAAGAATTTTTTTATGAGTCTTTTAGCGAAAAGAGCAAACCCGACAGTTACCGCCTTGGAACGGTCAGTCGGCAATATGGACCGACTGGGGTGCTTAAACCGGTTTTACAGAGCTATAACCTCCACTTCCTGACGAGTTTCTCAAATGCAAGCAATGGAAAGAACAACAATCATTTTGAATCCAAAATGCCCAAGCGCTGATATTTTCTATAAGTTATGACGAAAGTAGTGACGTAATTGAAATATAATGTCCACATAGTGTTTAGAAAAGAATTTTGTATTATTTCGATTTGAACAACTACACAAAATGGTTGACTATAAATAAAATAAACTTTCTGAATCATGAACAAACATGACCAGAGACGAAAAAATGGTTTGAGCATCCTGCAAGTTTAACGCTGTATATTTAAAATACTTACCGTCCATGCGGATGGCGTCATGCGAGGAATAAACTCCGTGTCAAACAGATGTGAGAAGGGTCCATGGCCTTAAAGAACAAAAATTGAAGTGTCTATAAGGTACATAAACGTTAAAAAATTTCCTGTTAGTCATAATGGCAAAGTCTAATTATTTGTATGAAAGGAAAAGGGTTCATCAAAAGATCGATAAGACTAACAAAATGATCAATCAATTATTTGTTGTTGTTTTTTCAAAAGTGTGTGAAAAAAAATGCAAAACACTTTTTATTTTTTGTTTATAGTGTCTGTCATATTAATTAATGGGGATTGATTTAAGGGTGTGTTCGTCTAAACTTTGAGGGTACTTACAAAATATGTGTTTATCTTAGGAAACAAAATAATTAAACAAGGAAGGCGTTACTGATAGTTAAAGCACGGCCATGAATGTACACATATAAAATTCGAATTAGCAGGCTTGGTAAAGGGATGATACATTCAAAAATAAGTGTTTAATACATTGTTATCCACAAAAAGTTTATATTTTAAGCAGTATAATTTTATCAGACTGCTTTTGCGACAAATTTTGATCATTGTAACGACGTCCAGTTATTTTGGTGGAGGAAGACCCCAGATAAATGTCTGGGTAGAACCAGCAGCGCATCGCAGGTGAGCTGGAAGTATTTTCCATATTAAAAATTTCGCCCCGAACGTGACTCGACGTGGGAGGCTTAGCAGAAGAAGAGTAAGACGTAAAGTTGAATGACGCCAACAAAAACATTTGCATTATCTGTCACTGCTGATATTTTACTTGGTCTAAATATTTTCAAATTAGTTGGTAAAAAGTTAATGCCATATTCTGTATTTCATAAAATGCACGATTTATATCACCAACAAAGTCAATGTTGCCGGTATTTGTAGTACTCTTGGTCTAGTAACTAAAAAATGCAAAAATAAACATCCATGTTTACCTACAAAGCAAACAATACTTCGAATGAGCTAACGATGTTTAGTTACAATTAAGTTAAACAATAACGAATGTCACGTGTTTTAAGTCAAACGGTAAGTTACCGCGAATGTGTTAGTAAAAGGTGCTACTGCAGTCGCCGATGAGTTTTAAATGATGGTATTGTGTTGTAATAAAACGTCGCCTACAGTGATAGCAGCAGACGTTTGTGCACAAAACGTCGCTTGTTAAGTCGAGTCTTTGTATGAGTTTCGATACAACGCATGGTGCATAGCCTTCTCCATGAACCTTTGTACATGGTGGTTGTATTAAATCTGTGTGACTTTAGACCTTCAAAATAACAACGCATAGTGTTGGTCATCAAGAAACCCTTCAATCGGGATGTCCTGAGAGTCCATTACCCGACATGAGCTTGATAAATGCAGGCGTGTATGGGACACAAATAAGGGTGTTCATCTTAACAATATTATTACTCTCCCTCAGGCAATCCAAACTGTATCAATAGATGTGAACAAAGGTAACATTAAGGTGTCCAATCCAAAACACAGACATTTAAGTAAAATTAAACAAGTAGAGTCTGTACCCACCATTGCACAAAAATACCTTTCTGTATGCAGTATTAATCCAAGATCTGTGAAAAACAAGACGCTTTCCCTATGTGACTATATACAATCGAATGATTTTGATTTGGTTGCAATAACTGAAACGTGGCTTGGAAGCAAAGTTGATAAAACCTGCCTAAGTGAACTTATTCCAAACGGTTATTGCATCAAACATGTACCTCGCGGTGGTGGTGGTAAACGTGGTGGCGGTGTCGCCATCATTCTCAATTCAGAAATTGACGTCCGTTCGTTCTCCTCAAGTGTAGACAAAGAATCATCATTCTCAAGCTTTGAGTACCTAGACTGCAACATTACAGTTAAAAACTTTTCCGTACGCTTAGCTGTCATATACAGACCGCCACCAACCAGAGAAAATGGATACACGACCAAAGACTTCCTTGAGCAAGACTGGCCAGCTTTTCTTGGAAAGTATGCCACAGATGACAAAAGTGTCATTATAGTTGGAGACTTGAACTTCCACTTAGATGTTCCTAGTAACCGTGATACTGAAAGGTTTGAGAATATTCTTAAGGCTTGTGGTATGAAACAACACGTTACCCAACCAACGCATGTAGGAGGTCATATTCTCGATGAGATAATAACACAGACTACTTTGACAGATTTTGCACCAGTATCTGACCAGAAAATAAAACGTATCATTTTAAAGTCGCCTAATAAATCATGTGAGCTTGATCCAATACCGACTTGGCTACTCAAATCTTGCATTGATGAACTACTACCGATATTGACGAAAATAGTTAATACATCTTTGGAAACAGCGTATGTCCCAGAAGTTTTCAAATGTTCACGAATACGGCCTCTACTGAAGAAACCGGTACTTGACCAAAATCAACTGAAAAACTATAGACCTGTCTCGAATCCGCCCTTTATATCGAAGGTTCTAGAAAAAGCAGTGGACGCACAACTAGAAACGCATCTTGCCTTGAACAACCTACATGAACCCAACCAATCAGCTTATCGGAAGTTTCATTCTGCTTAGACTGCATTAATAAAAGTACAAAATGACATAATGCAATCATTAGACCAAAACAAAGTTACTGTGCTAGTTCTCTTAGATTTATCAGCAGCGTTTGATACTATCGGTCATGATACTCTCCTAAATCGCCTTATACAGGACTTTGCAATAATGGGTACCCCTCTAAAGTGGATGACGTCATATCTCAACGATAGGTACCAATAGGTATCGACGGCGAGTTGTCGGAGGCCGTTCACATGACATACAGTGTACCGCAGGGATCGGTATTAGGTCCGAAAAACTACATCATGTACACAAAACCTGTTGGATCGATTTGTAGAAACCACGGTCTATCTCACCACTTCTACGCCGACGATTCTCAACTGTATCTGACGTTCAAACCCAACGACAACGTGAGTGCTAGGGAAGCTCTGAATCGTGTTGAGAGCTGCCTTTCAGACATTGTATCCTGGATGCACATTAACATGCTCAAGCTAAACACTGATAAGACCGAGGTGATTGTATTTTCGTCAAAACATAATGAACAGTTTGTTGGTGATAGATATGTAACCGTCGGTACATCTCAGATTAAGCCATCACCAGTTGTCAGAAATCTCGGCGCATTCTTTGACTCCAGGATAAACATGGAAAGTCACATTAACGCTGTATGTCGATCTAGTTTTGCTCAGTTACGACAGATTGGCCACATTAGACAATACATTACAAGTGACGCCACAAAATCTCTCGTCAACAGCCTTGTTACATCTCGACTTGATTATTGTAACTCCCTGTTGTATGGTGTACCCAAAACTCCTTTAAACAAACTACAGACTGTACAAAACACGGCAGCTCGTATCATTTCCAAAACATCACGTTCCTGTCATATCACTCCTATTTTGAAAGAGTTGCACTGGTTGCCAATAGACTGTATAATTAAGTACAAAATTCTGACAATGACCTACAAAGCGCTACATGACCAGGCTCCATTGTACATCAAATCTATGTTAGAACTATATACCCCTAGGCGAGCACTCAGATCCCAGGATAATACTATGACACTTGTGCAACCTAGATGTAAAACAGCGAGCTATGGTGACAGGTGTTTCTCTGTATGTGTACCTCAGTTGTGGAATTCTTTATCAGTAACATTACGACAGTCAAATAGCTTTGTTTCTTTTAAGAAGTCATTTAAAACCTACCTTTTCATCCAACATTATGGATGTCAGTAAATATATCAGTTTTTTGGGACATTTAAGCTGCTGTTCTTTTATATGTATCATTGTCATATAGGGAAATTTGTTACATACATTCAGTGTTTAATTTTTACCAATATGTGTTCTGTTATTTAAGTGTTTAAAATGATTTTACGATCATTGTTTTTTCATTCTTAGTACTTATATTTTGATTTTATGTTCTAGGTTTACAGGTTTTATGTTTTATGTTTTTATGTTTTGTCAACTTGTCACTGCTATTGTATTTTAATTTTTTTTTTAATTATTGTCTTTGTAAACCACCTTTGAACGTATGTAAATTATGAAAAGGGTGGTATATAAATATGGAAAAATAAATATGAGCTGTTTTTTTTGCGTTGTGCGTGTGCTGGACAAAGATAAGAAGCAGAATCGATCGAGTCGAAAAGTGACCCTAATTGCATTATAGGAATGGCGGAATGACAGAAGACCTGCAAACTACAAATATATGCATATGACGTTGTACCATTTATCATACTGGAATAAAGACAGGCTTAACTTAGCGGATATTGTATTCCTGTCAAATTTCAATGACAAACATCCAGTCGCATTCCATACAAAAGCATATGCCTTACTTTTAACCTTCATGAATAATTATTTCATTGATGTAAAGGCAGTGCTGCCATTTTATCATACCTTGTATGAATCCACAAAGCGTTAGTGCGGCTGTGTAAATAGCCAATACATATTCTCACTTTGTCGCCCTGGGTTCGAATCCCCCTGGCTGCCGAGTAATTATCCTAGGTATACTTTGTTAGGCTATCAGTCTTGATATATATTTATTATGTTTGCTATGTTCTTAAAATGAAAGCCTTTTAAAAAAATATTTTGATCAGTTAATTAAGATGGACTTAAGAATGGACAATAAGAAAGGTACCATGCACCAGGTTCCGTTAGCGAAAGGTAATACTTTAATTCTTTAAAACCTTGAGGTATATATATATGAAACATTTTATACAAATTCGGGTCGGTGCCTTAAATCAGTGCTGTTGCTTGTGCGAGTTTATAAATACTTAAAGCAAATAAGCATAACAATTGTTATGTTAAAACTAGTTTTTCATTGATTTTTCTAACTACTATAAATCCAAGTTACCAAGATCATGACAAAGTCCCGCTATCTCAACACAAAGGATGTCTTTTTCCGTGATTTCAAGGTCGGGCTGGCGCAGCTGTATTTGTCGCACTAATCGACCTGCCAGGTGACACACCCTACAACGTCATTCAGCAACTGTTTACACACAGGCAAAATATATAACATGAGCGAAATTACATCAAGATTGTTGTTTACTGGACAAGAGCTTCAATACATGTTTATTATATAACAGGCGAGAAGTTACAGATGAAGGTGTGTTATGTATTGCGGGAATGTGCTACATAGAGAATATTAGGTTTGTCTTGATGAAGAAATGTTAGCACACCAAGCTGAGACAAATCTTAATTGAGAGGTATGCGAATCGATTTAGAGTTTCGTGCCTTTATCCAACCATATGTTTTACTAACAAATGTACTGTCTGATGTAAAGAACTTGTTTGCTTTCATTTCTCTCTTTCTAAGAAATTCTGAAATATGCAAGTTTGCGTTGAAATGTGGCTTTTAAACACGTTTTACTCTAAATGGATGAAGTTTAACTTAATCGTTAACAGTGTCAATACAACGTTATAGTAGTATCAAAATATCTTCTAAGTCAACTTAGCTATTAATGGCAAAGATCCAGAATAATAACAATAACAACAAAACGAATAAAAAAGAAATGTGTACCCGACAATACGGTTTAAGTAATCTGATTAAGGAGTGCATCAAACAAAGATAGTTTTATCATAAACAGAAGGATTTGTCTTATGAAGGTTTTTAAACTTTTCAATATGAAACTGAAAATTGGATTAAGAAGGAGAAGAAAATAATATGTAAATACAGCTGTGAAAAACACTTATACAAACATATGACATTGAAATCAGCATGTCGATATAATAGCGTTAAATAATTAACAATACCACAGAAACTACAGAATTAATTAGTTATATAATTCTAACTGAAGATTTGGATGTGATAATACTGCGAATGCCTTTAATAAGCATTTCATTGACATTGCTAGCTTTAAGGTAAAATCTTAATTAAACAGAGAACATTTAGAATAATTAGAATCGCTCAACCTAAATAAATTAAAAAACAAAACATTCGTTCTTAATTATGTTACATTTCTACAAGTATAACATATCATACGCACAATAAACACGGAAACATAGATAAGAACTGATGCTATTGGGCCACATATATTAAAGACATGTGCAGCTACAATAGCCACTCCCATTTTCAGTTTTATAAACAACATGTTATACATACCGATTTTACGTCGTCCGTGTTTTGAATTAAGTTTACGCTTACTCTTCTACTGGTAGTGGTTCACTTCCTGTCATGTAGTATAAATACTAGACCATTTTAGCTGATTCGTTGTATATTCGCAGCAGCTATAGTTACTACTACAGCCTACACTTTTGTGAATGTTTTTGCGGAGTAGTGCTGTTATAATTAACGTACTGGAAATCTACGTTGAACTTTGTCTTTGAGCGATAACTGTAAGAAGTATAAACCTTGATACGGAAAATGCATTAGACCTGGTTGATTTTAAAATTCTACTTTACAAGAATAAATTAAATACGTTTTCAGACTCTCGATTACATTGGTTCAAATATTTTTTGACTGACAGAAACAAATAGTTAAGTACCAAGCCACCTTAACTAGCGTTATAATAACGTAAGAATAATAATCCTGTTCACATTATCATTTTCATTTATGCTTTCATTTACATTAAAATTACAGCAATATTTGTTTAATAGTATTATGTATTCGAATACATTGTTGTCGAAAGCCTCTGTTAGAAAAGATACACATGTACTTGTGTATATAACTTAAGAATTACCTGCGTTAAATTATTATTATTATTATTATTATTATTATTATTATTATTTATTCATTTATTTATTTTTATTATTACATCATCGATTATTCACTTCACAAGACAACGCTCCTACCCATGCCTCATAGACCAACCGACTCAAGATCTCCTTCTTGCATATAGAGGCCGTCTAACATCTCGCCTGTATACCAGACTTACTCCCTATGGATTGTTATATATTATTCGCGGTATTAAACTATGTGATAATCTCATTTTGTGTGGTTTGCGTACTAACTTAAGGATTACTTTATGTTATGTTTTTTTCTGAATTAAATGTTATGCACGTTTAACTTTACGTATAACAAAGTCAATAAGATAAGATGTTGAAAGGTGTGGTAACCATATAAAATAGTTTGGGAAATGAAAACGTAAAATCTCTACAGTTATACTATGTAATTTATGTCACTATACAACTGACATAATGTACTGTGTATCATACTTTTGATACAATGACCAGTTATTTTCTGATAGGTAAAATCTAGCCTGCGTGGGCATGGTTTCGGTGACCAAGTAGACCTGCGACAGGCAATGCATCAGATCCTGGCCACTTACGACGAGTAGTGGTGCCAGCATATCTTCTCCACATGAATACATCGACACAAGCGCTATGTGGAGTTCATGTAGAATTTTTTAGAAGCTTTTAAGTTGTAATGATAGTTTATCCAAACGCTTTAAGTGACGTTGTTCTAGGCGTCACGACATGAAGTCGTCGTGAAAAAACGGCCTGCTCCGGGTCATGTTTTATGTAAGTTTTATACGTCACATTTTTTGTTATGTTAGTTTCATAAAAACCTTCCGAAAATACGTTGCAGATATCTAACTGTATTGTCTTAATGTTAAATTTATATTTCACACCTAATATGCATATATATGCTACTCTTTATAACATATTGAGACCTCAAAGACAACGTTTAACCGCAACATGGTTAAATAACATATAGAATAACAATTTTCTAATATATTTTTGTAGTATGTAAAAACCAAATCAAAGTAAAACAAATTGTGCCTACAACATTCTCCTAAGTCGACTTTACACATAGTTTGACGTGAAAATAATAAAAATATCTATTTAAAACCCTAAAATTAATCGAGAGTAACTATAAAAAACTATTCACAGATGAAGAGCAAGAAATTATGTTACGAGCAGAAAAAAATTTATGTATTTGTGAGATTTGTTAGTGACAGTCTATAAGTTTTCTAGGCACAAAGTGTGGAACAATTTATCAGCTTTTTTTAAACCAGACTTACCCAATTGAGTGTTCAAATCTGGTATGAACAGCTTGAGGGTAGACTAAGTAGCAGGCTCCAAGCTGCTTTAGGTTTCGTAGTCTCTGAAAGGAGGGAGTGTTGATGATCTTGAGACACAGGAGGTGAAGGACAATGTTGCCGTGAATTGGGTCCATAATCACCTGTAATATACATAAGCATAGAAACATTAATAATAAAATATCTATAATATCTATGTAAATTGCTATTTATGCAAAATCTTACTTTAGCAACACACGTTATATACAATTTACGCTGCGTAACACTTTATGAAATGTAATGAGTACAAAATTAAAGGCATTGTTAGGCAGATGCTAAGACCAAATTTCAACATGTGTATGTACATGTGATATAATGGTAACAGTATTTTTATTAAAACATAAAATTAAGTAAAGTTATAAGTCCCAAAATTAATTTATCATCGTACTTAGCTTGACGTTTTCTTTTGTTTCATATAGATTTAGTAGGCATTAAAATCAGTTTTACATAGTGCAAAGTTTTAATTACCATACTACATGATCCACAGTCAAATGTTTACTGATGATGCCGTTAATCTGACATCGTGTAAATAGTGTTAAGAGTCTTTTTTTAAACACTACAATCTGCAAATTTGACGTCTTTTGGATATTAGATTCGTCCACATACAATTGTCTTAACCTGCCAGCACTGTCAATTGCGTCCAGAAGGACAACGTGAGAATGTACAGGAGTGTGTGCCTTTAACAAATTATGTAATGAACTGGTTTTTGATGGGAGAAGCTTGTTGAAGAACCTGAGAGAGTCCTGAAATGTAAAATTTGATCTCGCTAGCGACTTAAATCTCAAATACACTTGCAAAATTGTCATTGTTCACTTGAAGATTCTTGTTACAGTTTAATTCATGTTTGAAACATTGCATGTGCCTGTTTTAGGTTGTCCGAGCTAACTTAATACATGCCCTGCGGAAGACCAGGGATTCCACGCGAAATTTGTACAACACTTCAAAACACATCGAAGAAAACATCACAGGAGGTCCATGTGGTGTTTAAGTACATCGTAAATAGCAATACAGTATAAACATGATGTAAATAGACACGATCTTATATATTAAAAAACTTCAGACTCCATTTCCACTCGGTCTTAATGACAATATTTATCAGGCGGGCAATATTTCTAAAAATTCGAACATTGACATCTTTAGTATTCTATCTTTACGCAAGCGCAAACGACGATCTCATGGAATTAGAAAAAATCATAATCTTAAACGCAGATTTAGGAAAACAGCTCCTATTCAAGATCTGAACACACTTTATGTTCGATCTGGTATTCACGCCTTACTTTGTACAGTTACCAATCTACCCTTGAAAGCACTAGTTATTTTGGACAAAAAGGCAGATAAAATATATTTACGTACTCATCCTTTATGATAATAATAATAATAAAAGTTTATTTTATATAGCGTAAGTTCCTTACAATTAGCTCCAAACGCTTTATACAATAAAAGTAGTTACTGATTACATAAAAAGTTATTTAATTAAAATTGACATATAGGATTAAAAGCAACATTATGACTAGGAAAGTTCAATATATAGTTCACGTAGAATGGTAAGCACCAGTTATAATATGCAGTTCTTTATCACTTGGCATATGCCTCTATGAATAAATGAGTCTTTAAATATTTCTTAAAAAGTACAATGCTGGTAGCAGATCTAATTGCACATGGTAAAGAGTTCCACAGTCGTGGGCCTGCCACACTGAAAGCTCGTGATTGCACCAAGCTGGATGAGGTAAAGGGTATGTTGACTAGATGTTGATCAACAGAGCGTAGGTTGAAAGCTGGTACATGTGGGGTGATGAGTCCTGTAGATAAGCTGGTCCATCACCATGGAGAGCTTTGTAAACGAGGAGAAGGATTTTAAACTCGATTCGCTTCTTAACAGGTAGCCAATGTAGTGCGCGTAACAGTGATGTAGTGTGACAGTGCCGTGGGCTACCTGTGAGGATCCTTGCAGCAGCATTTTGCACGCGTTGTAGACGACTGATGAGTGTTGCTGGAAGGCCACAGAGCAAAGAGTTACAATAATCCAGCTAAGTTGTCACAAATGCATGGATGACCAGTTCTAAGGAATCTTGGCTCAAATACCTTTTCAGCTTACCGATGTTACGAAGCTGAATGTAGGCCCCTTTACAGATGTTGTTGATGTGGGCTTCCATGTTGGCATTTGAGTCAACCAAAACACCTAGACTAGATGCTGTGGAGGATGGTGCAATGTGATGACCTCCAACGGCGAGGGACTGAGGTGCTATCTTGGCTGCCATGTGCTTGGAGGATATCACTATGAATTCAATCTTTTCGTCATTCATCTTCAGTTGATGCTTGCACATCCAGGCCTGTATCAGTCCAACACAATCCTCAATCTGTGTAGTAGCCATAGCAAGCTGACTTGGTTTTACACACAGATAGAGCTCAGAATCGTCAGCGTAAAACTGATAGAGTGGCAAATGTTGACGTAAAAGGCGACCCAGTGATGATGTATAGATGTTAAAGAGGATCGGCCCGAGGACCGAACCTTGTGGGACACCACAGCTCAGTTCCTTGGAGTCAGAGCGGGTGCCTTTTATGTTGATCTTTTGCTGGCGATGATGGAGATAGCTCTCGAACCACTGAAGAACAGTACCTCTAACTCCTAGTTCATGTAGAATAGACAGCAGACACTTGTAATTCACCGTGTCGAACAACTTTCTTTTCCCCAAGGGCTATCACTACATCGTTGTACAATCTGAGCATGGTGGTCTCAATACTATGTCCAGCTCTGTAGGCACCCTGGTAAGGCTCATGTAGGCCGTTGCGGGTGAGGTGTTGGTCTAGTTGTGCTGCGACTACCTTCTCCAATATCTTAGACAGGAAGCCAAGATTTGAGACCGGCCTGTAGTTTTTGCAGAGCTCTGGGTCGAGTTTGGGCTTCTTGAGGAGTGGTGCGACCAAGGCTTGCTTGTAGCTGGACGGAAATAACCCTGTCTTGATTGAAGTGTTCATTATGGATGTGACGAGAGGACTGAGCTGTGGGAGGGCCAGCTTTACCAGTGAAGTAGGCATTGGGTCCAAATCACAATGCTTATTGGCGCAGGACTTGATGAGCTTGATCACTTCATTTTCTGTGACAGACTGAAACTTAGCAAGTATGGACTCAACAACAGGAGGTGGAATGTGAATAGTGACATGATCAGATGGAATAGAGTCTCTTATCCTGAGTATTTTCTCAATAAAGAACTCACTAAACATATCAGCAATGTCAGAGTCTGTTCCTGATGGCAGTGGAGACACTGAGTTTCTACCGAGAATGTCATTTGTGACGCGAAAGAGCTGCTTGGTGTCAGCTTTGTGCTCTTCTAGGAGACCTTTGAAGTGGTTTGTTTTAGCCTCATAGATAAGGTCATTGACCCTCTGCCTGAGCTCTATGAATACCTCTCTATGCACTGTGAGTCCGGACTTCCTCCATGCTCGTTCTGCCTGACGCCGCTTTTGCTTGGCATGCCTGATGGAGTCATCATACCATATATGAGCTGGCTTCCATCATTCAAAAGTACACTACCCATGCTTTAAGACCTCATATAGATAAACAGTCTCAACATAAACGACATTTCATGAAAATCAAATACATTAATAAAGGGATTGATCTTATCGACTTACCCAGTATCTTTCGGGACAAAAATATCATCAATAAAATCCCAAGTTACTTCGAAAACAAAGAAAACCCAATGATTTGTTATAAGAACAAAAAACCCATTAGAGGTCTTATTTTTAATTACAACCAAACAGTAGCAGACCTTAACCTAAATGACCCTTCTCAAGATTCTTGTAACTGTTCAACTTCACCTTTCTGTTATTTACCTTCTGGTCATAACATTACTGGGGATTTAAACATCATCGATGACTACAAATTGAGAAAATTACTCTTTAAGGGCCCGAAATATCGCCTGCCAGATAACATCTGCAACTCTAAACAATACTACGTTTTATTTTGTTGATTTTCTAAAATTCTATTATTTCTTCCGTATTTTTTACATTTCACTTTTGACACTTTTGGCATATGACGTCATGGCATTTATGACGTCATTATATTGTTCTTATAATATATCAGCGTTTGCACTGCTTCATTTTATTTGAAACTAGTCTCTCATTTGAAATTGTTTGGTTGCCGAGGTTTTTATCTACTTTACATACTGTACATATGTTGTTTTATTACTAGTTACCATGTATGTACATAAGTTCATTATATCTATTTTAACATTTTAACTCCCGATGCAGGTGCTTACTGTTAGTTGTTTCACTATGACGGGATATTTTTATTTACACTGTTTGTCTGATAAAAAAACCTTCAGGAAGTGCGAGGTTGGAGCGCTCCACAAACCAGGTTTAAGCACCCCAGTTGGCCCTTTTGCCGACTGACCGTTCCAAGGCGGTAACTGATGGTTTCTCTTTTTGTGTGTTATGTCTCGTCTCTGTTTTTTTTGTCATATTTACATTTAACCTTGTTTGCCTTGGTCTGCAGGTAGATAAAATTTAAATATCTGTGAAAAATTTGATAGGACCTTTTCTTATTTACCTATTGATAAACACGTGATAGATGACAAACCTTCAAATACGAACACTATTTAAGCCCGATGGAACAATAAGCATCGAGTATTTGAGTTGTTCGAAACCAGTAAGGACGTAAAGATGCGAATAAAAGGTGCGGAACAAAAAAGAGCGTTGCTGCTACATAAGGCATGCATGAAAACGAATGACATTTGTATACTATGCAGGAGCTTCTATGGGACGACAATGTTTAAGAAAATGCAAAGGCGGTTCTTTCTGTCTAGTTCATTCCAAATCCAATGTACTATACGAGCAGCACGTGTTCAGATGCATGACACAGTTGCAAACGGAAATTGTAGTACAGTTTGTTGCACACTTAAAAGCGAGGGTAGAGACAAGTTAATTTAGAGTCGCGGCTCAGAAAGAAGAACAAATTAGAAATCAGGTGTTAAAATGCATGTTACCTAGATTAAGTAAGCACCTACTTGAGAAGGAAGGTAAATTAACCATGAAACCTACTGATGTAGCCAAAATCAATTAGGATATTGGAGGCCAAGCCGAGACAATTGAAGACATAAGTTGCGGTGTAAATGGATCGAAATTATGTGAAATGGTTCATATCAAAGCCCTACCGAAAGGTCGGGAAGGAACCAAATGTAATCATAAAATGTTTTAGCAAGACCCTACATGCCCTCTGAGGTGTCTCAAAAGGTGCAGATCTAAAAGAAAAGGGCATTGTGAAAAGAACCTAAACAAAACAAGTTCAGTGTGGGTTTGGAAACGATCCGGAATTAGGAGCGATAATGTCCTTTAAATGGGTCTTGGCATAATACAATACAACGAGTACCTTGCGGTTCGCACTGTGTTAAGGTGACTACTTCTCAAAGAAAAAATAATTGTGGGACTTAGTTCACTTCGTAAACGCTTTTTAGAAATCGACACGTAAATGACATTACGGAATTTTCAGTAAGTATGTTAGCGAAATTACATAATCAAATACATTCTGTAGGCGATGTCATAGCTGTCAGCTGATGTCTCTTCCAAGTAAACCCGTGACCATTTGGACAAGTAATTTACCATCAGGTTCTTGGCCGTATTAAGCTGTAGATCTTCTAGCGCCAGTAAAACATGATACTTTACTTTAGTAGTAGTTGACTACTATAGTCGGTTTTACGAAATTGATATCACGAAATGTACCATTTAAATTAAAATGATCTGTCAGTCAAATATATTTGTGACAAATGATGTTCTTTGATAGTAAAGACTATCTAACGTCTTCAGTGTATTAGCGAAAATTTGGAGGATGTTGTAGCTGTAAATCGGCCAATATACCACATTTAAGATGGACTGTCGAAGACGACATTCGTTCAGATAACTAAAATTGGTTCCTCTAACTCAAATATAAGAATAAAAGAAATTGCAGGACCGCAAACTGAAACCGATTGAAGGCTATAAGAAGCTTAGTTTGTATCAAATTATTACTTTCCTTTTTCCTGTACTACTCGAGGTGAAAGTAAACATCACAGTTTCTTCCACAAACACCGTAGATAACAATAGCTATATGAGAAAGACAGAAAACTAGATCAGGTAATATGTCATTAGATTAATTATGCAAGAACAGCCCGCCCCTACTTGTCCCACCTTCAATTTGCTTGGCGTCACCAGATTTTAATCAAATATTTTGTAATGTTCTCTTAATACAAAAAGCCTACATAGTTCATTGTAATAAATGCTGATCATTAATTTATGTAATATTTGATCTTGGGACTATATCTTTAACAGTAACGCATTTTTTCATAATTATACGTTACATTAAATTTGTATCACACCTCGTGGAATGACCGCTTTGTAAAGACCCTGCAGTCCATCATGACTTGCTTGATAAAATAATAAAGACCTACGGTTTTGAGAAGACACATATAACAAAGATTCAAAGAGTTTAATATCTCTTTTATTAAACCAACGTGCAACTCAGAACATTGAAAAATATAACACACAATGCGTACCTGCTAGGGGTTTTCTTCTCATACAAATGATTTCTTAGTGTTATATGTCTCTGTAATTAGGCAAGGACTAAACAGTTTTTGTACTTAAAGCAGACAAATGGCGAACCACGAATGTGCACATTCTAGTCTTGTAGTCCTTCAAATTATGCGTCAAAAGGATATTAAATACCTGATAATAAATAAACGTAGAAAGGCATAAAGAAAGGATATTACTTTAAATACAGTTTATATAAAAGACTGTACTTTACAAATGAATCGGTTCCAAGATGTTTGTCTTGCAGAACTTAACATACATAAGAAGTAAGATGCACCATTGCCTCTCAAATATAGGAAGGGTACCTTGTGGATAAGTATATTGCTACCAAAAACAATATTTTTAACAGTGTGGATTTTATATAAAACTAACACACAATATATTAGACACTTTTAACAGAAACATCAAGGAGCGGTAACGGTTTTAACAGACTTGCCTACTTTTGCCAACCTCCATATGGGACACTTAACAAAAGATGCCTTAGAAATGTGATGACATTAGACTAAGTTGCATGAATATGGCATCGAATATTTTACTAACCATTTAAATTTAAAAGATGAACTTACCGCAGAATGGAATGAAGATGGAAATATATCATTTTCAAACACGTGTATAAATGTTGAGGATAATGAGTCAACAAAGGTAACAGTTAATATGAGACCTACCTACATTGATATCTAAATGTATTTTTACAATCACCATCTTCAGCAAAGAGGAACATTTTGTTTGGGTTTATCGTCCCACCAACAGTATTTCAGTAATCTTGAGATAGTGAAGAACATATCTATATTGTGCAGACAAACTGGAAATGAAGAAACAAGGCAAAACAAGAAATTGAACAAAATAAAATAGCCTCAAGAGCAAAATGAAATAACAACAGATAAACAGAAAGACGGAAAAAACATTTGTGGGATTTTTACGACATCAAATGCAAGAACTGTGATACGAACTATGTAATCTGGACAATGATGGAGAGCCTGGAAGACCACTTGCAACTCTCCTAAAGAAATCAGCATTGTACGAACATTTCAATTAAACTGGTCATTGCATCTTACATGGAAACATCAAAACAATACATATGTGAGGAAGAATTATTAAACATGCCCGTAAATAGCTATAACCATCGAACGGCTAAAAATCAAAACAGGTTCACAGGGCTTGATTTACCTCTGGTGTACAACACTCTGTACAACAAGTGGTAGTAGTAGTAGTAGTTAGTAGTAGTAGTAGTAGTAGTAGTAGTAGTATAAAATGCATCATTTCATATCAAATTCATATTTATAACAATTAATTTAACTTATAAACATTTCGATTTGCACTAGTTTTGGCACGTAGAAGTTGCATTGCTTTATAATAATTTATATCCAAAATGTAACAATAAAACAGAAAAACACGCAAGTATTGTTTCGTGTTTTTGCAGTCATCGAACCAATTTAATACATTATATGTTGACTCAGATGACACATATTTTGTTTAAATTTAAGTTGTCATTGATTTATTTTTGCAAGCTTGAAGGAAGCTTTATTCCAGTTAAAAAGCAATCAACGAAACTTTTCGGATTAAGACTGGGAAAAATCATTTCTTTTAAATTTGGAATGCTTTGCAAACGTTGATACTATATGTTAGAGTCTGAAAACCTATGACTTGCTATATAAATTTTAGAAGATCTGAAACAGAAACTCAAAGCATCATCGAGGCAGAGAGGAAATATGGCAAAGACATTACTTTTAAATAAACACCAAACGTCGTTTATTCTTAATTCTCACCTGGGGACGGCCAATTGTATCGTTTACAAAACTTCGCACTTTTAACCTGTCCTTTCTTCTCCTGAAAGTATCAGATTAACTTCATCATATAATTAATAGTAGATTGTCATATTTCAGAATCTTAAGCATATGCTAAAAAGCTATTGCATAACATAAAGTATCTTATAGAACTCTATGTGTATTTGTATATCATGGTTATGATTAATAGGAACAGTGGTTTTGTACATGTCAGAGAAAAAACAAACTTATAATTCTATTCAGAGTCAAAACTACTTTAGCACCTAACTATTAATATTAATTTTAAATAATATACCGGTTGCTTTTCAAAGGCATTAATTAGACATAAGACAAAAAATCTAGTAACAATGTAAAGCTTTAATCGAACTCTAGCAGAACCTTAAGGATTTCTAAAGAGTTAAAAGGAGGCATTTACCAATTATGGCGATGCAGCATTGTTTGAGCGACACTATTTTATAAAAAATGTATTGTTAAGTTTGAACTAGTGTGAAATTACAACCAAATGTGCAATATACTGACAGCTAAATTGCTGACTTTATTTGTAGGATTAACTCTAAAAGTTGGCAATACATAATAGTCGAAACGCATAGAATTCGTTAAAAGAATGTTAAATAAGTTTAAGTGTGTCTTCTACAATAACTTTTTAGTCAATTAGTATAATATGAATGATTGTTGAATAAAGTTTAAAACTGAATACATTTTATCATTTAAATTCATATGCGTTTGCTAAATCTGATAGTATAATGATATAAAAAGCTCTAGTTGTATACATAGAGTTTTCAATCATAAAAATGGTATTTGCACTAAAGGGAAAATAACACTTAAATTTGTAATAAACTTTTTTAGGTTTGATGTCATTTAAAATCTTGGAAAAAAGCAAAAATACATTTATTTATTTACATTTATATAGGTATATATTTATAAAGCTATAATTTCTTTAGACTACACCCTCCTTGCAAAAGTACATCAACTTACATTCCTAAGTCTTCTAGATGTTCGTCAGTCAATGTTGGAAGGTCCGCTCCTTTTTTACGTTTCCCTACATCACAAGTTATATGTAATGGTTAATTAAATACCGACATCAGTTATCTTAAACAAAGGAAAAACACATTTCACAAGTAATAAGCACGTAAATTCGATTGCTCATCTATTTACCAAAGTAAATTTGTTAATAAAAAGTAGAATCTATTCTTTTAAAATGTTAACAATATATAAAAAAAAAAACTGAGCCGGCACATCCACACAAGTGCATTCTGCTTGGGTAAATCTGGACATTTATGTGTATTTCTTTCAAGCATAATAACCTCTTGGGGCAGTGGACCGATTGTGCTACACTGTGATCATGTATCTGCCTTTCTATGGATGCCCTCGACCTCATTGATTTAAGCAATTTTCACTGGTTCTTCATGTCAGTTCTTCTATACCTGTTGTTATACATGCGTGAGCTCAAAGTTGAGCACACAAAGATTAAGGCTATGAAAGCCGATTAATCAAAATTCAAGCGGACAGTCGTCTGTAAGTCGTGCTTCGTATGAAAATGCTTCTTCTACTCGTCCTCTCTTCACACAAAGTGGACACTTATTGTTTCTTAAGAAGAACCTCAAAAATAAACCGCGGTCTTTTACGGTTTTAAATGTTTGTTCAGGGCAACTTTATTTTTCTTACAGCTGTAAAATCTTTTTCTTTAACATTCTTGATCTCTTGATGTTTAAAAGCTCTTTGTTAATGGCCACCAGGTTGATTACCCTGACTGGTAATCTGTTTCTGCGCATATTCAGGTTGATCCTACTTTTTCATGTCCTTATTCTGCCTCGTCACTTCAGTAGTATGTTTACTGATTTGTTAAGCCTTCCAGGTTTCCGCACACTCTCATTAATTAACGTCTTTTTTAATATCACAAGTACTCTTGTCTCTGCAAACTTCAAATCTTCTACTAAGGAAAAAATGAAGCTGAAGCTGTGTGGTCGTTCCGTAGACCGATATACTAGGAAAATTGGTGGAACTCCTAACTTGCATAGAAGATATTGGTTGATATTGTGTCATAATTCTTTCTTGGGGTTGTTAAAATCTCGAGCAGAATCAGTTGTCAGATTTTGTTTACGCGTATGACGAAGAACGTAAATTAATCGTCATTTGTATACTCTATAACACTATTCGCCTAAATGGTCATAAAGGTTAAAAGGGACCACAACCGTAGCATTAACCTTTTGTAAACGAATTATCAGTTTTGTCAAATAAACATCTGTTTATGTGTGTCAATAAAGACAGAAAATGCTTTTTTAAACGAGTCACATCGCCCCAGGTCGTTTTTGTCGTACTATAAACAACCAAATGTGGCGCTTTCATGCATGGACATTTATGTCAATATTTATCTTTGTTGAAAATCAGAATTAAAGAAGGTTCGACCTGAGGTTGTGTCATATGCATATATCTGAATTGTTTAAATTGCAATTTAATGACGATGTACTATGTACAAGTCAAAATGAAAATGTGTAATGCTGTGTTGTTTGTATGCCTCTTTCCTCGATGCCATTTTGTCATTTTAACTCGTATTCTAATCAACAACAGTTTGACGTGGTTTCTTGTTTTGTTTTGTTTAAATGTTCGGTTGTATTGTTTTGTATATAGCCAAAAGATTGCATACCATTTCCTTAAAGTCATAATTATCTACCCCTTGTTATGCTTTTTACGTATAAAAATTGGCAACCGTTCCCCTTGTTAGGTTGATAGACTTTTAGTTGTTGTTGACTTTGATTTTAATAATTCATTAAATAATGTGTTATTTAGTATCATAATACACACATTAGGTACCTATTTGGGAAAAAAACTTTTTTTTTATTTTGTTTACTTTTCCTGCACGGAATAATGTTTTTATTACATTTGATTTCACAAATACACTAAGCAGAAATTATTAACTTTATTAATCTTGCGTTCTGCTGTTTGTTAGCCGATGTTTCTTTAGTTTAATTTGCTTTTTTCATGTAATGTTCATGGTAGAAGCAGGCTAAACGAGTTATAGAAAAATGCAATTAGTTAACACCCTATATCAAGACGTACTGTATCCAAACAGTAAGCAGACACAGTTTGTTGAGCAAAAAATAACCGCCAAATGAACTGGATCTGTAACATAACCTTTCATTCAGACTGGTTTATAAGAATAAGGCTATATTTATCATGTGGTAAGTGATACAATTTAAACTAAACAGATTTATGACCAATAATGGTATACTATTGCATATCAAGTACAGACGTCAGACTGCATGCACTGATCTTGACAACATTCTAAATTTGTTTATAGAAACGAGGTTTGTTGATATTTGCACGGCGTGTCAGTATGTAAAATAATATTGGTCACTGTATAACAGAAAGTCGACCGCGACATTTGACTTTTCGCATCAATGCACTCTTATAGTATTATTAACAAAATGTCTATATACATCGCGAGAAAGATCAATAAAAGTTGGTGAATATAGACTTTAAACTTTGTCTGGAAGAAACTATATATAGCGTAAGCAAGTCACTATATTTATATCATGGACTATTACAGATTCGAAATAGCGATTGGTATTTCCTTTTTATCCCTATATACTCAATATAAAAAGCTATATCTCATATGAAATGGTGTGACACATCTTAAATCCGGGTATTTGCATACATAGACCCCACTTTTGTACAAGTCAAGTGCAATCGCGTTCTTCGCTTTTTGAGAAATTTTAACACAATTCCTTTAACAAAGTGATATGCATTATTCAAAAGGCTGTTGCATTGTACACTGTATCTTAACTCTATAAAAACGATAAAATAGTCAACAACAAAATAAAAAGGAACGTGAAATCCGTTGCATAGACCTTAAACAGACTTTAGAAGAATTTTAAAAAAGAACATTTTCAATGTGTCTAGCATTGCGAATTATACTTTGGCGGTAAAAAAACGCAATCAAATTGATGTATATTGCTGAGTGTATCGGAAACTAATTTTTTTCAGAGTGGTAGGACACTTAATGTATTGCTCCACTGACTGTTGCTGTGAACTTGTGTTGAATATACCTTTTTGTTTAAAATATCTCTGTACATCCATTTTTATCGCCATTTCTTGACGGACACACGACAGAGATGTCGTTTCAATGTTTTCAAATAATAGATTACGACATGTCTACATGGACATCACTAATATCGCGTGATAGAGGTATGCGATATTAAATAGTTTGTAAACTAGGTTTCGTTCCACGGTATAACACTTTTATTTATTTTAAAATTTGTTTTGAACAAGAAAAGAAAAGATTGAACGGGGACCAGTTTACAAACACAGTTTCGGCTTCCGAGTTGGCCTACGAACTTCTATGACAATATCTGCATTTATACAATTATTTGTACAACCGCACAACACATTTCTTACTGTCTCCATGAAATGCAAGTGCTTTATACAACTGATAAATGACCGTTACACAGTAAAGACACATGTACCTCTTGAAAATGATTGGTCCACGACGGCGGACCTTGATAAAAGAGCGACCATCTTGACGGTACCTGTCACTAGTGTCCACATTTAACATGGGTTGTTCATTATTGAATGTAGCACCACTAGGAACAAGAAATATCATGTACAACATAGACATAATATCAAGGGACACGTCAAAATGTAGCGCCACTTAATTTTGACTTTCCTCTTGAATCTGACATTTTTGCTTTTTTATCCTCAAATGAAACTGATATTGATTGGAATTTTAATTGATAATGATTTAAACTTTGAATGTGTCAGTGTTCTACGATACGCCAACGCCACTTTATGTGCCATTATGCAAGAAACCTTATTTTTGTCATCACTTATCTTAAGCATACACATAAAAAGTTAAACCCACCACAAATTTATGTTTCTTAAACAGTAATCTATACAAACCGAAACGTTGTGTTTTAGTGTGCTGTAATTCTTTCAACGAAATACTGTTGTCATATTTCAAAGCGCCCGTCATGTTTCTTCTACTGCAGCGAAACTTTCGCAATATGTTGCGAATACAAGAATTGAAAAACAGCCGGATCACCGCTGCATGGCGTGTCGCTTCCGTTCTACGTTAGCGGTCTGCTCTATTCAATTTGTTCTTGTCTGCCGTTGTTTGATGCTGTCGTTCCCGTGCGGTTTAACTGTGGCACATATGGCTTATCACCGTATTGATTAAGTTACATGATCAATTGTCCCGAAGCGCGGCCTTAAAATACTAGAGGATACATTACCAAGAACTAAATGTCGACTTAAGAGTTTCTCTGAAGCTTAAGTCGACGATGAACTTCAAATTCCATCACTGACTAAACGGGAACATTCGACTGACAAAAATGTTGCTTGGAACCCTACAAAACTATAGCCACTACATGAAAATGATGACAAACACTTACTCGCCAAGATGTTAGCGGCGTCTTCCAGCCCCCTTTTTGAACCTTTCATCTTTTCAGTCAACTGCTCCCATGACCACTCGAACCACTT
Source organism: Sinonovacula constricta (assembly GCA_007844125.1). Classification (NCBI taxonomy): domain Eukaryota; kingdom Metazoa; phylum Mollusca; class Bivalvia; order Cardiida; family Solecurtidae; genus Sinonovacula; species Sinonovacula constricta. The sequence continues at coordinate 26,944,431 of CM017565.1, forward strand.
GCTTGCGTCAGGATTGGATGTCATAATATGCTGGTTCAGGAATGCACCAAGGAAAATGTTGACACCTGAAAATGTGTATTTTAGTAAGTGTTTGTTCATTAAAGATTTGTTCAATATTAGATTTGACTACGTTATCAAACTGACTAGATATCAGATGATCGTAAAATGGCAAACGCCAATTAAAAGAAAATAATACAAGATTCAATCTAGTAAAACTGTTTAGTTTACAACTTATATACGCCATAGGGTCAAAGTTCATAGATTAGGAAAATGTTAACATCGTATTATTTCAATGACAATTTCCTATCTTTAGTACGGAGCTATGTTCTGTTAGATAGGTTATAGACGTTTCTTAGACTATCACATTTACCTTTCTGCGCTTGTATGCATACAGTTAAAATAAAATACTACATACAATAATAGAGTGACGCTGAAAATACAGCAACCAATCTTTTATAGAAACATGATTCACTTAAATGGGTTAAGTAGTAACTTTTAATAGAGGTATTGCAGACAAAAATAAAATACACTTTGTTACAGATTTATCCATAATTGAACGATTAGTTTCTACAATAAATCAATTAAAAATATCCATGTCCTAAATAATATATAGAAGAAGACAATGATCGATTAATATATATGCATCATAGAATAAGTCAGACCAACTCTAGTAACCGTAAATGCCTGTCTTTCATTGCCTTGATATAAACGTATTATCTGTTGGGCCTTTAGCTGCACACATTTATGATCTTTCATGTCAAACAATTGCTTAAAAGTCCGACAGAGCTAACAAGACCATAACAAGCACATTATCTATTTGGAAGAATATGTACATGCCGACTATGCAGAGAGATTATTACACTTTTAACATGTTTCCAGAGGCACTTCCACGTGTTATTGATTTGTTTCGCAACCGTCCTATTTATCCATGATTTATTTTAGTTTCTGTTTGGATACTTTTACAACAAAGTACCGTTTACAAGGCAACCTCGTATGATTTACGATGGGCTTAACATGTTTGGCTTTCTTTTAATACGCTCTTCAATGTAAGCATGTTTGACGACAATAATGCAAAATATGCCCATTTATTAATATATATAGATCTACCTACTGACATTCGTCTTATTAACTCACATCATACTGACTGACAAACTTCTGCCAACTCGTATTCTGATGTTTTACCTACAGCTTTATGATTGACTGACATATGACTGACTGACTTCCGACTGACTTCCGACTGAATTACTGAGCGTTTGACATATAACTGAATGACATTTACTACTAACATCCTTTTGATTAACCTCTAATGGGTGACATATCTCACTGAAATCCTACTTATTGACTGACATCTACCAATTTACTGACTGATATCCGTTTTACTTTATAGTGTCCTACTGACTGGCATCTACATGCTGACAAAAATGAAAGTCTATTGACTGAAACTATACTGAGTGACACCTTATTGGTATGCTGGTGACTGACACATTACTGAATGACTGCTTACTGACTGACATCTTCACAGACTGACGTCTTCCAACTATTTTATGGGCTTACTGACATCCTTCTAACTGATGAACACCCTACTAGATGACTAACATCTCATTAAGTGACCAAAATCATACTAAACAGCATTTGCCAATTGACAGACAGCACTCTGACTGACCTACAGCAGATTAATCGATATCTTACTGACCGACCGTCGATTCATTGTTTGACAGCCTATTGTTTTACGGACAGCCTAATGGCCGACTGCCAGCTGATTTATCGATAACCTTCTCACTGACCATCAGCTGTAATTAGAAAGAGAACTGACAGACCAACAGCTTATTTAAATACAACCTATTGACTGGCATACAGTTGAGTGACTAACAGCCTACTGACTGACCAAAAGCCGATTGATAAACACTTAACTGACTGACTGATAGCCGATCGACGGCCATCCTATTGTCTAACTGTAAGCTCGTTGATCGCCATCCTATATACTGGCCTACAGTTGATTGAACGACATCGTTCTGTCTGATGACAGTCAATTGACAGACAGTCTAATGACTGGCGATGAGCTCAACAATTTGCAGCCTACAAACTGATTTAACCACATCCTACAGACAAATAGGTAGTTGACTGACAACCTACTGACTGACAGACAGCCGACTGACCCACATCTTTTTGACAGACAATCTGCTAATGACCATCCTACAAGCTGACCAACAGCAGACAGACCGAAATATTACACACCGACCGTCAGTGGATTAACTAACAGCCTGCTGACTGACTCACTGCTGCTGGTAGACATGCATTTTTCTGACTCGCTATAGGCCTATTGAACAAGAGCCTACTGACTGTCCCTTATCTGATTAACCCATATTTTCCTTACCGAACAAAAAACTTACTGACTGACCAATAAGCAGACGTATCCTTAACCTTACCACTTACACTTAGCTGATTGACAGACACAGTTAGGTCATTAACTAAGAGCCTTCTGACTGACCCGAGACTGATTGGCCGATAACCTACTGGCTGACCGTCAGCTGATTAACCAACAGCCCACTGACTGATCATCAGTTTATTGACATACTACCGACTCACCGGCAGCCGATTTACCCATACCCTACAGATTGACCTTCTGTTTATTGACTGCAAACTCTTCTGACTGATCGTCAGTCAATTTATCAACAGCCTACAGACCGACGACCAGAAGTTTATTTACTGCCATCCTACCGGTTGATCGATAACTGTATGGCCGACTTATTGACTTCCATCCTCCCGACTGACTTTTAATAACCAACTGACGGAAGGTATTTGACTAACATCGTCCTGACTGATAATGAGCTGACTGACACACAGACTATTGGCCGACAGCTTATTTGCAGGCACCATACTGACTCACTAACAGGTGATTAAACAACAGCCAATTAAAATCAATTTTAATGACTGACCAAGAGCCGAATGATAGCGGACTTATTGGATGACCGATAGCTGATTGAGAGCCATCTTACACAGCGAATTTCAGCTCGATCACCGCCATTCTATTGACCGACTAAAAGACAAGTTGAAGAAAGCCTCCTGACTAAAGAAAGCTGATTAACCGGGAGCCTACTGACTGGCCATAAGCGTTAAGCGATTTGCCAACAGCCTGCTGACTGTTTGCTGTTGGACCTGCATCCTATTGACTAATCAAGCCCAATGAACAACAGCCTACTAACTGACCCTCATCTGACTTACAAATTGTCTCCTGACCAATTTCAATTCAATTCAAACTTTTATTGACATAACCATTTTGGCTATTGCCAAGTACAAACGATATACAAAAGTTGGAGAAGATGGCATATATAATACAGTACAAAATGACCAAGTATATATAGAAAAGCATGATTAAAGAGAATATGAATATTCATTTATGTTATACCTGTATTATTTCTACAAGCAATTCAAATGTTTCATGAGTGTATTATAAGTAAATACATCTTTAAGCAGTTATGCACCATTTGCTACAAGCGGGTACAATAGGGTATGTACAGTAGGGTATGTTTATATACTATTTTTATAAGAGAAATTTTCAGAAAAGTTAAATAGTAACGTTTATATAACAATTTACTAAAACTGTAACATACCATTGTTTCACTATTTTTGAATAAGGTAAGTACAATTGTGTATGTGTATATGCCTTTTATAAGAGATGTTTACAGAAAAATTAAGAGGTACGTTTCTATAACAATTTACTAAAACTTTAAAAATACACAATTGTTTGTTGTTGTTTTTTTATTATATATATCTTGTTTTGAATTAATTGTTCCATGAAAATATTATGATAATAAACACATAAAATACAGTCAGGTACTACAAAAATAGTGTCTATACATGTGTGTTAAACGTAAAATCATTTCTAGTAACCATAGCCTTGTTTATATATTTCGACAATCTTATGATAAGGTTAGTGTTATGAGTGCTCATTAATTGAACAAACTTATTTATTGTGGGCCATCTTAGATAGACTCTGGGTAAATATTGTTTTCTCACTTCACAGTAAAAAGGACAAACTAAAAGAAAATGGTATTCATTCTCAATAACATTCATACTGCAGTAAGTACAAAGCCTGTTTTCTCTTGAAACATGTGTGTACCTCCCTTCTTCAATACTTAGTTTGTGTGCTGAACAACGGAATCTGGTAAGGTGTATTCTGATTGAGTCATTTATAACAATATCAAGAAATTTTTCGAAATAAAATGAAGTTTTAAACAATCTGTAAGTCTCGAGTTTAGACGACGAGCTTACATCCGAATACCATTTTTGTATATAGTTATCTTTTATTCGTTGTATAATCATGTTTATATCACATTTAGATACAGTTTCTTTGTAGAATATATATGCAAAGCCCAAGTCTTGGAGAAGATTTTTTATCTTAGCTTTCCAATTCCGATCGTGACATGATATCACGGAATCGGATGCTTCTGTGAATATTCTACCAGGTAGAGACTCAGGATTAGACTTTAATTTATACCAATAGTTTATCATTCTTATATTTCTTATGACATACAAGGGAAATCGTCCAGTTTCACCATAGACCGTCACATGTGTGGTTTTTGGACCAACCCCTAGGATTTGTTTTAAAAATTTAAGATGGACTTTCTCAATATCAGGACTAGTATGGAATCCCCACACTTCACTTCCGTACATCAATATTGGCAATATCATTGAGTCAAATAATTTGATCTTATCAGATATCTTAAATGACATTTCATCAAATAATCTATTTAAAGAAAAACAGCTTTCGCTGCCTGCTCAGATAACTTCTTTTGCGTCTTATAAAAAATCCCATTAGAAGTTAATGTTACTCCTAGATAATTAAAGCTTTCCACAATCTCAACCGATGTATCACCATATTTTATGTCCAAAATCTCTGCCCGCTTGTTATTTTTCTTAAACACCATCACTTTTGTTTTATTACAATTTACTGATATTCCCCACTCAGAACAATAATCATGAAGTCTATTCAGTAAGGTTTGTAAACCAGAAGCACTATATGAAAACAAAACAGTGTCGTCAGCAAATAATAGCAGAAACAGTTTGTTTTCATCTATCACGATGCTGTCTATATTTTCAGAATACAGTTTTTCATGCATGTCATTTATAAATAATATAAACAATAAAGGCGATAATGTTTCACCTTGTTTCACCCCGGTATATGTATCAAAGAACTCCGAATAATTACTTAGTCCACTTAAACAGCTATCATTGTCTAAGTTAATTGTGTCATTAGATTGCATGTTATGTAAATTGATCTTTGTTTTAATACATGTCTTAACGTCTTTATATATTGCCATTATCATCCTCGTATATTTAGAGGACACATTATTTTGCAACAATTTAAAAAGCATGCCGTTCCTGTACACTAGATCAAATGCCTTTTTGAAATCTACAAAAGCACAATATACGTTTCGTTTTTCTTGATTAAGTACTCTATTAATTAACATGTTTAAAACAAACACACAATCTACGGTACTTCTTTGTTTTCTAAAACCGAACTGAAAATCGCTCAAAATCTTATTACTTTCAAGCCAGGTACGAAGTCTATTATCAAGCATAAGCGAAAATATTTTAGAAAATGTACTTGTTAAGGTTATACCTCTATAGTTATTTACATCGTTCTTATCTCCTTTCTTAGGAACAGGCACAATGCAACCTTTAGACCATGAAGATGGGTAAAGACCTTTATCATAAATAAAGTTAAAAATATTGCACAGAATAGGAGCTAAGATCTCTTTTCCGTCAATAAATATCTCGGGGATAAGATTATCAATACCACCGCTTTTGCCCTTGTTGAGATTAGAAATAGCTTTTATAACTTCGTCAATATTAAACTCTTTGTCTAATGTATCAATTTTAATATTAGCATCTAGTCTATCGCCCAAATTGTCCTCTACATTTGGGTTTTTAAAACTTTCATCACAAGAAAACAACTCCTTAAAATGTATATAGAAATCATCAGCAGAAATATTTGTATCATAAGTGCTGATTTTATTATATCCTTTTAATTCCTTCCAAAATTTTTGGGGGTCAGTCCTTGCATATGTGTGTAATCTATCTCGTTGTAAGAGATTGTATTGCCCTTTTGCTTTTCTCTTTACGAAATTATATTCTTTACGGGCCTCAGTAAAAGATAACCGATTATTTTCACATTTATTTTTTGCAAAGATCCTGCTAGCTTTACGAAACTTCCTCCTTGCCAACTCGCAATCATTATTAAACCAAGGACTTGTGAACTTCCTGGTTGATGTATGTTTCTTTTTAGAAATTCTGCGAACTAAACCATATACATCAAAAGCACAACTATATAATTCATTAGAGAAAGAATCTATACCCTGATCAAGACAAATATCAGTAGAGAGTATACTTTCAGCTATGCTCTGAAATTTCTCAATATTTCTAGACAGCATTTCAGTATAGGATTGTTTATTAGCTGTCTCATTATTCCATTGAAGGCTTCTATAGGTAACAGTAACATCCTCTTCTTTGGGTTTACTAACGTCAAATTTAAAATTAACTTGGATTGGTGCATGAGGAGAAAAGGAAAAAAAGTCGTGTACAACGAAATTTGATACAATAGGAAATAAGTTATGCGAAACAAGCACATAATCTATCAAACTCTTCCCATTATCAGACACAAAAGTTGTCTCCCCTTTACCGGCATCGTCCCCGCATCGACCATTAGCAATCTTCAACCCAGTATGAATACAAAGATCAATCAATTTTGCGCCAGAAGAATTAACTGTAAAATCAGTCGTAAACCGATCTGGAAAATTAAACTCAATAATATTATTTATATTATCAAGAGTGCTAATAAACCGTTCTGAGTAGTCATTATCACTGGGGAAATCATTTTTATCCCCACAGCGTGCGTTAAGATCACCGCAGACAGCTACCAAGCCTTTACTGGAAAAACTTCTAACAGTTCGTTCAATATATTCAAAAAAAACTTCGGGATGGATCTTAAAATAAGGTGAGTTCTGAGGTGGAATGTATACAAAACATAGGTATAAATCCAACTGAGATTTGCAAAATATACTATCTAATTTAACCCATATAAGGCCGTTTTCGTCTGTTTCTTGTACAGATATACTACTTTTTAAATAATCTCTATAAAATAAGCACACGCCGCCGTGGCCGCGCCTGTTTCGTTTCGATAAAGTACGGGATCTTGGTACATTAATGCATTCGTATCCTTCTATGCAGGGAGTGTCATTAGAATTTAACCATGTTTCACAACAGAAAAAAATATCAAACAGATTAAGAAAATTAATAAAGTCTTCATCATCTAAACATTTTTTTAGACCGTTCACGTTCCACGATACTACACTAAGTTCATGCTTTTCTTGTCCGTCCTAGCTATTAGTGGTCGGGAGCTGGAATAGCCGATTGTTGACATATAGTTTGTCACGCACTAACACGGCTCTCTTGCCTTCACGGCGTGCCGCTAGCATGTGCTCAACGAGCACCTTGCGCCTTTCAAGCACTTCCGTCGGGTACTGGTCCGCGACGTTAAATGGTGTATTTCGGAGATCAGCTCCTCGAAGTGCATCCTCCACACGAAGCTTGGAGTTCGTGTCTTTGAAGCGGACAACAATTGGGCGTGTTTTATTGGAGGTCGGGTTCCCTATCCTGTGAGATCTGTCAATTTGAAGCACTTGTCCCGGATTATCGATGTGTAGCATGGACTGGCAAAACTGCAACACCTTTTCAGTGCAATCCTCCTTATTTTCACGGGCCTGTGTCGAACGTACGTTACTGGCATTTGGCATGGACTGTGCGCCGTGTTGGAGTGGTGGGGTTGTCACTCGTACACTTTCATCCTCCTCTTTAATGCCAAAAAACAAAAGATTATCCCGCATTGAGCGGCATTTAAGATCTATCACATCTTCACTCAAACTACAATTAATTTGTTTTAGCGATTTGTTCTCATCCCTTAACTGTGTTACGTCACATTTCAATTTTGCCACATCAGATTGACTTACATCAACATGTTTGGATATGGTTTCATATTTACCGTCAATGAATATCTGATTTTTTTCAATTTCATTGCACTTGTTTTCAACCGTAGACAATCGATCAGAGATCTTAGAAATTGAAACGGTTATTTTGTCTAGTTGACAAAGTTTGTCATCAATTTTGTCCAAACGGGAGATTATTTTAGACAACATATCCTCACTATCAATGTTGCGTGAACTTTGGGACTGTGATAGCATAATGGGCGTACCCTGGTCTGTTGTCACAGGAGACTGCGGCACCGGCACACAACCTGGCATCATAGGTTGATGATACAGCGGATACTGCGGATATTGAAACATTGGGCTTATGGACATGTTGGAAATGCTGGGCATGTTGGCGTTTGCGTGCTGTACCCCATACGGCGTTTGTGTCATGTTACCAACAGGTGTCACCTGTGTGGACGACTGTGTACCTGTAGACATACTTGTCGTACCTGTCCGCTTAGGCTCTATGTTGGGTGGGGTAATCACCTCACTGTTCCTCTTGTTTGACGTTTTGCCCATTGTGTCGCATTAGAAGTCCAATAAAGTGATTAGTCACTACAATAATGATTTCCACCGTGAAAAAAATCCAAAAATGTCAGAATATCTCTCGAATTTATTAAAAAATTCCTTTTTAAAATCCCGAGTTCAAAATACCACCCGCCATCTTCTCACGCATGCGCAATCCTGACCGAACAACAGCTAATTTACAAATAACATTAACCCTTAGCTGATTTATGACTGACCGTCAGGTGATTGACCAACAGCCTACTGACTGACCATACGTTTTTGACTGCCATCCTACTGACAGGCCAAAAGCTGAGTGACGGACAGTTAGTGTGTTCCTGACTGAGTAGCAACATACTGACAGACAGTTGTTTGACCAACATCATACTGACTATAAATGAGATGATTGACACACAGTTGTTTGACCGACAGCTTATTGGCAGTCGACATACTGAAATGTGATCATCAAAAGCCAACTGAACGAAATCCTAATGACTGACCAAAAGCCGAATGATAAAGGACTTAATGATTGACCGACCACAGATTGTCAGCCATCCTACCGTCTGACTAAAGGACAATTGAAAGAAAGCCCTACTGACTGATGAAAGCTGATTACCCTGGAGCATACTGACTGGCCGTAAGCGTTAAGCGTATCGACTGAAATCTGACAAACTGACCATCTTACAATTGATTATTATATACTTGCTGACTGACTATCAGCCAAGTGACCGAAAGCCTAGTAAGAGACTGGCAGCTAATAAACCAACAGTCTAATGAGTGACGCTTATCTGTTTGACTGGAATCCTACCGACTGGCAGTTAACCTATTTTGCCGATAGCATATTGATGGATAGACTGGCAGCCGAACAATTGAATAAACAGTCGAATACTCAATTTATTGACAAAATATCACCGACAGTAAGTTGACTGAACACAAGTCTACTGAATGGTCATCAGCCACTTAACCAACTGTCTACTCAGTGGCCATCAGCCGATTGACCTAGAGACAACTTACTGATCTTCCGGTGACTGACTGCCAGCGTACAGCGACAGCCGATAAACCACCAGCCTCATCACTGACTTTCAGCAGATAGACCTTCATCATACTGACTGACCAACAGTCGATTGACTGACAGCTTGCTGAAAGAAAACCGACAGCCAATAAACTTACAGCCTTTTCTACTGACCATGAGCTGATTAACCGAAAACATACGGACTGAACTCACTGATTAACCTACAGTCTACTGACTGACCATCAGCCGATAAACTGCAATTTTACTGACTGACCGAAAGCTTATTGACCAATTGCAGACTTCCTGAGCATCAGCTGATTGACAGACAGACTGATGACTGTCGTTTAGCTGATTTTACACCATCCTATTGACTCACCGACAGCCAACAGACTAACTGTCCAACGTGCTTTAGACTGACTCTCAACTGATTGATCCTCTTACTGATCTAACAACATCCAATTGACTGACAGCTTCCTGACTTACCGACAACATACTGACAAACAGCCGTTTGCTCAATTATCTACTGAACAAACAAAAACGGTTTGACTGAGAGCGTATGATATATCTATAGCTGTGTGTCCGACAGATTGATACTGACAATAAGCTGATTTGCCAACAGCCTACCAACCGACCATCATCCAGCAGCCTACTGACTGACTGCCATACAGTTGACCAACGGCTTACTGATTGGCCATCTGTAGATTGAACAACAACCTACTGACTGACAATTAGTTGCTGGACAAGCGTTCAACCAACTGAGTGACAGCCTACAGCCTACCGCCTGAAAGACAGTCGATTGACAGACATCCTGCTGACTGATCATTAGCTGGTTGACCCTTATTTCGCTGACCGACAAACAACCGATTGACCGACAGAGTACTCTCTGACATAATGGAAGTATAATTATTATAATATTATTTATTCTAATGACTGACCAACAGTTGATTGATTCAAAATTTATTTACCGGTATCCCAATGACTTAAAGCCTAGTGACTGACCAACAGTCTACTGACTGCCATTCAACTGATTGACTGATATCATGTATAGAGAGCCATATGATTGACTATAAGCTAGTTGCCCGACATCATACTTGACTGACCGACATCCTATTATCAGAGTAACATCCTATTTATTAACAAATACCCTGTCTGCCATACTGACGGATCGACATTTTATAGGCTGTCAGCTGATTGACTTGATATCAGACAATTCCTAACAGCATACAGACTGACTCTCAGCTAGTTGACTAACAACCTATTAACTGAGATTCATTCGATTAATTGATTGACCAACACATATCTGATTGATTGGCACTGATTAACCAACAGCCTACTGATTGATCAATAAGTGATTCAATGCCATCATACTGACTGACTGTTATCTGGTTAAGCACTATCATACTGCCTGTCCAACAGCCAACTGACCGGCTGTTAGCTGATTGAACCTCATCCTAATGTTTGACCAACAGACAAATGACTGATATCCTGCTGCCTGACACACAGCTGATTGACAGACGGCCTACTGACTTACTGTTAGCTGGCTTACCACAATCCTACTGACTCACCTACCTACACCCAACTGACTAACCGACAACCGATTCCCTAACAGCCTATTTACCGAATCTCAGCTGATTTACCCTCATCCTACTGATTAACCAATAACCGATTGACTACAAGATTACTGACTGACCGACAGCCAAATTATCCGACAGCATTCAGATTGAAACTCCCTTCATTGACTGATAGCTTAATGATATATAATTAGCTGCCTAACTGCCATCCTGGTTACGGACCGACAGCTGAGTGACCGACAGCTTACTAACTGACCGTCAGTTGATTGAATGACAAACTACCGACTAACAGTTAGCTGGTTGACTGCCACTGAGCAACAACCTACTGAATGAATGACAGTCGAGTGTCTTACAATGAGCTGATTAAACCTCATCCTAAGGTCTGGGCAGCAGTCGATTGATTACAAGCGTATGGACTGACCCATAGACGATTGTCCGACACCATTTTGACTGACCCTCAGCCACTCTACTGACAGACCATCAGCCGATTATCCAACAGCCTACTGACTGATTTTCAGCAAAATGACCAATAGCCTACTGATTGATCTTCTGCTGATTGACTGTCAAGCTACTGACTGACCGTCAACTGATTGAACAATAGCCAATGGACTTAATGTAAACTAAATGACAACATAATGACTGACACTCGGCCGATTGACTGACAGTCTACTGACAGACCGTCCGCTTATTTGACTGAGCGACAGCCTATTGATATACATTCAACTGAATAACTAACATGTGATTAACCGCCAGCCTTATGACAGATCAACAGACGATTGAACGACATACTACTGACTGACAACAGCCGACCGACCAACAGCCTAATGACTGGACATCAGCTTTTTGACCTAAAGCCTATTATCTCTCCGTTAGATAATTGATCAACAGCTTACTGACTTCCCCTCAACATATTGAAAAAAGGAATACTGACTGACTTTCAGCTGAATGATCAACAGCCTACTTCCTGACCCTCATCTGATTGACTGACAAATTACTGGCTGATCATCAGCCGAATAACTATCGACTGAAAAATAACAAGTGGCCCTCATCCTACTGACCATCATTCGACACCAACAGTTTTCTGAATGACATCTGAATGACTGCCATCCGCTAACAGACACAGCTGACTGACAGTCCGCTGATTGAAATAGTGCTTATTGAGTGACTGTCGGCCAAATTACCAACCGCCTACTAAATGACACTCAGCTGACTGAAAAACATCCTTCTGAATGACAGTCAGCTGATTGACTGACAGTCTTGTGGCTGACCTTCAGCTTAATGACTGACAGCCGATTGACCAGTAACATAGTGACGGTCCCACAACCGACTTACTGACCGCTGATTTACTGACAGCCTACTGACTGACTCTAATTCACTAAAAGTCTACCAACTGACACACAGCTGATTCACTGACAATATATTGACTTTCTTAAGCTGATTGACAATTTAATGACTGACTGTCAGCTGATTGTCCAATAGACAGAACGACAGTCACCTGTCCCACAGCCTACTGACTGACCATCCATTGATTGACCGCCAGCCTACTGACTAACAGTAAGCTGGTTGAATGGAATCTTACTGAATGACCGAGAGCCTACTGACTGACCGATACCCTACTTCTGACTGACCGCTAATTAATCAACAGCTTATTAAAGGCCCGGCATCAACTGGTTGACACTCATCCTACTGATTGATCAACAGCCTGTAATCGGCCAATGGATCAATAGCCAATTGATGAGCAATCTACTTACCGACCATCCGCTTATTTACCGGCAGCCTAAACATGGCCGTCAGACGAACAGACTACTGACTGACAGTCATCTTAATGATTTTCATCCTTCTGACTGAACGAAAGCTGATTGACCGACAGTCTACAGACACACTGTAAGCTGATTGACCGACAGTCTACTGGCACACTCTCAGCTGATTGACCGACAGTCTACTGGCACACTGTCAGCTGATTGACCGACAGTCTACTGGCACACTGTCAGCTGACTAACCGACAGTCTACTGGCCCACTGTCAGCTGACTGACCGACAGTCTACTGGCACACTGTCAGCTGATTGACCGACAGTCTACTGGCACACTGTCAGCTGATTGACCGACAGTCTACTGGCACACTGTCAACTGATTAACCGACAGGCTACTGGCACACTGTCGGCTGACTGACCGACAGTCTACTGACACAATGATAGCTGACTGACCGGCAGTCTACTGGCACACTGTCAGCTGAATGACCGGCATTCTACTGACACAATGATAGCTGACTGACCGGCAGTCTACGGGCACACTGTCAGCTGAATGACCAGCATTCTACTGGCACACTGTCAGCTGATTGACCGACAGTCTACTGGCACACAGTCAGCTGATTAACCGACAGTCTACTGGCACATTGTCAGCTGACTGACCGACAGTCTACTGGCACACTGACAGCTGATTAACCGTCAGTCTACTGGCACACTGTAAGCTGATTAACCGACAGTCTACTGGCCCACTGTCAGCTGACTGACCGACAGCCTCCTGAAAAACTGTCAGCTGATTGACTGACAGTCTATTGGCACATTGTCAGCCGATTAACCGGAAGTCTAATGGCACACTGTCAGTTGATTGACCGACAGTCTACTGGCACACTGTCAGCTGATTGACCGACAGTCTACTGGCACACTGTCAGCTGATTGACCGACAGCCTCCTGACACACTGTCAGCTGATTAACCGGCAGTCTACTGGCACACTGTCAGCTGATTGACCAACAGGCTACTGACACAATGTCAGCTGACTGACCGGCAGTCTACTGGCACAGTGTCAGCTGACTGACCGACAGTCTACTGGCACACTGTCAGCTGATTAACCGGCAGTCTACTGGCATACTGTCAGCTGACCTACCGACAGTATACTGGCCCACTGTCAGCTGATTAACCGACAGTCTACTGGCGCACTGTCAGCTGAATGACCGGCATTCTACTGACACACTGTCAGCTGACTGACCGACATTCTACTGGCACACTGTCAGCTGATTGACCGGCAGACTACTGGCCCACTGTCCGCTGACTGACCGGCAGTCTACTGGCACACTGTCAGCTGATTGACCGGCAGTCTACTGGCATACTGTCAGCTGACCTACCGACAGTATACTGGCCCACTGTCAGTTGATTAACCGACAGTCTACTGGCACACTGTCAGCTGATTGACCGACAGTCTACTGGCCCACTGTCAGCTGATTGACCGACAGTCTACTGGCACACTGTCAGCTGACTGACCGGCAGTCTCCTGGCACACTGTTAGCTGATTGACAGGCAGTCTACTGGCACAGTGTCAGCTGATTAACCGACTGTCTACTGGCACACTGTCAGCTGAATGACCCGCATTCTACTGACACACTGTCAGCTGATTGACCGGCACTCTACTGGCACACTGTCAGCTGACTGACCGACAGTCTTCTGGCACACTGTCAGCTGATTGACCGACAGTCTACTTGCACACTGTCAGCTGATTGACTGACAGTCTACTGGCCCACTGTCAGCTGATTAACCGGCAGTCTACTGGTACACTGTCAGCTGACTGACCGACAGTCTACTGGCACACTGTCAGCTGACTGACCGACAGTCTACTGACATAATGTCAGTTGACTGACAGGCCGTCTACTGGCACACTGTCAGCTAATTGATGGATAGTCTACTGGCACACTGTCAGCTGAATAACCGGCAGTCTACTGGCACACTGTCATCTGACTGACCGACAGTCTACTGGCACACTGTCAGCTGATTGACCGGCAGTCTACTGGCACACTGTCAGCTGATTAACCGACATTCTACTGGCACGCTGTCAGCTGATTGACCGACAGTCTACTGGCACGCTGTCAGCTGATTGACCGACAGTCTACTAGCCCACTGTAAACTGATTGACCGGCAGTCTACTGGCACACTGTCAGCTGATTAACAGACAGTCTACTGGCACACTGTCAGCTGATTAACCGGCAGTCTACTGGCACACTGTCAGCTGATTAACCGACAGTCTACTGGCACACTGTCAGCTGATTTACCGACAATCTACTGGCACACTGTCAGCTGATTGACCGACAGTCTACTGGCACACTGTCAGCTGATTAACCGACAGGCTACTGGCACACTGTCAGCTGACTGACCGACAGTCTACTGACACACTGTCAGCTGACTGACCGACAGCCTACTGACTAGCCATTAGCTTTTTGATAGCCTTCCTATTGACTGACTTACAGCCAAATTAGTGACCGACAGTCGACTGACGTACAACCTTGTGACCCATTACCTGATTGACCCTTATTATACTGGTTGACCAACAGCCAATTGACTGACGGTCTTGTATAAGGTTTTGTCCACTAATAATAATAAATGAAAATCACCAGAATGACAAATTTTATGTTGGTACAATCACTTTTTATGCAACAATTTGTTGACTGCATTATAATGCATAAAATGTTTTCGGTGACAAAATAACTATAAAGTATCATCTTAGCACTATAAATAGGGGATAATTCATAACTAGATTCTCAATCAAATTGTGACAGAAGTAGGACAGTTGGTCACTTTAAAAAGATTTATTTGTAAAGAATGTATAGTGAAGATATAAAAAATCACAGTTGGTTTTACTGCACTATAACTACGACACAAGCATAATTTAATAATTATTTTCTAATTCATATATAAGTAAAAAATGCCAAGTTAAATGAGCTCACATCTTCTTTTTATGTTTGGTAAAACAATTGAAAGGATCACAGAAAGTATCCAGGCAGCTACTGAAGAACAGAACCTTAGTACTCTAGCATATAATGTAGCAAATAAGCAGAAAGTCGTTTTTTTTCATAAATCTTCTTCGGCTACGGATTTGTGATTCCCAGACAGGCATGACTTAAATCCAATAATTAAAGTTAAAGACAAGCGAGGAAGGCAAGGAAAATCAAAGAAGTACGACAAGCCTAATAACGTGCGTGTGTGTTTATGAATATGTATGCTAACAACACATGTCCGAAGCGTTTTCTTTGGTACATGAAGAATTAAAACTCATTCATTATACTACAAGCTTCGGACAAATAATAGATATGTATAAATGTGCTTTTCTTACATACATGTATTTGATACCGCACATGTATGTTGTGTTTTAATGTCTTCTGAAAGCAAGAAAAGACCACCATATTGTTTGTACCTGCTACTGCAATTGCTTGGGTTTAAGAAACGACAATTTATCCGCATAATATTTTTGCAAAAACATAGACACTTGTATGTGTGTACGTGAGCATTTATCGGAATATATACGTGAAAATGTTATAAATCTTTACTCGCCTGGATTACAGCAGGTTCCTTGTTTCCACCCTCACACAACTATATCAATAGTGATTGATTTGTACCCTTAATTGTCTTGGGTGTAACATTCGTGAAAACTCGGCAAATGGATTGTATGATAGTGCTTTTTATAGTTACCACGGATCGTTTAATTTCCCTATTCATCTATGTCATGCAATTGTAACACAGTAAACGGAAAATATTGTATAAAGACTGACAGGGTTATACTGTCAGACAACATTTTTAAAGTAATACCCAGTATGTTTTATAAACAAAATGAAGTTGAAACAATTATTGATAATTCTGTTAGTTTAAACCTATTTATTTATAGTCGATTGGGAAATAAGTTCTTTCAACTTATATAAGTCCTTGTCTACTTTCCACTGTTCTGGGTAGAACCGGTACGGACTATCTGGAGCAACGTACAGTAAATAGTCTTGCTCAAGGACTTACATCACGTGGTCAGTTTCGTTGTTCGAACCCGTGATCCTCCAAGTTCTAACCACCAGACCACGGACGCCCACGATAATTATGTTATGAATTAAATGACTTGTACTGACCAAACCTTAAAGTTATTAATATTTTTATGTTAAACACGTTAGTACAATAACACCACAGTATAGGTGAAACTTAATCATTTGGCCGATGTTACCCAACACTTGCCAAATAAACTTTGCATAATTAAACCAGATAAGAGTACGCAACCAAAACTAAACTTTTATTGTTAGGAAATACTGGAAAACAAGAATCGAATTCATCTGGTACTTAGGCATTTGTCTTTATGATAATGTTTTGTTGATATATATTACATTCCAAACACACGTTGCTATGTTAGTCATGTCATCTAGAATAAACAGAACTTATGATAATGTTCTAAATGTTAAGTGATATTCTAACTTACAACCATCTGTTCGTTATTGGTATTTAAGTGTTATTTTAAGTAGGCATTAGAAAAAATACACACAAGGGACAACCTATAATATCACAATGTGCATATTTATATTTTATGAACAATTAGTGTATAGTCTTATTCTAATGAAATACGTGGTGGAGTAAGGTCCTATTAACATGGAGGTGACTTTGTTGCAATTTTAGATTGTTCTATATAAAAACTTCGGAGAACATTTCAGGAATATTATATGATTTGTGTTTTTCAGTTTTTCAGTTTATTTTGGTACCGATGTCGCTTAGAAAGGTACAGTCTGGACGCTCGGCGATATTTCATTTTTAATAACAACTTGAATGTACCAGCACAACCTTTCAAATTGTTCACAAATGCATTTTGTTTACATGTTTATTTTGTCAACTATCAACTTTTAATGTAAATAATTACTATAGAAAACATGCAGACATACAGAAAAATGAATATGCCTGCGGAATAATAGACTACTAGAAGGAAAAAGACATGAAGCGTAATTAGAGAAGCTTAATTAAAACATTTCACACATAAAGGTATAATACTATATTGGACAAATAGATAAATGACATACATAACTTCAACACCCATATTGATATTTATAAAGGGAGTACTGATTCCTTCAAATACATTAAGGCCCGTATATACCAACCATTCTTAAGTAGGAATTGCTCAAGTCATGGATTTCAATCCACAATATCTACATTATGTATTTACCTACATGTCTGAATTTTTGCATGACACTTTTAACTTTGCTACTTTCAGCTAATACACATTGAAAATTCACAAATAAGCTTACTTTTGTTTGTATGAAAATTGTGGCTTGAGCTTAAGTCATGACTTAGACTTAAGAATGGTTGGAGAATACGGGCATAAGATGCAAGCGTGTTTGTTATTTTACTAAGCTAATTATGTATATTGATGCAATATTCTAGACAAACAATGGAGGGAGTATACAAATATACTCTGACATATACCAAGTACTATTTAAAGTTAGTGAGATGATAGCTATACCATACACGTACATTATAAATTTTAAGAAAAAATACGAAATATGCATTTAATATATAAACGTATGATAAAGTTTAAAATATCGTATTGTATACATAATATATATTCTATAAAACGTTTTCGTTTATAGACAACTTTAAAAAAAAATTACATAAAGACAGCTTTTAACAATGTTCTAATAATGGTTTTCAACAAGGCTGTACATATTTAAAGAGACCTTAATAGGATCTTATTTATTAACTTTTTCTTAGAAATAATCCTTTATCAAAATATTGCTATTCATTACTTCGACAAAGTATATTAAAAGTTGGTGTTGCTTGTAGAGCTCTGTCAAACCGGTTTAAGCACCCCAGTCGGTCCATATTGCAGAATGACCGTTCCAAGGAGGTAACTGTCGGGTTTACCCTATTTGTTAAAAGACTCATCACAGATTTGTTCTTTTACATTTGGCTTGCGTGTGAATACCTTTGTCTTGTGCCTTTTCAAATGTTGGTATATGTTGCAATGCTTATAGGGCCTTGTCATATATTCTTATTGTATAATGTAAGTTTCTCATAATAAATGGGATATCAAAAACGTAACAATGTTCACGCTGTATAAGTAACAACCAGCTATGTACATTTATTCATATCCTAGCAGCTATACAAGAATAAGGTTTTTATTAAAGATAATTAACACTTTGTTCATCTACAACAAAGTAAACATATGTTTGCAAGCATATGCAAGTTTAGTATTTCTGTATAAAATGTAATAAAAGGTTATAAACAACAAAATGAAAACAATCAACAAAATCACTAATAAAAAAAAAACAATAACTTATATCGAGATCAATGAAGGTAGATATTATAGAAAAGTATAACTGCTTGGACAAATTAGATATTGGCTTATTTTAAATATTTTTCAATAGTTATTGCATACTTCCTGATTAAAGTTATCTTTAAAGATTTATCATTCCAATCTGCAATTAGTTAACTAATACTTTCAGAACAATTCAACATTTTGCCAATTTGTTTCCTTTGTTTTTGAAATATGAATTAACATTAGTATTGTGTTTAACACGTTGCAAACCCAGTTGGCTATAAGTACTTTTATGTCTTTGTTTATAATGTTGTAAGTAATGGTAGGACCATATTCCATTCCATCATGACTTTAATATTCAAAAGGGCTTAAAGTAATAAAGATAACTGTTCGTTCCTAGAACTGTAAGAATGGCATCATACTAACATGCTATTATTTATTACTTTTATTTCGGACAATTGAGTACAACGGTTTGTGAATCACGGATTGGATTTATAATTTTTTGCCTGTCCTATTCCTTCCCGAAATATTATGTTGTGAAACAAATGTAAGCATTTTTAAAAAAGGTGCATGTTCCAAACTGTTTGTTAGCCAAAAACAAATCAAAATACCTACAATGGGATTATTCATATCAACCTAGCCTTTAAGGGTCATGACATTGGCATATGTAGTATGTAAGTTCTTTGCATCTACCTTTAAGAAAAAGATCAGTAAGTATTGTTTGTTTGTTTTTAAATACTCTATCTCCAGCTAAACATCAGACGGGATTAATAGCGGAACGGATAATGGTATAAGACAATACTGAAAAGTGGCCTGTAAATTAAGACAACCATGAATGGTGAGAACAATATACAGAAATGTGAACTTTTTTACATGTATGTTCATTTGTTTATTGTGTATGTATACGATAATAAAGATAACATAACATTAACAAACACCAACTTCCACATTAGAGCTGGAATTTTTTTGACATACTCACGATTTTTAACAACAGGGGTATATAAGTATAACTACAACAAGAAGGCAATAAAACTAAGACGAGAGACGAGACGTTTAATACGACATGTTCTAGCTTTAAGCATACTTTAACATTATTTCGCCATTTTAGCGTTATGACTCATTGTATGGTAGCTATCGCCAAAGATATTTTATATATTAGTTTTTAGATTATTACATAGCCAAAGCAACGCTCGTTTTTAATAAATTTTTTGTATATGTACAATTTGTTGCGCGCGTTTAAAGAATATAATGAGGCAAGATGTATTAAAACTTTTATATTTATCTTTAATCGTAAAACAGAGCAAACCAAACAGTTACTCCCTTTGAATTGCACACTTGCCAAATATCAATTTGCGTGAACTTGTGTGTTTTAAATGGCAATGGAAGCATCGGTGTCGTTTTTTTTAAAAAGTATGCTTAAAGCTACAACATGTCATAATCAACATATGCATTATCAATGGTGAGATGGAAACATTTTTGTTTTAACAGGCAGATATGCATCATGAGAAAAAATATATATTTTTGTGTTTACTACAGAAGATGTGTGAATAATGTCTGCCAAGATTTAATATTTGCTTGTATCTAACCTCAATTAACTATAAGTATAGCTACGCTGTTTAATATTTCTTAAAGTCATAACAACGACTGGGACATAAGAAATATTATTCTCATGTAAAACAAACAAGCAGGAAATATCACTATCAATGTTTGTTTCTAAAACAGATATGATACTTTAAAGTGTATAATGATTTTTTATCCGTGTTTATCAACCGAGGGGCTCGCCTTAAGTATGACCAGAGAAAGTGTTAGCTAAGTCAACATTAAATGTTGCTTTCTTAATAATTATGTGTTTTCTTGTGGACAGATGTGTATGTACAAGTGGTTTTTCGACCACATTTTTTCTAGCTAAGTAACTATGGCGAATGATTAATTGAAATTGATTTTACATTTATTAATCCTCATTTTCACATCAGGACCTTTCAGCAGAAAAGGACTCCTCGGGATAAGAAATGTGTCCATAAGACACGGATGCCCCCGACTTAAGATTTAAAATATCTTAAACGGATCATAACGCTGCCGTGGGAATGAACAAAATCGAGCTTGACATGTATATGGATATAATATACTTGGAAACCATAACTGAATAAATGTTGTTGAGTGGTTACTTAGATCTAAGTATTCGTCATCATTTGGACTACACGTTGTGTTTCCTTTCACAATTTGTCATTGAGAAACACATTGGGAAGTGTGGGGTTAGAGCTCTGTAAATCGGGTTAAGCACCCCGGTCGGCGGTTACTATTAGTTTTGCTCTACTTCTAAAAATTTCTTGTCTCAAAGAGAGATTAGGATTCTGGTGGTTAAGTGGTCTCTCGTGGGTTGTAATACACGGTCCTTGACCGCGTATTCTATGTAGACGTGTGGTCGTATGGATCCGGTACGATCAATCGGCTGGTCAAACCAAGACCTAGGCTAATATACTCTCACAAATTTACTACCCATACGTATCTTTAGCTCTGATAAAAACCGTGTTTGATTTTTCCTACCCTTAATCTCTTATATAAGCTAGAAGGCAATGGCTAATGGGTTAATCGAGAGACATAAATTCACGCTGTACTTTACTCTTTCTAGTAATAGACTTGTGTTGCCCTGGCGCTTGGAGTTGGCAATCCACTATGTATAAGCGTCCTCTTGCTGGGCTCTACGAAGGGTAGGGACCATAAAGGTTGACTTTTCTTTTCCCTCATGAAGTCCAATTTTCTAAAATGACATAAACCGAACAAGCTTTATACTGACTCTTACAAAGACCGTGTTGTTGAGCATTTTCCAAAATGTTTGTTCTAACACCAAAAATAGACTTTCACCCTATTTCTAAAATGTCTCCTTTTATTATAGAAAAACCAATACAAGGTACCATCAGAGACCCGGAGTCTGTGAAAAAAATGAGAAACAGATCTTTACTTGATAAAGTGACAGGAAAGCCCAACAGCTTAATCAGCTTAATTCGAAAAAATATTTACTTCTGACATTACTGCATCATCTCTCAAATCACTGAACTTCTCGAATGGCGTAATAAAAGACAAAATTCTTGCTGGTTTCTGAAGAAGAAATTTTATCTTTTCATGCAGATCAAGGTATACCACATCAAAATTAGTCGAGACGAATTCAACTTGAAACAAACACGATTGTTTTTACTTTTAATTCGCCTCAACAACCGTCATACCTTAAACTCGTCTACTATCAAATAAATATTTAAATTTATTATTTCCAATTCAATGCAATGTTTATAAATTCCAACGTTTCAGAAATCGTGAACGTTATGCAAAAATGTTATAGTCTTTGGAAAGCGCGGTGCTTAGATCCAAATTATATCAAAACCACCCAGCCTACTCAACCAACTAAAAAGGTAAAACATAATAGTCTAGTCAACATACTCAACAAATTATCATATCCTGAAGCAAGAAAATTTATCATGACTCCGAGCAAAGACATTATCTTTAGACATAAATACACATGTCAAATCGGTAACAATGAAGAACATAGATGGACGGGCGAGCCTTAGTGAGCCTTCCATATGCAGCTAAAAACTCACAAAGTGAGGTTGCCAGAAAATGTGCCAATGTCACTTGTTAAAGCTCCACAATAATCGTTTATACACATAAATAAAAAAGACTGCATTAGAATAGTCTTGTGGCTATTTTGAATAAGATATACTTTCGGGGCGTCTTGAAACCCAGCTGTGTTGTGCCTTCAGGAGACATTCCTGAAGGAAAGCGATGTACTTGACTTTAAAAGTTATTCTTCCAACCATCGTATTCATACAGCATGCGATATGGTGACTGAAGGATCGACGATACTTGTCAACGCCAGACTGCTACATTCTAAGATTAACCTAATATAGACCGAACGCAATAGCTCAGGTGGTAAAGCGTCGGCTTGCGGATCGGGAGGTCGCGGGTTAAAACCCCGGCTTGGTCATACCAAAGACTTTAAAGTTGGTAGTAGTAGCTTCCCTCCTAGCGCTCGGGGCTATGGGAACAGCATTACGCCTTGTTGGGGACTTAAACGGACATAACCGATTTTGGTAATATTCTGATTATAATAATATGGGTTAAACTTTAGAGGCTTGTATTGTACAAAATGATATTAGGCAAATAAATATCAAAAAGTCAACTTAATTACCTGCTAAAGGACATTATTTATCTCGTGATCTTTTATGTCCTCCTAATAAATATTTTATTGCAGTTTGGATGTGCAAGAGGATTTATGCGGAAGCAATCACTTTCCCATAATTTTAACAAGGAAACTATAAAATGACAGTTATAGTTACAGTTTGATAGACAGAGCGAATTGGCAATTATTCTCAATGTTTTGTTTAGAAGAATATATAACTTCTACCTTAGAGAATGCTGATGATACAATAAATTCTTTCTCAAATAGTCTTCATAGCATAGCAGAAAAGTACATTCCTAAATCCGCGGCAAAGTTAAGCGCAATAAACTTTTGTTTAATAAAAATGCAAAAATATACGAAAACGAAGAGCGGCACTTTAATTTAATATTCAACCTACTTGTAGCGACTTAAATAACGTCAACAATGAATACGTTTAATAATTAGACTGGCCAAAAATTTCTTGGCAGAATTGTATCAGAAAAATAAACAGTGAAAAATAAACAATAAAATGTCCAAATAAAATGTTTAATCAGCATTAGGAAAATCAGCAGTACTTCTCCTTCGGCAACAGTCATTTAAAAAGTATCAACCAAAAATTACAAGCAAACAATACATTTCAGACACATCTTCCGACAATTTTACTAAAGAATTTCAAAACGTGAACAATCGAGATAAGAACTATACAATCAACCTTAAGTCAAACAGTAAAATGAAAACTCCAACTAATATTACTCTATAATGTTACATTAAAATGCAGTGAGAAAATCTCATGTTACTTCTGTGGGACATGATGATACCCTCTACGAATTTTAACCTGTTGCCGATTAGTAATTCAGTTAGACACCGAGGCAGTATACTCGAATATCTCGTTTGTAAATTTTTACGAGATACCTTTATCAAGATAGAACACCTTGTAGCCGTATTCTTTAATGCTGAAAAGGCATATGATATTACACGGAAAAATGGGATTTTAGAAGATTTAGGTGACCTTGTGGCCGAAAGTTGTTTACCCACACGTATTACCAGTTTTCTCGCTGACCGAAATTTTAATGCTAAAATTGGAACTTCTTTGTCTTCTGTTTACAAACAGGAACAAGGTGTCGTTCAAGGAAGTATTTTGTTTTTTACCCTCTTTAATATCAAAACTCTTATCACTGGAATAGATTGTTCACTTTTTGTTGAAAATTTGTAATATGCTACCTCTCCAAAAGTATAAACTCCATAGAAAAACAATAACCACAGTGCCTCAACAAATTACAAAACTGGCGCAATAATAATGGCTAAAGAATTTTACCAACTAAAGCCATTTTCCAATTTTTAAATAATAACTTTTCATATCAATCCTGAATCATTTATTTAAATAGTGTTATATTAGTTTTGTTTGACAGTCAATTATATTTTATTATCACGGATCCAATATGTAAAACTAAATTTCTTAAACCTCTTACCTTATTAAAAACATTTACAAACTAAATGGCAAGCTGATAGAAAAAGTTGTATTACAACTAAGAGCGAAATTAGATTATGGCAAGATTGTTTATGTCCCTGCCATGTTATCCTATCTCCAGATAGACGTTGTCCAAAACTAAGGAATGCGAATTGCCCTTGGAGTCTTCTTCAGGACTCCACATGTAGAGAGACTTTATGTCGAGGCTAATGAGCCGTCTTAGTGTCTTAGAAGAAAAAATAAATCCTAAAATCCTGCTCACAACGTAATTATAAATAAATGAACTCGTGTATAAGCGTAAGCCAAATATAACTAAACCCTTTGATCAACGGATGTTTGAACGCATACAATAATCACGCATTAATTTAAGGTATGAACTTTCATGTCACTGAATTCCCACTGTGGTAGTTTAAAACTCCAGCTGTTGATTTAACTCTTTGTACAAATCAAAAATGTTAAAATGAGA
This sequence comes from Sinonovacula constricta, assembly GCA_007844125.1. Classification (NCBI taxonomy): domain Eukaryota; kingdom Metazoa; phylum Mollusca; class Bivalvia; order Cardiida; family Solecurtidae; genus Sinonovacula; species Sinonovacula constricta. The sequence continues at coordinate 26,969,670 of CM017565.1, forward strand.
TCCATTTGTCTTACTTTCAAACTTTATCGAAATGTGAAATAAAAGTCCAGATTCATATATCGGCTGTACTTCCATAATAAAGTGCAAACTCTGTTCCAGTCTTTACTAGGACAGATCCTTGCATTCCACACGTAAAGATGTTCAACCTTAATGTGTTTCTCTCCATGAACATTTAACAATTAATATATTTTAGCGCACTGTAGAAACACAATCCATATCCGGTTAAAGTATGTAAATGTCAATAATAAATCGAAAGGTTTATGACCATGTCCGATAACTTGTTTGCTTATCTAAAAGAGATTGTCGTTTCTTTAAGCTTTAAAATTTTTATTAACTTTATTTGTCTTTAATTACTATTCCTATTTTTTACCCTATACATTTTTATATTTTTAAAGACGTATTGTAATTTTAAGCTCACTCATTCATATCTTTTACAAAGATAGTTCTCCTTGATTGTGTTCTGGTAAGAGTTATGCATATTTTATTATAACGTATTGACACGAACCATACTCGGTTAAAGTATTTCAGTGACAGTAACAGGTTTATTTTATTATCAATTCTCATTCACATTTTAACCATGTATATTTTATATGCATATTCACGTATTTTATTTTTAACCTACTTATACTTTTTGTCCGTTAAACATTATCTATTCTGTTCCGTATTCAGGCGTCGGGGTGCCATAGGACCCAAAATACATATATTTACCAAGATAAGATTTAACAACGTGTTGATACAGCATTTAAACTTATGAACAAGTTTGAGTTTACATAATTTTCAACTCGTTTCGATACACACAAACTATTAAACAATTGGTTTCTAGTCAAACAGAACATGTTAATAATAAGCTTATGACATTGTCATAGTTTAACTATTCTTTCACTTTCTCGAAAATTAAAAATGATATTTTCTATTTTAAATTTTATTTTGTTGTTATTGATGCAGGTCTTGCGTTTTCGGATGATACTATAGCTTTATTGTTTTTTTAATTTGGTGTCGTTTTGCTATCTTATAATAATATTTAATTTAATGTAAATAGGTAAATAAGAAAATGTCCCTATCAAAACTTCCACAGATATTTTAAATTTCATCTACCTCTAGGCAAAGGCAAACAGGGTTAATGTAAATGTGTCCACAAACACAGAGACGAGACATTACACACAACAAGAAAAAAACATCACTTACCGCCTTGGAACGGTCAGTCGGCAAAAGGGCCGACTGGGGTGCTTAAACCTGGTTTGTGAAGCGCCCAAATCTCGCACTTCCTGGAGGTTTTTCTATCAAACAAACAGTGTCAATAAAAATATCCCGTCAAAGGCTTGTTAAGCAAGGCAGTTTGTTTTAAAACACGTGTAGTAATGGTAGTAATGAGGATCTTATTTTCTCTCTCCTTTAATCAAGGAAACTATACCACAAAGCCTCCTATAGTTACTAAACTAATGAGCTTGCATTAAAATTTTGTCAAGGTTAAATTATATTTTCCTTGATTTTTGTTTCCTTCTGCTTTACGTCCTAGTTCTTTCTAGTTGCATTTTTCTTGTCTCCTAGTAATTATTTCTTCCTTGTAGTGCTCCTTGACTTCTCTTCCTTCTTCATTCAGACTGCACTATCATATAGTCATATGTATATGCACGCCAATAATAAAAGCTAAGTTATCAAATAAAGAGGCCCTTCACCCCATTTTTCTAATTTTCAGTAAGGGAGACGGCATCTTCAAAAAACAAGGTAATGTATATATAAAATGTCTCCTACATACATACACGCTTATTCAATGTTTGGCCTAATTATACGGAAATAGGAGGAGGCACTGAAGACACTGCATTGTGCCATTTTTAATGTTACTGAATTTTAAAGTGCAGATATTAGAAACTAACGCTGCGTAAATATATTATTTGAAAGAACTTTATATCTGAACACTTTTAAAAAAAAGTTATTGCACAGACCCTTGTTTTATTGCTCCAAACCGCGAAGCGCAACAGCAGGGGTCAATTTTAATTCATTGAAGAAATCGTTTATTAATCCGGGTGAGCTCATTTTTGCATGCAATTTTAATAACACCCAGACGGAAATTTTAGCACAGACGCTTTGTGTATTTTCGTACTACGCTGAAAATGGGGCATATACTTTATTTTTTGACAAATACAACGTCCAACATTGTCCTAGCTCAAATAATTAGTAAGAAGCCTATCTCTTTAAGTTTCACAAAAAAAAATATTGAAAACTTCACATTTATTTTTACATTATTGTTACCTTTAAATTAGTTCATAAACATTTTTGTTCTTTTTAAAATGCTATTTATTATAAACTTTATTCTCTAATAAAAAAGCTACTTATCGTTTTAACATCTATGATTTGTGGAAGTAACACGAACTTTTATAAATTCTTAAAAAAGTTAAAAGAATAAGAAAGTAAAGACGGGACAATAATAACAAATGAGTATTTTATACTACATATCCATTATTCACAATATTCACTTCTATAATATATAATGATGCATAGAACTAAACGCAATTTCTCAGACAAAACTAGTATGATAGTTATGAACCTTGATTTTCTAATTAGTCCATCTTTTACAGTACAAGCTTTTATACATACACTTCTGAAGTTCGCCGGGACCGGCCGCAATAGCTCAAGCGGTAAAGCGTCGGTTTGCGGATCAAGAGGTCGCGGGTTCAAACCAAAGACTCTAAAGTTGGTAATAGTTGCTTCCCTCCGATCGCTCGGGACTTAGGGGACAGCATTTCGCCTGACTCGTCAGTGTCGGTATAATGGACCGGCCGGGTTCAATACCTGTGCACCTCATAAGTGCTTCTGTGCTATAATAATAGAAATGTCGCTGCAGAGTATCGGCAAAAATGCCGGCAAATCCCATCCCATCCCTGATTCAGGGGTACATTAAAGAGAAACGAACGATAATAATGCGTAGAAGTGTAGCCCCACAAGCCCCTTTCAGGGTTTGACTAGCTTACTTGTTTAATTTATAAGTACCGTTTAATTTAAGGTTACTTCTCCAATAGGCTACAATGGTGGCCTTTGCGCATAATCGTATAGTGGTTAGATTTACGTACGTCTTCAATTAATTCTCAATGCATTGTGTTTAATTATTAATTTTTCCGCGACTTGGTTTTCTACTCAGGGTCGTAACTTTAGCGATTCGTTAAAACTTATAATTGGTTAGTTTCGAAGGTAGAAATAAAGACCTAAAACAACGTTCGATTACAGAATTGTATTATAATCAATAATATCTAATATCTAATTATGTGATAAATACATAACGATGTTTAAGTTCAGTCATCAAATCAAATATCTATAATTAGTATCAATTCATCGTTAATTAACAAACATAATGTGATATACAGAGCGTACCTTTAATTGCCGTATCACTCGGCTAGTGATGTTTAACAATATAAATTCGTGTGGCAATTCTCCTCTAGTTGAGATAAATAGCCAACAAGGATATCTATATAAACCTGAACATATGATTATATCAATACATAATTATGTCGTAATTCTTCTATCCTGTATAGAACAGCAACTTATTACGATTGCCTATTTAGATTCATAGCAGAACAATCTTTCATCAAATCAGTAGATTCTGTGATAATTAGTTAAATAAATCTCTTAGTTTACAATCAGCATTATTTAGCTATTATAAAATCTATGCAGAACCAGTACAAAGTTGTTACGTTATTATAGTACCAAATAATACAATGTATGTATCAGAGCTATGAAATACATAAGTACAATAATACAAAATAACTTATCTAGTATTTCTCTGTTCGTTAAATCCTCCCAACCACGAAGATGGGCGAAATGTCCTTGACCAGTTGGAGCAACTGCGTAATAAGGGCGGCAATCTTGGTCTGTTTGGTTTCAGTATATATACACCGAGGTGGAAGTTGGGATTGTGGGCAGTGAAAACTGTAGTGTAAGCACCATCGGTCATTGTTGACAACTAACAAGGAGCACTAATTTATTTTTCTTTGAAGTTGGACCATGTCTATCTACTTTGACTACAATTTGACTTCCTATACATACTTCCATACATATGTCCCCTACGTGAGGTTCCCCTTTACCTTGTATTTCGTGATAGCGTCGTGGTTTTTAAGTACTTGACCTCTTGATAGTACTGACCTCACGACAGCTGTAGTAAACAGCTGCAGTGTTACAGAAGGGTGTGATTTAAGCATAGACCTTCTGTCTATGGAGAAGGGTTCCTCGATAACAGCGAAACTAATTCGACAGACGCCGTTCTAGTTGTCTGTAAACTTCAAGCAAACATACCAGACTTGACCGACTGATTGTTGGTTTAACCACGCCCTCGACAAATCGTGGTTAATTCCGACAAACATGAGGCTGTCATTGGCGCCGGTCATGGAAGGGGTGCCTCTTATAGAATGTTTTTTGTAGGGTACGACAGTGTAGCAGGCTATATAACAGGAGACTGCTGCTGTTCTGTGAGACCTTTATCAGAGAAAAGTATTTCACTTTTAGCAGTGTTGCTTGCAACAAAAATGTATTGCTTTCAATTATAAGGGTAATAAGCATCAATAGGAATTCAAAGTGGCTTGAAAAGGTCTTGCTTGACAAAAGAACTAAGTATGCTGAATAGGTAAATATGAAAATGTCCTATCAAAATTTCCATAGATATTTAAATTTTATCTACCAGTAGGCAAATATGTTTGCTATGCAGCTTGTAATTAAAGATGTAGCAAGGAAGAAAGCGAAGTAGCTAATAGTTAAGTTCCAATCAGAGTTGTGGATCGTTACTTTCGCACATTTATGTAATAAATCGATAAACGAGAGTTTAGTTTCCAGGATAGTCATCTTCTTGTTTAAAGCACATGCTCTGCGCGGCGCTTTGGGTGCCTCACATCCTAGTGAAGTTACATGCACTTATCTGCAGTATTTTCAATGACAAGGTATCCTGTTGTTAAACGTATATTAAATGGCGAAATATAGTATGGTTAGATATCATAACGCTAACACATTGAACTATCGTTCTGATCCACAGAAAAAGCAACTCATGATCTACACACAAGAGAATTATGAACTGCTATAAGCAAAATGCCTCCGTATAAATACCGTCAAATCTTGAGAAACGGCCGCTGAAAACACACCATAACAAGTTCGCCATTTGTCGAAGCTGTCAAATGTATACACGTGACCATAGGTAAATCTCTGACTGTGACTGGTGGATCCGGTGGAATATTCTTTTCGGGTGTAGCCTTCGATCGGAAGACAGGCCACGATGCGATGCAGGGTCAATCCTTCGGGCTTCCGAAAGTCTGCTGTCCCTTCACTCTGGACACTGTTGCAAGCGACATAGCCCGAAAACTGACATAATGTCGATCTTTTATATGATATAAATTAAAAATGCATACGTGAACCTTACAAAAGCTATTTGTGTATTGTAGTCCTAATTTGAAGTGGAAACTTGTATTTACCTGTAGAGTCCCATATGTCTATTTTAAAGAAGTTGTAAAAAGAGAATTTACCTATCTGGTTTTCAAAGTCTTTAGAGTTAGTATTAATGGCTTCCCTCCTAACGATCGGGGCTAAGGGGACAGCATTACGCCTGAGTCGTCGGTGTCAGTATAATGGATCGGCGGCCGGATTCAGTCCCTGGGCACCTCATAAGTGCCCCTGTGCTATAATGATAGACATGTCGCTGCACAGTATCGGCTAAGATGCCGGCAAATCCCATCCCATCCCTTATCTGGTTTCGTTATTTCTAACTGGCAAGCCAATATTTTTCTTCTTTGTTTTACAAACTTAGACACGTATACGTGAACCTTACAGAATCGAATCGTGTATTGTAGTCCTGATTTAAACCGAAAACTTGCATTAACTGTAGATCCCAATATATCACTTTCAAAGAATATGTGATAATAAACCATTTTAGTTTTCTGGTTTCTACTTAGTTTTTTTTTCCAAATTTGCAGGACCTACTTTACGATTATGTGGACCGAAGCACATACCGAGAATTCCAGTGTGTTCATACTTCCTTTCAACGTCTTTTCCGAACGTGTAATGAAAGGGTCGAGATGACAACGCGAAGGTTAAAATAGCTTAAAGACAACTAATGCCAGAAAATACGCCAGGTGTATATGTCACTCATAAACACAGCACTGATTGGCTCGATAGAAGCGCAATAATTGATAAAATTGTAAATGTAAGTGCAGGTCGAGTGGTTTATAAATCTGCATACGCTTAAGGTAGATGATTTTACAGTTTGGTTATGTAAAATGAAACAAACAAATACACATTTAATAAGATATGAATTTGACTTTAACGTAAATGTTCATGCTGTAACAGAAACATGTTTGAACAGCGCAAGACAGTTCATATTTTTATTGAGAAAATCTCCTGTCACGAGGATAATAAATTATTATTGTGAATTTATGTAGTGACATGAAAGTTTTCAGTTTGTGTTTTTTTTCCCCACCATCTCTGTAAATATCGGTTGATATAACCCGTGTGATAAAGATGAGCTTTATCAACCGATATTCGCGCACCTGCTCTAAGCCGGTCTACCTTTGTGACGAAACGGTCAGAAATGTTTACTTGAACGAAACTCACTTCTCGCATAATTATGCTTGTGATCACCCCACAATTGTCCATAATATAAAGATTGGTTAAATAGAGGCCATTAAAAAAGGATAAGAGCGGTTTCGATCGCTGTCCTGCAGGATTAAAAATGTAAGTAGCGGCGTCTTAACCGACTCAGCTAAACGGACAGTTCATCGCCAACTTCCGAATTTTTATTTTTTAATATGATTTAGAAAATTTGTAAACAATATAACTTTTAATAATCAAAATGTACACATTTGCAATTCAAAACGTTGCAAAAATCTGAAACAAAATGTAAGTCAGGCACATGATTAAATCTGTTTAGGAATAGTAATAAAATCAATAAAAGTACAACTTTGTAGTCTGCAAAAATAGAAACTGTCAGATTATGTCAGTCCCTGTTGATGATTTGATGTTATGTGGTGTGAATTGAAAGAATGTGAATTACGCATTACATTTGAGGTTTGTGTGTGTTTGTGGATGTAACAAACAGTTTGCTCATGGATTTTAATTGCCGATGACATTAAAAATACGGAACATTGAATATAGCGCCATAAAATTGCGAAGATAGTTGTGTGTTTTTGACAGGGTAACTTGCGAAATTTGGAGAAAGGTTTGGATTGGAGGTGGTGTGCTGGTGTTCATGTTTAAGTCTAGAATCTGTAATTTATTAGCACGTTTGTCCCGATATGTGCAGTCAGCTGTATTTGGTTCGACTAAAGATCGAGCTCTATCTAAACCATTTGAATGTTCATCATGTAGCGACATTTGATCATCAGGGTATGTCCTCAGATTAGGCAGCTGATTGCGGCTTTCTGAGACTGTCATAGATTCAAGATCAATTTCCTTCTCAAAAAAATGTTGGGAGTAAAGCCAAATTTTGCCGCGAAATCCTTGCAGCTTTCTCTACAACACTACTTAGGTTTTCACACGATTCTTCATCACATTCTTTCAATTCACACCAAAAAAATATATCAAAACAGCAGGGACTAACATAATCAGACAGTTTTTATTTTTGCTGACTACAACTTCGTACTTTTATTGATTTTATTACTATTCCTAAACAGTTTTAATCATGTGCCTGTATTACATTTTGTTTCAGATTTTTGCAAGTTTTTGAATTGTAAATGTGTATATTTTGATTAATAAAACGTGTATGTTTTTTGTTTACAAATTGTCTATGTCATTGTAAAATAAAACTTCGGAAGTTCGCGATGAACTGTCCGTTTAGCTCAGTCGGTTAAGACGCCGCTATTTACATTTTTAATCCTGCAGGACAGTGATCGAAACCGCTCTTATTCCTTTTTAATGGCCTCTATTTAACCAATCTTTATATTATGGACAATTGTGGGGTGATCACAAGCATAATTATGTGATAAGTGAGTTTCGTTCAAGTAAACATTTCTGATCGTTTCGTCACAAAAGTATACCGGCTTAGAGCAGGTGCGCGAATATCGATTGATAAAGCTCATCTTTATCACACGGGTTATTTCAGCCGATATTTTCAGAGATGATGGGATAAAACTATTTCTTACAGCCGAATTACTCTATGCACGCGCATGAATTTTGTATATTGCATTGGAATGTCAGATCATGTAGGGGAGGAGAGGTAGCGGTAAATTTAAAGGTTTCCCTTTATAATTCATTTGCAAAAACTGTTGATAGTGATAAATGCTATGCTCGGCCCGAAAATCAGAAAGCACTCGGCAGAGCCTCGTGCTTGCTGATTTTCTTAGCCTCGTTAATAACATTTATCTATATCAACACCAACCTGGTATTTTATATATACCACTGCTTTTGTGCCTCTTTTTTCCTGAAGACATACATTTTATAGTGATTTTTACTGTAAATTTAAGCATCATTTTTTACATAAGTCTTTCGTTTTTTTGACCATACGTCATTAACACGATTTTACTGTTTGGCTTCCTTGGCACGCTGCATGAATAGTGTTGTTGTTTTCTGTACTAAATACGAATTGAACGTAAAGAAACGCGAAACTATACTCTGAGATCTATTTACAAATATTAACAGATATTCGTGTTGTTTGTTGTTGTTGTTGTTGTTGTTGTTTAGTTTGTTGGGTTTTTGTGTGCTTTTTTTTTCAAAAAACTTTGGTACAAGAAACAAGAATTCAACATTTTAAAAGTGTATTTGTTGACAAAAGCTATACATGCGTATTAATGATATTTGGTTAATTCATTAGTGATAGTTATCATTAATAAGGTATAAGTTAATATTTATATCAAATTAATTATTGCTCTAAACAGGCAAAATGATATTGTTAATATAAATAGGAAAACTGATTCACTTTGCATCTCCTGCCATCAGCTCCGTTAAACAAATGGTTTAAGTGGCTCACCGATAGGCCGTCTCAGAATAAAACAGTTACCGTCTATATTTATTAATAAACCGACGCACGCGACACATTTAATTTCCGCCACTGGCTGCTGCAGATGCCAAGACCGGCGTGGCATCAATTATCGTCTGCTCGTGGCTCATACTAGCTCCATCTGCCGGCTGCTCGTCTTCGGCATTGTCGCTCGTTTTGACGAGCAGCTTATTATCGTTCTTATGGACACCGATCGGCTCACATACCCCTGCTTTATCGGCAGAGTTTGTCAGATTCCTCGAGTTGTTCTTCCTTTCTTGTATTGTCGGGGTTTTGTTACTGTGCGGAGGTGGATTCTTCGATTGATGGTGTTTAAACCATGGATCATGTTTTATATTTTTCAACGGAACCCGATCCGATGATTTAGACAAGATCTTTAGGATTAATATTCGACAATCATCTGACACTTCCGGCTTTGCCGGAAATTGGACGGATCTGGAAACTTGCTTAATTAATCGCTTGTGGTCCCCGTCATCGTAAGGCAGGCGGCCGTATACCTGCAGAAGACAACAATATTATAAAGGTGGAATATATTTTATTATAATTGGGGTTATTTAAATATTTTTTCGACTTCCACGCCATGGGTAGAACCAATACCCGTGTAGAAAATACCTGAAACAATATGCAGTATCTTGTCTTATCTAAAGGTTGTCATCTAGTTTTTGATCGGGAATTTTAACCCGAGACCCTGCTACCTATGTCCTATAACATGTGTGTACTACTGGCGCTCACTTAGTACCTATATGGAGATATATTACAAAACTCCTATCGGAATTCCACCCTAGATTGAAATCCAAGCACATTTTCACGACAGTTCATTTCTAGTTTATAACTTATTTCGACGTTGAAAGTAATGGCAAAATATAGAGACGTAAATGGCATATACCGGTATGGGGACTACATAAACTATAGAGAAAAAAAACAGCAGAATTGTGCCGCCTTTGAATACATGTGAATATGTGCTCAAAAACCACGTGCTATTTACGGTCATAATTCAATTTATTTTGAATTAATGGTGTTCATATCTATATTTTGACAAAGCTCTCGCTGACATCCATTTTCTGTGTGGAGTGAAACAATTTAAGGTTAATTATTGTCTATTGCCGTTAACCCTTATGGTTCGAACCAAGGACCATTGGATATGTATGCGTCTAAACTGTCCCGCTGATACTGTATCGGGGTGTTGATGCCCATAAAAATTTGGCATATTTGCTGAGGGAACCTAAAAATAAACCTATACAACCTTAAAACTATATAAAAGGGCATATCACTTGAAAACTCTGAAATTGGACTCGTACAATAACGGTTGAACGGTTACTGGTTGAGAAATTACATCATATTTTAGTCAAAATTATTCTAGTCTGTAAATTTATTTTTGGGGGCGCCCGTGGCGTAATTTTAGAGTTGTCAAATTGTAACTCCCTTGACTGCATTGGTTCGCGTCGCGTCAAGATCTTTCAGCAGACCTGAGGGCGCCGACGGATTTATCTAACCATTTGTCTGCGGTCTTCCTCCAACAAAATGGCTGGACGTCGCTATAATGGCTATAAGTTTTCGATGGGTTGTATTTCGAGCACAAACATGAAATAATTCCTTATGCGCAACAAAGAAAGTAAACTGAGTAGTTCATTCGCTCTACACAGAACTGTCCATAAATGCAGCTCAACAAGGTAAGCACTTGACTCTAGAGCATGAGGTAATGGGTTCGATCCCCGATCTGGGTTGACGATTTTTTCAGCTCATGTCATTCTTAAATGGAAAATGTTATCTCTTCGTTTTTTAGGGTTGCAGTGTATTGCTCACCATTGTAAATAGAACCACTCCCACACTCCAGACGTCGGCCATTTCTGTGTCATACGGCACACCCTTCAGAATCTCCGGAGCTGCGTACGCATAGCTCCCGCAGTACGTCTGGCTTAGCAATGATCCCCCGCTTTTTAATCTTACAATTCTTTTAGCGAATCCAAAATCCGTCAGTTTCAAAATGTCGTCTTTGCTAATGACAAGATTTTCACATTTGATATCTCGATGCACAAGACCTTGACCGTGCATGTATTTCAAACCATCGTGAAGATGGACAAAATATCTGCCAGCTTCAGATTCTTTAATAGTCGACCTGGCTTTGATCGTTTGCAGCAGATCTCCGTTTTCAGCCAGCTCCATAATAAAGAAATACCTGTTCGTTGTTTCGATTATCTGATAGAATTTCACCAGCGAGTAATGACTACTCAAGGTTTTCATTGCATCGATTTCGCGCGGCAGAAACTTTGTGAGGTACTCGTCGTTTGCCTTTTTCTTGCTGATGATTTTTATGGCAATACGATGCTTTCTATGGACGTCATACGCGCTCTTGACTTTGGCATACGATCCGCTTCCCATTGTTTTCCCAACGACAATTCCCTGTGACTCAAGGATCTTGAAAGCATTGTTTACACCCTTGTCGGTGCGGCTTGCCGTAGTTTTGGGGCTCCCTTGTGTCTTCCTTTCCTTTTCATCACTCATAACCAACTGGCTGCAGTCATCAACTTTACAGTAAAAATGTAACCTTTTTTATTTAATACTATGCCATCATGTGTGATATTTGTCAAGTCATGGGTGTTAAATAAAAAGAACTGATAAACGTCATCGTTTATGTCAAGGAGATATGACGTTATGACGTCATGACGTCGAACCGATTTAATATTACATCGTCTTTCTAAGTTTGTTTTTTGTGTGGACAGTAAAAAAATAGTTAAAGAATCGATTACACGTTCCTTAATTAAATTTGATACAATATAACTATATAAGAAATATCCTAGAGAAAATGTTGCTCCCGTGGCGTAGTGGTAGAGTCGCCGTCTCTTAACTCGCCTTAATGTGCAAGGTCCTCCAGCTGACATGCGGAGTGCCGGTGTTTCTACCAAGACATTTGTCTGGCGTCTTTCCCGCCAAAAGAGCTGGACGTCGCTATAATGACCACGCTTGGACCCTAGGATGTATTTTAAAAATCAAAATCGTAAAATTACCTTTTCTACTTTTAAAGCGTATTTACGGTCCTAGTTTTGTGTACATAAATGACACATATAATTTGCACTTCATGTACACGTATCTAACTTACAGCATCACTATCGTTGTTTGAGCAATTTATGGTATTGTATAAAGGTGGTATACGGCAGTTTGCCTATATCTAATACATATAACATCTTACCCCTGTTCTGGGGAATTTGTGTATAACTGCCGCCTAAACTTATATCTTAGTTTAAGTAAAGCCTTTTATTAAATTACCTCGATTGTAAGACGCTACAAGGCATGAAATATATCGCGCTAAATGTCCATTATTTCCAAATCTATAAATAACCACAATAGGGACTTCCTCTTAAAGTAGACATCGACGTCAGAGCTGATTACCCGGACGACCATGTAAGGTGATCTTTAAAAAAAGTGATCACGTGTTTTTCTTAGTTTAAAAATAGCTAACTGTGCTGCGTGGCTCGGATAGGAAATACTTTTTTGTAATGACAAATGGGTGTTATGAATGACTTTTCACATGGAGGTAGGGCACCAATGAAAATCGTTTCACGAGATCTGGTCAAGTAATAAATAATGTATTTGGTTGCATAAGATAAAATGGTCCAAACTGTCGAATATCACCTTTAAGATTGGCGTATACATAAGACCAATAATAACGTATGCACAGTTCAGATATATTTATTGGGTGTGTTCTCACTTTGCCAACTTTCATTATTTAAAGGTCAAAAAGAAAGTTGGTCTTTAAGACAAAATAAAAGTTGATATAATTCGTTATGCCTGTCGTAGTTCATATGAATCTTAACTAATTTGTTATATTGAGATTGTTATGTGCTTCAAAATGACCATGGTTGGGTCTAGCGGGATTCGTCGGAAGGGGTAGGGGCGGGAATAGACTACCCCTGAAATTGTCCACAAAAAAAGAAGAAGAAAAAAACTTCCATGAAAGTACCTTTTTAACATTTCTAGGTGTGACACATCTTTATGGCACTTGCAGTATTATAGTCAGGTGTGTGTCCAGTGCTACAGATATGACGAGTAAGCACGTATTTACACATAAAAATGTATTTTACACATTAAACACACACACACACACACACACACACACACACACACACACACACACACACACACACACACACGAAAAACAACAACAACAAAAAACAACAAACAACAACAAAAACAACAACAACAAAAAGAAAGAAAAAAGAAAACAACAACAAAACGAAACAAAAACGCATTAAAATTAAACTATTTTTGTAAAAAATGACTTTCTATGAAGGTTTGTACAGCATCTAAAGTGCAGGAAACGGCACTATTTGGCTTCTAGATGCCAGCACTCTTTCTGTGGGAGCATGCCCCAAGACCCCGTAACACTACTCTACTGATTCTTGCTCAATTTGACTTGTCACTTCATCCCATGCAAAATGTTATTACAGATTATCTTTGTCGCAGAATATACAAACAGTTTGGTTTCATGGAAAAGGTTTTAGAAGCTTCTCAAAATGCAGGAATTTGCTGCTATTTTTATGTCTGATGTAGCATGCCCGCAAGGGCGGATCCATGATTTATTTCGTTTTCGGGGTTGTGCACGACTTGCACCTCTGGGATGGGATTTGCCGGCACTTTTGCCGATACTGTGCACATTTCTATCATTATAGCACAGGGGCAAATGAGGTGCCCAGGGACTGAACCCGGCCGGTCTATTATACTGACACCGACGAGTCAGGCGTAATGCTGTCCCCGTAGCCCCGAGCTTTAGGAGGTATAAGACCCTACTTCCAAGTTTAAAGTCTTTGGTTTGACCCGGCCGTGGTTTGAACCCGCGACCTTCCGATCCGCAAGCCGACGCTCTACCAATTGAGCTATTGCAGCCGGTCTGCACCTTTGGTGAACGCTCAATTAGGTGCCTCCAGCCCCACCCCCCAAAAATCCTTGGTCCACCACTGATGTATGTTATAAATAGTGTCTATTTACGTGCGTATTTGTTACAACTGTTATAAGATATGTGTAATCTTGGTTTGACTGCAATCAGCTTTAAGCAATTGTCTTCATGTTGACTAAAATCTACAAAAATTAAGACTTATCTTTTTTGAAACATTTTGTCGGATATGAATAACATTACAGGCGTTTCCGCTACTTTCTCTCCGTGTGTCTAATACATTTGTAAATATTCGATCACGTTGCGGGAGTTTTAAACTGATAAAGTCGCGTGTTTGCTGTCATGAAATAAACAAGAAGTTTGTCGGCTTCAAAGGTATGTTTATAGATTGTAAACGTATTGAGATTAAAGAATAATTATCACGAATATTCGATATCAGACTCGACATTCAGTGGTTCTAACTTTTAGGTTTGGTCGCTCTTAGTCTTGGGTTACCTTAGACTAAGCCTTAGACTAAGTTAGAGGAACCCCTTTCTCCGCAGTTTTGAGTGTCTGATGCTTGTCTTTTTCAGCGTTTATGACGCATAGATCCATTTCAAGATTAGAAAATCATGAGGAACGCCATGCTGTATTAAATAATGTCGGCAACATTTCATCGTGTACATGTATGAGCCCTGTCACGGCCTGTGTGTAGAGTTCGAATTTGATTTAAAAATAGAACTGATGTAACTGTTCTACCAATATATGGAGTTGAATTCTGCGGTCAAACATGATATTTTTCTGACAGGAGGCTTATGATAGATAATGCTGAAAAGAAAGAAAAAGTAGAAGTGTAAGTATAGTGGATATATAGAAAATCTAGAGAAAATTAAATAGGGAAACATGCCCGGATCCAGAATTTTCTAAAATGTCGGAGATGTGTTCTGAAGTGTATCTGGACAAAAGGTTAATAGCATTTCATGGTTTTATTAAACTGACTCTGAAAGTCTAAAAAAGGGAAGACATAAACCTTTAGCAACATAACTTTGTTGTTGAAAAATGGTTCGAATTCTGCCAAAAATATGCAGAAATAGACAAACACGCACTTCCCGTAAAACACAGGTAGATACATTTTGCTTTGTTTTTCGGTTTACTGTCAAAACGTACCTCTCACGAAAACGTACCCCTACGGAAAGTCAAAACATACCCCTGTCGAGAAGTCACAACATACTCCTGTTGTAAGTCAAAACGTACCTCCATGTTTCCATATAATATTAACATTTTATTAGACATAATTAATAAAACATCATTCATAGTTCATAAGATATGTTTATTAATTGTATAATATAAACACTTTAATGAGTTATAATTGTTATTTTTGAAGAAATTGTTAAATATTTAAATTAATGTTTGTAACCATATAGTAGTAAGATTATAAAAAAGAAGAAAATATTGCCTTAAATATAACATAATCAAAAACTGAAAACATAATAAAAATAAAAATAAGATAATAAATAATAAATAAATAAAAATAGTGTTCCAGCTGTTATATGTTTATGAATATAAGTGTTGTACTTTATACAGTGTCATCGTTTTACTTTTATGTTTAACGTAACATAATAGGATCTTATGCTTTACTTAAACTTAAATAAAGTAGAGAAATGCAATTTGTTAAAATATGTATATTTATTTATTAGATAGATTGTTAGGAATGTTATAATTTCGTCAGCGCTAATTACAATTACCGGGTTTCTTTAATTGCAGCGGGTTTTCTTTAATCAGCGCTCATTAGATAATATGTGTCCATGATTGGAAAAAGCGTTGATTGTAATTAGTGTTGTATTCACAGTTTACATAAAACATGAACATTCTGTCACATGGAACCATATATAAATGTGTACAAGGCAGCATTTACATCACTCGCAAAAATTAGCCCTACCAGTAATGGAAGCCACGCGGCTTTCCATTGCAGAAGATATCATACACGAGGGTACAACCTTACGAGATGAAGAAGTGCTGTCCACAAACAAAGACCCATATGTCAACGAGACATCATTCATCACATCAGCAGCTGGAGAAGAAGTGATGTCTACAGACGAAGACCCTTATGCCAACAAGACATCATCCATCTCATCGGCAACTGATGTAGCATGTGAAGCATCTTTCAGATGCATGTTGTCATTCCAGCGGCCGAGAGTCCTCGAAGAGAGCGCCATCGATGACCCAGACCCATCATCGAAGACAGATCGGTGACCTACGAGATCATGATTCTACCAACTCGGCAAAGAACTACACAGAGAAGCAGGAATCATCACCATCCAGACACGCCTCATCAGAGAGAAGAAGCTCAAGAAAATACAGCGGAAGGGAACTGAAGAAATGAAGAAGAGGATCTACGAATATGATATCGGGACAAATATGAAGCCAACGAGACATCAACATCATCACTTCTTCGGAAGCTGGCACATGTGTACGCACCACACACGGACAGTGTGTGAAAATATCAATTTTACTGTATGAATTGTGTTATAATTATAATAAAAGTAACACTATCAGTGTTTTCTCTAGAGCGCGTTTTCTGCGTTTTTGACGCAATATATTTTAATTTGGCGCAATGTTATAACAGCCGAGCGTTTTCCGTGACGCAACTATTTGGCAGCGACTTAGATTTAATTGAAAACCGCATCACATGACCTGTCGTAGACGCTTTATTTAGAATTCACTTTCAGTTGTGAGCGCCAAGACGACACAGACTGTTTCGTCACTTTCTGGGGAAAATTTCCCGATGGCTGCTGCTAAACAGCGCAGGTTAACATTCTATTTCGCCGCAAAAAATGACCAAAATAACAATCAGGCATCGGCGGAATCTACAGCAGCCGTTAGTACCAACAGCGTGGCGAATGATGAACCCCAACAAAAAAAGCAAATACAAAATCCTGCATCGTCGGTTATCCCCCGTTACATTACTCCGCTATGCTGCGTTATGTACCCGTGGGACAATTGGCTAGGAAAATGTCGTAGTCATAAATAATTAATGAGGCAGTTTCATTGGTGTCAAAAGGAAACCACCATGGATAACTAGCCAATGAAATTACGTTTTGTGTCTAAGGTTCGGTTTACCATTCCAAATGGCGACCTCCATGAGTAAACATGTGCGTTGGTTTCTATTTTTAGTAAGACAATTCAAGTATGATGTCATTGAGATTGAAGAGTATTTTTTTGTAACATGCGATTTCATTGGAAGAAGATTGGTCTCCCCTGCCTCATGCACATTCATGAAAACGAGACTTTGCTAGTCAAATTTCCCACGGTATGTATGGAATGTAACGGAAGATAGTACTGTGGTTGCCGACGATGAAAATCCTGGGCCGAAACGGGAGTTCCGAAAAGAATGGTTGGAGCAGCATTTTCGGTTGCGATTTGACAATAAAATGACTTGTTCAGTTTGTATATCTGAAGGGAAGGACAATCCTTTCACATCAGGCTGTACTTTCGTGCTTCTACGTTAACGAGACATATTTCCTCTAATCAACACAAGACTGCCTAAGAATCTCGGTCACTTAGAAGCGACATGAACAGATATCCAAGTTCCTGGTTGCTGCAATAAATGAAGATGAAGTGTGTGCCACGCGCTCAATTTACTTTACAATAAATAGTTGTGACCCATCTTTTTTGTAAATGTCCCCCACTTTTCGGACAAGAGGGTCAAAAATGACCCTCAAATATTTCGGTCTAGAGAAAACGCTGCACTATTATAACACTTAAGCATCAACTTGTTTTTCGTTTCAACAAGTGGATGTGAAAGTTAATATAATTGTTAATAACGTCACGATTGTATGAAAATGTTAAAATGTTATTGTCAGTAGATGAGTTTTTAAAATGTACATATATTTGATATTTTATTTGAATAAATGACTTGAATCCTTTAAAATTGACGTTTTATCCGCAGACTTATTGTATGTCAAAGTAAAAAATGGTTAAATTAAAAAAATAAAACGCCGTCAACAAGATATCAAGGGTTTATTTGCGTCTAACTTTATGTGCATAAAACTTGCAGATTGACTATGATTAACGCATAATTAGTATACAATAGGAGATAAAACACCTAGCAGTAACTGTCAATAACAAACCATTTATCTATCAGCTGTCCTTGATTGGTTAACAATAGGGGGTACGTTTTTACTTCGTCGATAGTACGTTTTGACTTCGTCGGTAGTACGTTTTGACTCTTAATAGGAGTATGTTTTGACTTCTCATCGGGTTACGTTTTGGCGAGAGGTATGTTTTGACTGTATCCCTGTTTTTCCATTGATCATCGTTTGCATATTTTGGGAAGAAAATGATAATAAAAAAAAATATTGCTATCTTTTTCAAGAGACCAACCATTGCAATATTGTCTGATATTATGCTTAACAGATATGCGTTAATATTGCCTAAATTTAGATTTCTGTTGCGTATTCGAGAACGTGTTGTACACAATTTCGATGAAAAGTATTTTTGGAAGTAACAACTAAAACAAACTCTTTTAATTAAAAATACCCAAATTTCCAGTGAAGCCTTCATTAAATGGTATGACAAACAAACACAGTATTGTTTTGCCGCAAAGGCTTTATTACATGTTGGATCCGACAAAATACAACTACATGTATCAGTAATTATTGTAGAACAAATGAAATTACAGTTTAGAATTTTGACACATCAAACAAGCAAAGCGTTTATTAAAACTCTGACCAAAATATTAAAGATTGTGCAGGACATCAGGATAAATTCCCTCCCGTAAATTTTCCACATTTTGCAAGAATGTTTATTTGGTTTGCACAGTTAAGTCTCATAAGTGCATTGAGTTAATAGCATCTGATTTTTTTCTGATAACATTCCAACTTCAAGATATATTTTATGGTAATTAATTTACGGGAGTGATTTTGTCTGCCTATGCTAAAATGGATGGAAGGGCTTTTGTCCAGGAGGTATTTTGTCCTACAAATAGTAAAACTATTCCACTGTTTGTGTTTTTATTTTGCTTTGATATAACTTAAAATTGAATTTTAGCTCTATTCTTTGTCGGAATCAGACTCAAAGCTGTGACCTCAATATATTTACTCGCACACACACAGGCGCACACACACATTCATGTATGTGGTGTCAAACGGGGACTTGGCATCTAACAGCTAAGTTGTCATGCAAATGTGAAGCATAGTATAAAACTGTTTAGTATCATTTTCCCATAATGTACAGTACAACAGCACCTCTTAAGCTCCAGTCATAAACAATCTTTACCCAGTTATAACTTATATGGTGTTGAGCTGACGGTGGTTTTGGTATAAGAATACCAGTTTTTGTTTGGTGGTTTTTTTGGGGGGGGGGGGGATGATGTTTCCTGCTGTAGAGAACACACGTTCTGAAGGCACACTAGTTACAGGTACTTAAAGATAGTGAATGGCCATTTTGGAAAGTCTAGGGAACTCCTTTTGCAGAACTCCTGCCACTCAGTTGGATACAAAATCTTCAAATTTTAACAGAATAATATTGTACTTTGTTGATTTCTTTCACAAATTGACAAATTCACGATCTTGCAACTGTCTCCTCACTTTAATACAACATCGTCAAATTGTTAATGATATGTTAAGCACTTAGATGATTTTTTTCAATAATTGTTGAATTTCTTTTCGTTGTCAATGGTACTACGTTTTCAACAGTTCCCTCCTTTTCATACAACACTCTGTAGACTTCCGGTTTACGAAAAATGTTGATTTTACCGAATTTTTAAACTATTTCCTCTTTTTTGTTTTTTCCAGCCGATATATTGATATTTTGAAATGCGTATCGATATATCAATATTTTAAAATGTGTATCGATATATAAATATCGGCCGAATCGATGATGGCCAAACTAAAAAGTGCCTTTAAATAAGTTCAAAACTTTGTTACACTGAATAATACAGCTTATTATTTAAAATAAAATAGTGTCTGCATAATAATAAACTTGAGTTGCTGGATAATTAAATTAAATAAAAACCACCAATATAATTGCAAATGAAAAAGAGGTGCTGTTCATCTGTGGAACATTTCTACCTAACAACAAACCGACCAAGAAACACCATAACCTTGTTGTTTTTAAACATATTTAAATGTTGTCAAGTTCATGTCTTAAAGTTATATGCACTAATGAATTGTATTTGGAGCATAGAAATGGGTCCAAACAAAAACAGAATAGAGCATAACATGACTTTTGCTTAATACATCCTCATGACAAATGCAATTTCAATCAAACAAATTATACATTCACATAATGAAACATCAACAATTTCCAGTGCCGATCCAATTTAAATCAACTACAGTATTTTAATTTAACTTTTTAACATTAAACTTAGGAAGTAAACTGCTACTGTTTTTTGTTTTGTTTTACTCGCCACTGTACTCAGTAGTATATATATTGCTTACTAGTATTTCTAAAGTTTAGTAAGTTCTGCAATCTGTACTAGTATATAACCAATAGCACAAGGGGATTAACTCTTAAATTATTGTTGTGGTTGCCTAATAGTTATCTCCCTTAATGTAACAGGTATCTTATTTTTTTTTATATATTGCATATATTTCAACTTCTGTATACTAGAAGATAAAGAAGTTTACATTTTGATTATTTTATATTTTCTATGCATTAATAAATTATTATTAAAAGAACTTTAACTCTTGATATAAATTTGAAAAATAATTTTATAATCTTTATCATCAGATCATTTACAGTTCATTTACTACACAGTAACATACAACTTTCATAAGATTAGTAAATAATAAGCCTCCTATTCTGATTACACTGTAAATTATTTTGTTTTATTTCTATGAAATTACCCCCTCCTACTTTTCCACTCCTAGGCATTATTAGCAATACCAAAATCAGATAATGAATGTAGAACAGAATCAGATAATGATCTGTGACAAACTTGGCTTCCTCTATTTTAGAATCTTAATTGGTCATATAACATGGAGATTTATTGCTTTTGAATGGCTGTCCAGGCAGTGTTACACAGAAAATTGCAATTAGCATCAATTGATCAATATTTTTATACCTGCTAGCCTTCATTGGATGTGTTTGATGACATTGGCCAGAATGTATTACAAGGCTAATACACATCTTTATTTTGTTATCTGGAAATAATTTTTGATAATGGGGCACCATTCTTTTCTCAGGAAAATGAATCTGTTTAAAAATTAATGTGACGATTTTAAAAAGGCCAATTTAAAGATGAGATTAATGATTTTTTCAAAGCAACATCATAAAAGTTTTTGCTTAGTTTTTAAAGTTAAATTTTATAATTGACAATAAATGGATTTATTCTGAGATTAAATATTGCTGTAACAACATAATATGATCAGATAAAGCATAAGGGTATAGTTAAATTGACCATATAAAACAAAGTTAGAGACAAAGAAAAATAGAAACATGAAAAAAAGCCTGTGCAGTGAGTTTTGCTTCAAGAAAAGACTTCAAATTGGCCCTGGATCGGTAAAACACCAGGATCTAGTGCTAGTCTTTAAAGGAGGTATCCGACAGTTTGCCAACATCTAATAAATGTAACTATATCAGTAAATAACAACTGGGATTCCTGCTAAAAATAGACATCGATGACACAACGGATGATGTGGATGAACTAAAACATAAGTGGTCACATGGTTTTCTTGGTTTTAAAATAGGTAACTGTGCAGCGTGGCTCAGATAGGAAATACTTGTTTGTAATGACAATTGTAGTGTTATGGTTCACTTTTCCGACAGGTTTAGGACACCAATAAACAGAATTTTACAAGATCTGTTCGGATAACAATGGTTTACTAAGATGTATAACAAAAATATTTTTGGTCTAAACTGTTGGATATCACCTTTAACCTTAATCAGCACTGTACTGCCATCATAAAAAAATGTCCTGGGTTTATCCAGGGGCAAAACAATCTCAGATGTATTGACACCCAAATAATGAGCTTAAAACCTTGCGTAGTATAAACTTTATTCACATATACGGATAGGTCATGAGAACTATTTTCAATCCCTTCTAAATGTATAATAGAACTACACTTTATCTACCTATCGTACAACATGGTCATGTACAACATACAAGTCAATAATGTAATTAAATCTTAACAATATTTCACTTTATTGTTCATATATGATATTGAGTAATCTAGTGTTAAGTAATCTAGAATCGTTACAATATGCCCCTAGGTAATGTCTTTGTTAAAAGACTAGTTCAGAATGCTTGTTTGTAGTAACTTGTTGATGTCATTGTGATGTTGTTTTTCAAAAGCTTTCGAGCCTATAAGTATAAGATTGATTTCCTGTGCATAATTTCCTTTAGAGGCAAATCATGGACATTACCTTTAAGAGGGGCATGAATTTTCTTCAAATGTTATATATAAGGAGATTATTTTCACAACTTTACATTCATAGTGAAGTTCATGGTTTTGAAGTTCATATATGCTATTCACTGTGAAGTTCATAGTATGCTATTCATAGTGAAGTTCATGGTATTCTATTCACAGGGAAGTTAATGGTATGCTGTTCATAATGAAGTTCATGGTATGCTATTTACAATAAAGCTTATGGTGTGCTATATACAGTGGGGTTCATGGTATGCTGTTTATTTTAATTTAAAGTTGATGGTTTGCTGTTCACTGTGAAGTTCATGGTATGCTTTTCACAGTGTTCATGGTTTTAAAGTTCATATATGCTATTCATTGTGAAGTTCTTGGTTTTGAAGTTCATATATGCTATTCACTGTGAAGTTCATATATGCTATTCACTCTGAAGTTTGTATATGCTATTCACTCTGAAGTTCATATATGCTATTCACTCTGAAGTTCATATATGCTATTCACAGTGGAGTTCATGGTATGCTGTTCACAGTGAAAGTCATGGTATGCTATTCACTGTGAAGTTCATGGTTTTGAAGTTCTTATGTGCTATTCACTGTGAAGTTCATATATGCTATTCACAGTGGAGTTCATGGTATGCTGTTCACAGTGAAAGTCATGGTATGCTATTTATTGTGAAAGTCATGGTATGCTGTTCACAGTGAAAGTCATGGTATGCTATTCACTGTGAAGCTAGACTTAAGTGTAGACAATTTCTAGAGAACTGGATAACTGTTAGTGGAACAGTAAACACATCCAACAACCAAGGCAAAACCATTCTTGAATTTTAAGAAACATGCAATAAGATCAATGGAATCAATCAAATGCAGGTTCTTTATCTTAATGCCTGACCAAACAACCTTTGATTTGACTTCAATGGATTAACATATCTGATAGGGGTTCAACATCCCATTTTTAGATATTTTATAGTGGTGTCTCCCACACTATTTGAACAGACCCCACTCAAACTCAATTTTGTCTAGTGTATTGATCACCTGTTTAAACAAATTGCTTGTGTGAAACATGACTTCTGGGCTGAGTAACACAAGTCTTTACACAACTTAAAAAAGAGGGTTTTTTTACTTTCAGCCTCTCCCCTCCTAGGTTCAAGTCCCGGTTAGTGCAGAAGCCTACATGTAAAAAAGGTCCACTAGGACAAGCTAATCAGCAGACACCTGGTGCTTATTTTTATTATTTTTCATGAAAAAATGAACATATTAACTGAGATAGGACCTTAAAAATCCACAGCCAGTATGTGAAATACTAAACTAAAAGTTCCTTT
Source organism: Sinonovacula constricta (assembly GCA_007844125.1). NCBI lineage: Eukaryota > Metazoa > Mollusca > Bivalvia > Cardiida > Solecurtidae > Sinonovacula > Sinonovacula constricta. The sequence continues at coordinate 26,993,183 of CM017565.1, forward strand.
TTAAAGTTATTAGTAGCTAAAAGCATGCAGCAGATTTAAAGCTACCTTCTTTAAAGAAAAATCAGAGAAAAACCTGATACACAATGTAAACCAAGTCTCTCATTACTTTAAGCGTTTAGATCAATATTTGTGTTTCCAGTACTTAAAGATCTGAGTTGAGGAAATTGATTATTTACTTTATTCCAGTACATGCTTCATTTAGTAAATGAGGTTTTATTGTGTCCGGCAAATCCTTTTGAACCCAGCCAATTGATTTCTTTTGCTCTGATTGCCATGTTTAGAAGTACAGACTAAATTTGTTATGCAATGGATTGGAGAAACAGAATAGTCCTGTGGTAGGATACACAACTTCCGATCACAAGTTCCATGGTTCAAGCCATGGTCTTGTCGCCTCTTATTTCCATTGACAAGAAATTCACCCTAAATTGTTCCATTCCACCTAGGTGTAAAGTTTTTTACCTGCAACGGTCCCTTGGGTCATGCATTTGTCTACTAGCACCATATGTCTCACCTGATCATATAGGAATTTGTGAATAAACCCAATGACTAGAGAGTACAACGATGATGTTAACTGAACTTGCCATTGGCTTGGGAGTTAACAAAGAACCAGACCTTTACCTTAATGAACAGTTGAAAAATAAATTGATTAAAAGTTGCAGACCACAGGATCTGGTATGATATATAGGAAAATGAGCATACATTTTAAAAAATAGTTTTAAGTGATGTTTTATTACAGTAAAACAACTTGGTGGTAAAAAAAATCCAGACAGCCTAAAATGACATTAATTGTAGCATTTGAAAGCCTTTATGTTGTGTGAATAAGCAAAGGAAAATTTATAATTTTATTCAAAGGACTACTTATTTATATCTTTCAGCATATTTTATCATCAAGGTTTGGGAATGTCTTCTACGTCTAAATAAATTGAAAATCAGTAATTTCTTGTTTCTTGTGGCTTAAAATTCCTTTGCTTTAGTGCCTTAAAGGTGGTAGGCGACAATTTGGGCCAATTGTTTTTCATTATACATCTTGGTAAACCATTGTTATCTGAACAGATCTCGTAAAATGCTGTTTGTGGATGTCATACACCTGTCGGAAAAGTGAACCTTAACGTCACAATCATCATTACAAACATGTATTTCCTATCTGAGCCACTCTGCACAGTAGCTCCACAACTGGTTTGCCCAGTGTCAGGATAATGTGACTGGGTGTAGTATAATGGCAGGTGTTCACGGCCTGCTATACACAGTGAAGGCAGCACTATTACTGCTTCAAGTGAACACTGTCTCCAGATAACTGAAATACTGTTGGTGGGACGATAAACCCAGTAAACAATAAACTAGCCATATTACACAGTGACACACCCACTTGCCACCAGTAAAGTGATGATCAATATTCTTGCCTGTCCTATACTGTGCTTGGACAAGTTGTTACATTGAGCCATTCAATTGTAGCCCCCCTGTGCATGGGCTAAATATCCCTTATCATGCCAAATTTAGTAAAAATAAAAAAAAAATGTTATTTGCTTGCAAGTACACAATAAGATAGCAAAACATTCTACTAGCGACTAAATAGCAGACAATGGTGCAGATCCTGATCAGTCAGCTTTCAGCGAGTGGTACCTAATCTATATAGCAAATCTACACTATTTGTGGGTGCCTGATCACTTTGTATTAAGCAGAGTTAGAGTCACCTGTTACCTGAGCAAATGTTTGACATGTGACACCCTCTCTCAACAGGTCGTCTCTGACAATTACCCTCAACAATGTAGGCGTTGTAAATCTGGATCGACTTCTATACTTCTAATTTAAACCGTTAACTTCTTTTCGGTGTAATAGGTAGATTGAAATATGTCTAATTCTTTGCTTGACTTTTATTGAGATCTGATATATGACCCTGAGTATTCAGATCTTTTTCGCTGGTAGGATAGGTATTTTTTCTTTTGTGGACTTTGATTTGACTTTCAAGAAAGTATATATATCTACTTTATGATTTTTTTTGTTCATGAATGTACTATAGCCAGTCTGATACATTTAAATAAATCATTATATGTCTATATTTGATCTGTTTAGAAATAGTTATAAGTTATATTAATACATACCAGAAGTCAAAACTTACAGTGAGGGATGTGATGCTTTACTTCATGCAGAAATATTATGTTTGAGTAAAATAAATAAAATAAAAGTTGCACGCTTGACAAATAATCGAAATACCTGTGATTTGATTCCAAGATGCTGCAGACATTTTTTTATGATTTTTTTAATGTTTTTATTGCTAGTTTTATTATATGCAAATACTCAGCACCAAGTGGTTTTCAGGAGAAATAAAGTATAAGCAGTAATACATGTTTTCTTGAACATTTCTAATGTATATTTTTTGCTGTCCTTTTACATAAAGACAATTTTTAGTCAAATAATTTTTACTCAAAAGGTTTTTAACATGGTCCGTTTGGATAATTTTTATTTATTATGTCAATATTTCCTTTAATAATTAACTGGCTGCATCCTGGCCAGTGCAAGAACCTTCATGTAGGGAGGTTTTCCAGGTTTGCCATCTCATTATTTGCTTATATTGGCTATTTAATCAATCTTATTTAATTACTTATTCTTAATTACAATTTATCATTAAAAGTATAGACTGTACCGACCCTCTTGTTTGTGTGGTTTGTATTGGACCTTCATATAGATCTAAATGAAAAATCTAAGCAAATGAGCATTGGAATTTAATCAACTTACTCAGGTATATTGAAGTGTGTTAAGTCCCACCAAGGTATCATATAGTTGACTTTGGCATCACATGTAAGGCACTGGGTTTAATCTTAGAAATAGGTGGCCCTGGTCAAGTGGTAGAGTAGCTAACTTGTATCTGCTCACTATATGGGTTCAAGTCCCAGTCATTGGGAAGGACTTCCAGCTGACCTGAGTTGCGCCAGTTCTTTTATACAGACATTTGTCTGGGGTCATCCTCCACCAGACTTAGCTAAAATGACCATGTTTCTGTCACTATGTCTTTAAAAAAAACAATAAAAGAAAGAAATTCAGGAAAGAGAAATGACTTAGTCTTGAAAATGATAAAGGTGGGTTGAGTTCCATTTGGGGCGAAAGAACTTAATGTGAGAAAGTCTTCCAGCTGACTTGCAATGTGCTGGTGGTTCTACCCAGGCATGTGTCTGGGATCTTCCTCCACCAAAAATCTGGACGTAATGATCATATATGGTCGCTGCAATGTATTTCAAAAACAAAACAAACGATAGAGGTATAGCATTTTAGCTTATGGTCAGTTTATAAACTTAATATCAGAGTATCATAGTTTGTCAGCCTGGTGTCAGGTTTTTGTAACTAAGTGGGGTTTCAATGGAGAGAATTTCACACATGCTATTATAGTAAACCAGCAATTAATCTGTGTTTAGTGAACACCAGCTCTGAATATCTGAAAAATTGTTGTTGCAGCAATGATTGATTTGGACATTGATTTTTCTCAGATTTTCAAAGAAGGCTTTCTGTTACGGGACGGCACATATATTGTATTCCCTCAGGAATGACAGCAGTTAAGGGGTACGTTTATAGATTATAGCAGTTCTGATAGTTTTATGTCAAACTGTGCTTTAAAGTAGATCAAGTTATCAGACATGGGTGTAAACGTTGGAGCTAAATGGTCATGCCACAGTGGAAATTCTGTCACTCTGTGAAGGCACAAGTGAATTCTAATTAGTGTGACAATTAAGGTATGAGTTGTAAATGTGTTAATTATGTTAAAGATTTTAACACTTCCGCTTTGTTTGTAAGCTTGGAACTGCTAATTATGCTGAGGATTTTATAAACTGCTTTATTTTATTTTTAAGCTAGGAATAACCATGTTTTTATTCAGCTGAGGATTTTTAATCTTCTGCATTGTAAGCTAAGAATTGTGTTAATCATGCTGAGGGTTTTAAACACCTGCTAAGTTTGTATGCTAGGAATTATGTTTAAAGTGCCTAGGATTTCAAATCAATTGCTGTTTGTAAGCTAGGGACTGTTAATCATGCTAAGGAATATAATCATCTGCTAGGTTTGTAAGCTAGGAATTACATTGATAGTGCTGAGGATTTTTAATTTACTGCTGTTTGTAATCTAGGAATTACGAGTTATGTTAACTATGCCAAGGATTTCAGATCTACTGCTGTTTGTAAGTTATGGACAGTGTTGATTGAGCTGACTTTATTTTACTCTACTGCTTTGTAAGCTAAAAATAATGCTACTGGTGGATTTCAAATCTTCTGCTGTTTGTGAGCTTGATACTGTGTTAATTATGCTGAATATTCAAATCTGCTTAATTTGTATGCTTAAATTTATGTTAAATCTGCAAGGTGTGTTTTAAAAGCTTGCAATTAAGTAACTTTTACTGAGAATTTTTATTCTTCTTTAATGTCAAACACTTTTTTTGTTTTGTAAGTTTGACTGAAAAATATTCTTGCACACTGAGGACGGGTCTCCTGTGAATGTGCATTTGCTCTTTCTTCCTGGGATTGATTAAAATTAGGCAGAGTAAGCTGTAAGTGATTTGTTCATCAGGGGTGCTCATGGTGTAATGGTAGAGTCCCCGATTTGTAACTCCTCTGAATGCTTAGCCTCTCATCGCATGAGTTCAAGTCCCAGTCGGGACAAAGGACTTACTGTGAGAAGATCTTCCAGCTGACTTGCGGTGCTCTGGTGGTTTTACCCAGACACTTGTCTTAGGTCTTCCTCCTTCAAATAGCCGGATGTTGCTATAATGGTCATAATCGGCCATTGTGATGTATTTCAAAAATAAAAAATAAACACAAACCAATATTTTGAAAACATGATTTTAAAACTTAACAGAAATTTTCTACAAAAAGGAGTATGTTCAAAATATTTTTATCAAAAGTAGAATATACAGCACGTCTCAATGAAGCAATGATAAATCTTTCTTCTCTTTTTTTAATGTATGTGTAGTCGATGGTCAACAATCGTGTTTGTCAGATGGTTTATATATCTCAGAATTATCATGGGCTTCGAATATATGTTCAGGATTGGATTGCAGTTTGACAGCATTTTTTGCCGACACTGTGCAGCGACATTTCTATCATTATAGCACAGGGGCACTTATGAGGTGCCCAGGGACTGAACCCGGCCAGTCCATTATACTGACACCGACGAGTCAGGCGTAATGCTGTTTCCTTAGCCCCGTGCATTAGGAGTTAAGTCCTTACTACCAACTTTAAAGTCTTTGGTTTGACCTGGCCGGGGTTCGAACCTGCGACCTCCCGATCATCAAGCCGACGCTCTACCAATTGAGCTATTGCGGCCAGTATATATATATATATATATATATATATATATATATATATATATATATATATATATGTATGTATATATATATATATATTCAGGGTTCATTTATTGGAATACTAAGCATGTTTTCGTAACACTATAGTGTTGATGCAGATCACACTGCACCTTGGTGAGACATACCTGATCAGGATCTACACTACTTGCTGCTGGGTCTCTATCAAATTGCCAAGTCACCTTTGGTTGAAGATTACTTAGAATCAGTAAGGGTTATCACCAAATGATGTCGGCTTAGGTTTAATGGAAGTCCATACTTTATGTATTACATGTATACTGTATCTGTACTTGGGATTTAATTGGAAATTTTCAGCAATGGTAAAGTAATGGCTGGTGATTTACACCTGTGAAATGATAAGTAAGTGACTGGGCATATTGTATGGGGAAAAAAAACTGGGCCTTTTTTTATTAAAAATCAAATGGAATGTTTAGAAGCCTACATTGTAAAAGGAAGATTAATTTGTAATTTCTGAGTTGCCAACTATGCCAAATTACATATAATAAAGATTATTCACTTGTACATGGGTATAGTGCTTTTTTTAACGTTTAAAAAAGGAAACATCTTTCCAGAAAGATAATAGATAGAAGTTTAAAAAAATAAAGATGAAAAAGTTCCATTTTTAATTTATATCTGTTTTCTAACTTTTCAATATATTTTTCCTGGAGAAGTGCTTTTTTATCTTTTTTTTATTATTGTTTTCTTTGAAAATCTCCAGTTTGACATATAAAACCAGTGATATGCCTAAATAAACAACAGAAGGGAAAAAGTGAAGTTGTTTAGTTAAAGTATGTACGTCAACTACAGTAGGTAAAATGGATTAAATAAATTTAAGTAGGTGAATTGCAGTTGTTGTTGTATTAAGTAGGTAAAGTGCAGTAGATGATGGGAGTGGGTAAGGGTCAGTAGGTAAATTGCAGATGGTTTCATTGTAAGTCTAGTTGGTGAATTGCAGCTGTTGAAGTGAGTGGGTAAAGTGCAGTAGGTTAATTTCAGGAGGTAAAGTCTAGTAAGCATGGTTCAGTAGATTTATGACAGAAGATGAAGTGTAGTAGGCAAATTACAGTAAATATAGTGTAGTAGGCAAAGCACATAAGATAAATTGTAGTAGATATAGTAAAGTAGGCAAAGTGCATTAGATAAATTGTAGTAGATATAGAGTAGTGGGCAAAGTACAGTAGATAAATTGTAGTTGATATAGTGTAGTGGGCAAAGTACAGTAATTATAGTGTAGGCAAAGTACAGTAGATAAATTGTAGATAAAGTGTAGTTGGCAAAATACAGTAGATAATTTGTGTAGATATAGTGTAAATGGAAAAATACAGTAGATAATTTGTGAAGATATAGTGTAGTAGGCAAAATACAGTAGATTATTTGTGTAGATATAGTGTAGTAGGCAAAACACAGTAGATAATTTGTGTAGATATAGTGTAGTAGGCAAAGTACAGTAGATTATTTGTGTAGATATAGTGTAGTAGGCAAACACAGTAGATAATTTGTGTAGATATAGTGTAGTAGGCAAAATACAGTAGATAATTTGTGAAGATATAGTGTAGTAGGCAAAGTACAGTAGATTATTTGTGTAGATATAGTGTAGTAGGCAAAATACAGTAGATAATTTATGTAGATATAGTGTAGTAGGCAAAGTACAGTAGATTATTTGTGTAGATATAGTGTAGTAGGCAAAGTAGAGTAAATAAATTGTAGTAGATATAGTAAAGGTATGAAGTGTATCAGTATATTAGGTTGATATATCTAGATAACTGAAAGTTTGTTAATTGAACAATAAACCTAACTGAACAAACATAATCATGTCAAACAAATGCATTACACTGATTTAAAAGCCTTTTAGCAATATCGTTGTTACAAAAACAACTTGTCTGTAACTAAGTGCTGTTCTGATAAGAGGTACACTGACACAGGTTCGTTGGCTCTAATGGTGGTTAATTAGAAAATGGCTACAACAAACGTATTGAATCATTTTCCTTTTAATTGATTGGGCCTCTGCACAAGAGTGGTGTTGCCATTTGTTACGTGTCACACTTCTCTAACCTTCACCTTGTAGGTAAGAGTATCAGATAGGTTGAAAGCTATATTGTGGGGAGGTCTTCCAGCTGACCTGCTGTGTGTTAGTGGTTGTTATCACTTATTATCAGACAATTGTCTGGTGTTTTCAGCCACACAAAAAAGCTTATAGGTAATTGACAATAGGTGTGTGGCTTCGGTGTATTTAACAAGCAATATAAAAGCAAACTAACTATTTTGATGAATTCATTTGGGGAAAATTTTAACCAGACTTTATTTATTTACTTCATTATTTTTTTCTTATTCCTATTCTTATTTTTGCACTTCATATTTTTGTGTTCTTTTACTTGTTTTCCATTATTTGTATTCATTTGCCAAACTATTTATTATGTTTTCTCATTTTGTTAAATTGATATATCATTAAAACAAACTTTAAAGCCTTTCTTGAAACCTGTGAGTAATTAATTATTCAGTTGGTTTAAAAAACATTTACAACTTAAAAACATTAGTATATAAAATGTGTGCTTTTCGTTTTTGCAATTGCTGGGTAGAATTTAGTTTATTTACTTTTTTCAGCATTATAAGAAAATCATGTGACATTAGTTCATTTATTATTATTAGTCATTATCTTGTATTTTTTGTGCATAATCTGGTTAAATGGATAATCCCTTCTTTGATATCTGTAACACTTGTCAGGGGATAATCCTTCCAGAGTGTGTCATATAGATTATGCTTGTCCATAGTCAGCAGGATTACACAGTGATCTTACAAACAGTGTAGATCCAGATAAGCCCACTCCAACTGGCAGATTTCAGATCAGTATGTGCAGTTTTTGACACTGGGTATCTAGCATGATGAAATAGTATGTTTGTAAACTTCTTAAAAGTGCAGCATGCTTATGGTAATCACTTTTCCTGCTTCATTTGTTATCAACAAACACATTTACATAGACATGCACTGATAACTTGAAATTTTGCTTGACTCTACAGCAAAATGTGCAGAGCCAGGTAAGACAGCTCCAAGCAAAGGCTGCCTTATCTGGGTCTACACTTCTTGCATTAGCCTGATAAAATAAAGTTTTGTAAACTTAGAGGTGTAAATATAATGAATCATCAGGCAGAACTATTGTAGATCTAGAGTAACCTGCTCTTTGTGGGAGTTGTCGGGTGAGGATCTCTACTATTTGCTGCTGAGTTTCTAGCATTGTGACAGTTATTGTATTCAGTATTGTTATTATTAACAATTTAGCATGGGCTATCAGTTTTTTAACCGGCCGCAATAGCTCGAGTGGCAGAGCCTCGGCTTGCGGATCGGGAGGTCGCGGGTTCAAACCCCGGCCGGGTCAAGCCAAAGACTCTAAAGTTGGTAGTAGTGGCTTCCCTCCTTAAACACTCTGTGATAAGGGGACAGCATTACTCCTGACTTGTTGGTGTCAGTATAATGGACCAGCCAGGTTCAGTCCCTGGGCACCTCATGAGTGCCCCTGTGCTATAATGATAGAAATGTCACTGCACAGTATCAGCAAAAATGCAGACAAATCCCAAATCTCAATCCCAGTTTTTAACCAAAACAGCAGAATAAGGGTTAATCTACTGAAGACCAGAGCCTTGCCACTAAACAGTCTTAAGTGATTATTGTCTGGACTAATCTATGCAATTTTGATCGGACCATTTCTCTGCTATTTGCTGATAAGTGTATTATAGTGTTACTGAACATTCTGTCAACTTTTGTGATTTATTGGAGTGAAAAAAGATGTTAAAAGTGCTGACTGGCTTAATTTTGTATTGTTTTTATTAAGGTATGTATTTTTTTTTCATTAATAACATTTCTGCTAGAGAATAAATGATATTTAAGCAACCACAGTTGTATTTTTTGTTCAGTAAACAAGAACTTAGATTTTTTTGTAGCTAATTTAACACTCCTAAGCTTGCTAAGCATTAATTGATCAATATTAGGCAAGTAGTTTAGGTTTAGACCAGCTAGCACAGCTCTAATAGCTGACTTTATATTTAGGATCCACACCAATTGCTGCCTTAGTAATATAAATTACTTTTGCATGTTATTGTTATGGAAAAAAAAAGAATGGTTCGAAGTGTAAACCTTAGTTATAGGCGATTGAGAAACAAATTCTTTCAAATTATATTAATCCCTCTCGACTTTATTGTACTGTGTAGATCCAGTACTCGGGTACTGAGTACTAAGAATGAATTATTTTTAAACAAATATAGCTGGCAAAGTAGTGACAAGATGTGGGAATATTTATATCCAAAATTAGTTTTCACCACATCCATGCTGTCAACATAAGAGCTTATCTATATGAATGTTATCAAGGCGCTCTGTTCATCTCTGCATACATGTACAATGGTTATGGAACAGTTTCAAAGATGCAGTAGCTTATGCTGTTAAATAAAACTTTGTTCTGGTTTTGTTTGGTTTGAAGTTGTTTCAGGCGTAGCTGTCAAACCTCACTTTTGGCATACTTTTGGCAAGCCCTGATGAATATAAAACTGGTCTACATTGATAGGACTTATCAGTTGCATTAGTATGCTCCAGGCGTGTATCTGGGCCGTTTTTGAAGTTACGCACAATTACAAGGGAAATAACCTTTGTAGTAATACTTTTGAATATATTTGGTTCTTTTCTAATGAAAAACGGGTACAATGCGGACATGCGAGGAACTTAACGCAAAATATGAACGACCTTTTCAACTTGAATGGCGTGGTAATAAGATTTTATAACATAGAAACTGGGGAAATAAAATATATCATTCCTATCCCGGGAAAGGTATCGATATTCTTAGTGTTTTTAGTACTTTTAAATTTTCCGAATTTTCAAACGGAGGTTACGCCAAGCGTAAAGCGCGTAATGGCAGAAACGCGCCTGGTATGCTCATCTAAACATGAAACACACCAGTTAACTCATAACCTATACACATACTGCTGTTAAAGTGTGCCATTTTCAAACTACCTTTTTCCCCAAGTGAAGCATCATTTGGAACTCCTCAATGATGACTGCCTCACCACTCTACTAAAGAGGGGTGACAACTGAACAGTTTTAATTGCTATCTGGCTTGATAGGTATTTAAGTTTGAAAATTATTTGTTTCCTTTTGCATTGATCAGTTAATTAAGCATACATACTTTTCAAATACATTAAATTAAGTTTAATAATCTATAATCCATGAAAACAGTTAACTTATCAAGTAATGGCAATTAGTTTTGTGGGTTATATACAACATGTGTTTTATGATTAACAGTAAATACTTGTATTACCAGCTGACGTTAGTGGTATTTATTCAGTAAAAATGACTATGTGTATAAAGTTAGTAAAAAGTTATGGATTTTGATGTCAGGTAGTAAAATGTTAAGAATGTTTATGTCTTGGTTGATGCAAGGTTATTTCCTTTTCATAAACAATCAAATGTATGAAAATTTTGGTAAATATACATCAGCGTTGCATAGAACCCAAAAGAATTTAAGTCTTACCAATGTCGCTTATCTTTTTTTTAATGAGAAATCTCGTTTAAATTTTAATTCATCATATTGACACAATTACAGTCATTTTGGTGAAATCCCAACTGTTACTGGTAAAGAAAAATGGCCCCAGATGGGATAGAAACACCACCTGAAGACCCTTGCCTGAGTGGGAGTTCTTTTTCTGAAATGACATCTGGATTGATGCATTTACTGACGAGTAAAAAAGACTTCTCTTAGGCATGCTTACAACTATTTATGTCAATATTCCTTTGTAATGTGTTGTCGTGAATTTGTGGGTATTCCTAAAATAAACATACCAGACAAGAATGAAAGGTGAATAACTGCAGTTAGATTTATTGTTATAGAATCTCTTATTGTTAAAACTGCAATGATTGTTTGATTTTTAAATTCATCGCAGTGCCTTTGGTCAAACCTACATGCAATAGTCACTAGACTTTGTGCAGGACTAAGAAGTTTGCTTAATGTTCTTTCCTGGCATATTTTTTAAGTTTTATGATAATATTATGTTAAAGGTGGTATCCGATAGTTTGGACCAAATTTTTTTCTTCTCTCAAACAACCAAATGAATTATTATTGCCTGAAAAGATCAAATGAAATGCTGATTATTGATGTCCTACATCTATGTGAACAGTGAAGCATAACTGCCATCCTGACCCTACAAACATCTGAGCCACATTGCAGTGTTAGCTGTTTATAAACCATGTGATTGATTACTTTAGGGGTCATATTATAACATCATCCAGGTAATATGTGCTGATGTTAATACCTATTTTTAGCAGAAATCCTCATTGTGATTAGATTTGGAAAGAATGAAGATTTAAAGTGATTTAATTCATGAGTTGTACTTTCTAACATTTCAAGTAATATACAACGTAATTTTTTAAGAATAGAATGTAAGTGTATGCAGATATTAAGCTGAAATTCTCCCAAAACAGGTGTGAGATATATAACATGCACTTGATACGGGCATACTATCAGATACCTCCCTTAAAACATAAAATGACATATCCATAGACACTAACCCGTATTCATAAAAAATTATTAAGTAAAAATTGTTGTGGATACCAGGACCCACTATTACTAAAGTATAAAAAAATAAATACCTTAAATTTTACATTGTGCTTTTCTGAGCTTGCCAACTCCTGTTGGCGCCTGTGATAGAGTCACAAGCGTGCAAGCCATCTAACTGATCATCCTCTCACCGAGTGGGTTTGACCTCATGACTTCAGCTAAATAATGGTTGGTAAATAAGTCTTACCTGGATGATATGTAAAATGATCTTAAAAGTAAGTGGTCACATGGCTTTCTTAGTTTAAATATACTTAACTGTGCAGCATGGCTCAGATAGAACATACATGTTTGTAATGGCAAGCGGAGTGCTATGCTTCATATTGTATAATGTTGGTGACTAAAGTCATAAGCTTTGATTTAAATATGGTTGGCTAATAGATCTTCAGGTTTCAAATTAAAATGTGCATTATTACAAGAATATATAATAACCATTTGGTGCAACTGAAAACTTTACGCATCAGCTTAAAAATTTACTTTACAACTTCATTTAGTGTGCATTTGAAAGACTTCCTTTAAGTATCCTTTTGAATTGAAGCCTTGTACATGGTATATTACTTGTACATGTTCATTATTCTGTGCTCACATCTGCGTCTAGTCAGATCTGCATCTATGACCTTTTTTATCATCCTGAGTAATGACCTCTGGTCAGCTATTGATGGCTGTGTCTACAGAGGGATCGGTCAATCTAGATGGACTTGTGGGAGATACAAGGCACTGATATGTGTCAAAAGTTATTGATGAATGTAGCTAGCTCAATCATCCTTTAATACACTTCATTAGTGTTGTCTGAGCATACAATGCATGATTGATTAATTTGTTATTTAAGATTTGCTCAAAGTTACTTGCACATTTTATTAATTTACCAACATGTCTTGTTTTTGTATTTTATTGAGCTGTTGGTTTGCTTTTATAACTTTAAGCCTGCTGTTCACATACTTTTAATGTTTAGGCAAAGATCCAGATCAGCCAACTACCTGCTGGGAGCAGTTCTATCATGGAATGCACTTTCTGCAGCCTGGTCTTTATTAAGTTTAAAATCCTTTACATACACATGTATAACATATATAGTGTGTGTGCAAAAAAAAAAAAAAATCTGAGAATCTAGAATGTGTTTTGAATTATTTTTTTAACCAGCTTAGGTGGAAATTGAAATCGATACATAAACCTGATCATTACCAAATAGAGAAGTGTGGTTTATTTGTTTTGTATCTTTCCACTAACAATCTTTCAGTTTCTGTAGACAATTTTTGCAAGAGTAATTCCATTGTTTAACATATCCATCGAAATCATGTCAGGGTTTGACAATAGAAATAGATCTCATCATATCAGCATGCTGTTTTTATGAAAAACTAGGATTTTTTTTATCGTGATCTACATCTTTTGACCAATCAGTTTTGCCTTGTATGGCAGAGAGTTCAAAGCTGAGCTTTTTGTTGTATTTGAAAAATTCATGAAAAGGGCCTTTGAATTCCTGTTTGTGGAAAATTTATCAGCATTTCATGTAGAATCCCTGAGTTGTAAGGTGCAGCTGCATGTTGCTGTAGTTTCATCATGTTAAGCAGATTGGATACAAATAAGGAATGTTTAATGTTGTTTCCATGGTAACAGGATGTCGTCTGCTGCAGAAATGCATTGAGTGTTAAAATAAAAGTGACTCAAAGACATAGTCTGGTCTCAACAGCTGCAGAGAATGAAGATTTTCTGTCATTTTAGGTATTAGTTGTTTTTGTGTTTTTTGTTGTTGTTTACGTCGCAACAACATTATTATGGTCAATAAAGTAACATCCATCTGTTTTGCTTGAGAAAGACCCAAGTCAAATGTCTGGGTAGAACCACCAGTGCACTAAAGATCACCTTAAAGACCTTCCCACATTAAGTTCATCTATTTGTGTCAAAATTCTCTCAATAATATGCTCTGAGGTTGGCAACTTTTTTTTATATATTATTTCATGATTATATGTGGCTATTTACCTGTCCACTTGCTTTGTTTTAACGACATTATTTTTTTTTTTAACTTTATTAATTATCATATCTTTAATGATAATAATCCAATTATGTCTTAACAAAAGCAAAGAGTGATAACGTCCATGTGCAGAATTCTAAATCCATCTGACCTGTGGTGTACTGGTGGGTCTACTAAGACATGTTGTTGTTGTTGTTTTTTGGGGGGAAAGTCGTTCGCCACAAATAATAACTGCACGTAGCCAATACGACAATAATAGTGTTGTGCCATGTATAAAATACTACCTTAACTTGACAATAGAAACCCATTTTCTCTTGTTGTTTGTAGAGGCAAATGACTAATGGTTTTAAGGCAACCCAAGATTGATATTCAGATATACACATATCCTAATCACATTATCGAACATTTGTTTGGATAAAACACTGACATGAGAAAGTCATTATTTTAGCACAATAGTTAGTTGTGGTATGGTATCTGTTCTGCCTTGTTGAACATAATCATGCATAGAGCTTTTTACATTACGGAAATGTATTTGGCATTTGCGTAATGAATACTTTTCTCTGCTTTGAACATTACAATAGTCTTACTGTGCCAGTTTTTATATCAATCCACAAATTTGTTATTGTTTCAAGAAGTTTGTAAAAGAACACTCATCAAAAATATTTATTGTCTCTTTTATTTATCTTTTGAACTCAAGTTACAAGCTTGAAGTTAAAAGGCCTAAGCTTAAAGTTTTTTTCAGCTAAGTTGTGTGCTTGAGATTAAAAACTCAGAGCTCTTCAATGTCTCTTTAAGGTCTTTTAAGCTTAAGCTCTTACATTGTTGCTTGAGGTTATAAGCTTAGAACTGAAAGTCTTTTTAGCTAAAGATCTGATCATCAGGTTGAAACCTCCTGCTTAAAAGTTGTATCTGACAGTTTGGACCAAAATATTCTTTCTCAGATAACTAAATAAGTCATTGTTACCCAAAAAGATTATGCAAAATGCTGCTCATTGACGCCCCAGATCAATGTGAACAGCAAAACATAAATCCCCGTTTCTCACTGCAAACAGGTATTTCCTATCTGAGTTACACTGCAGAGATAGCTATTTTTAACCAAGAAAACCACGTGATAACTCACTTTTAAGATTACATTATATTGCCATATGGGTAATTCGCTCTGACATTGATATCTATTTTTAGTAGAGACCACTATCATGATTATTTACAGATTTGGAATAAGTGAACTTTTAGGGTGTTTTTATAGCGATTTGTACTGTTAAACAATAAAGTGGGTATTGAAAACCATCTTTATTTATACTTAAGTATGAGTTTATGCAGAATTTAAGCCCTAATTCTCCAAAGCAGTGGAAATGGTTTGTTACATGAATTTGAAAAAGGCAAAATGTCGGACACCACCTTTAAGGTCTCTTTAGGTAAAGCTGTTAGCTTGAGGTTATAAGCTCAGAGCTTAAGGTTTTTTAAGCTACATATCTTAGCTTGAGGTTATATGCTGTAGGTTAATGGTATGTTTAGCTTAAGCTTGAAGTAAAAAGCTTACCTGAAGGTTAAACTTTGAGCTTGGGTTTAAAACCACCCACAAGCAGCTGACTGGTCAAAATTCAACCAATCAGATCCTTGAGAACTGCCTCAAATTCAACTAGGCTTTTATAACCTCAGGTTAGGAGCAATTACCGAAGGATAGTTGTCCATATAGTGTACTGATAAAAATATCAAAAATTAGATTTATTGGTAAATAATTTAACCCAGGAAGTACATCATAATATATTATACAGTTATTTTTATTACATTTTTTATAATTCAATAAAGTCATCACATTGTGAAATTTCTTATGAGAATCATTTACTATTTAGTTTTGAGGAGAATTAAAAGAAATTAGCAAGTAACATTAACAAGAAATGTGACTGCAATTGACGTCAGTCCCATAGATGCAATGACCTCATTTATGACTTTTAAAAGGACCTTGACCATTGCATGTGTACATGTTAACTGTTACACAACTCAAAGTTGTATATGTTATGTGTTACATCATCTCAATGTGTATTGTAGTAAGATTATAAAGTTCAGTTGAAGTAAGACAAATAATATGGAAGGTATGGCTGAGATAGGAAATTGGATAGATTGATGTAAAAACATACAGGTGTTCTTATGGATTGTGACTACCATATCGCACCCTTTGTTGGCATAAAAATGCTCCCCTATATGACTCTTCAAAGCTCCCTTATACTTCCACTTTAATTTGGCATATTAAAATTACTATAAATTATATTGATTTATTTTAACTTTTTAACCAATTTAAAAAGAAGCATTGTAAAATTAATTCACTGACTAATGTCTGTTTTTCATTTTTCAGACCCTGTTGCCATGGAAGATGATAATTCCCAGGTGTTAACCCCATCCAACCCCAGATATGCACTACGGTCCCGGGTATGTGGACTAAATATTGTGCTAAATATTAACACTTATCATGTGTTATTCAGTTAAAAACCCATACATAAGTCATTCTCCTACATAGAAAATAGTGCTCCTCATAGCACCTTTGTCCTGACGTGTATTCTAAAAGCTCTGTGCTATGATGAGTTTGTAAAATAATTAATTGATGTAGATCAGCATGAACACATTTCTCCAATTGTCAAATTTTCTTGGCTACGGGCTGGGAGTAAGGGGGTGCAGAATGTGTTGGGTTTTTTTTGTCATTTATCAATAATCAACTGAATATTACATTATTCTAAGCCCTGACTGAATTTCCATGGTCAAGTTGTTAACCATAAACCCTGTTATAGTTTCAAATAACTCATAATAACTACAAGTAATTTGCTTACATTGTATGTACATGTAACCAAACTTAACTGCTAGAGCCTTTGGAGAAAATACTGCTGAGCCTTATTAGCCAACTCCTGTTTGAGCTTAAGCTAAGACCATATCTAGTTTACTTTATATTGAATTATACTACATGGGCTCTTTAAAAGAAGTAGGCAGTCAAGAAAAAAATAAATAAGTATGTGACCTATTGAAATTAAACCAAATGATTTCACAGAACAACAGTGGTAGAAAAATATTAATATTCTTTATCCCATCCAGACTCCCAGAACCCCTGTGACACCCAGCCATTCACAGCGCCCTGCCAGCACCCCAATTACTTCTGGGCGCCCACTAAATCATGGCAGCACCACTGACAGCCCCTTGGCCACACCCATCGACAAACTGGGAAAATCAGTCAGTCTTAACCGAACTAATAGCACTTCCTTGGCTACACCTACAGACAAACCTGGCAGGACGCCCAGTCTTAATAGAACTCACAGCAGCTCAACGCCCAAGGAAAAATTGGTTTTTAGGACGCCAATGGCTTTCAAACCACGGATGGTGGGCAACAAACCAGTGCCATCGCCATCAAAGCAAGATGTTTGGAAAGAGCAGATGGGCTTTGAAGGTGAAGCATCCTATTGGTTGAATTTGAATAAAAACCTGAAATCTGACCAATAGAAAAAACATTAATGAAAATTTATTCTTTTATATAGGTTAATTTTAAGCACTGTAACAGTATCTTTTTATTTTGGTTTAACATTACATTCATTATCTTACAACTGGAACCAGAATGATTTGAAAATGATCCTAAAATGTAGCAAGCTTAGAGATAATTTACAAAACTTTTCCTTTTTGAGTTACATCATTCATTAAAAGAGATACTATTTTATTATATTGTTATAACTATATTGTTAATTTATTACCTTTGAGTTTTGCTTTCTTTTAGATGAACCCAGCCAAGAAAGTGATAAAGAGAATTCTGAGGAGGAGGATGCTGAGAATCAAAAAGGTATTAAGAATGTTGATGAGGTGTTGTTGTGTTTATTGTGGTTTCTCTGGTGTTTGGGGATGGGGATGAGGAGGAGACTATTCCTAGCTAAGAAGCGCAATCTGTGTTACAATAATCTACAATTCCTTTTCTTTTTATGCATCCTTGTTAAAGATAATCCCAATTTTTTTCTATTTATTCAATGTTGGCTTATCTCAAAGCTTAGTATTTATTATTGTGAAATATTTAGCATCTTTTACAATAATGATTGTTATAAACAAGGTGTTTGAAATAATCTGATCACCCCTTGCATGGGAATCGCTTGCATAATTAATTTATCCTCACTTCTACCTGGCCTGGTTTCTTTATACACCACCTTATTCTTGCTTACCCATTATAATCTATATTGGTTTGTGTGGGACAAACTCTGAATATCCACATGCACCTCGTACAGTAATGGGTCAAGTTGAGTCAGTATAAGATATAAAATATGTCTAGTGGGCTTCTGTACACAACAAGTGGTGCTGCTGTAGACACACCTGAACAAACTTGATGTATTTTGTATGTTTTGGGCTGTCACTTATCAAAATCAGCATGTACAAAGCAGATTCGGTTTTATTTAGAAACTGTTCATCACATATGTCAAGTTAATAATTTCTGAAATATTTATTGTCTAGAAAATGCTTTATAAAATGTATATTGTGTACAAGCAAATGGGATATAAATTAGCCATTAAAGTCTAAAATTAAAATATACATTTACTCTTTTCTTGCTGGAAACACTATTTGTAGGTATTTTTTTTATGTTTATGGGTTCAGTGGTGTTTAAGGCAATTTAACACATTGAGGGTAGGTAGTCTAATGGAGACCAGCAAAATAGGGTTTGGAATTTTTTTATATTTTTTTGGCTGGGTTTATTGTCCAAGCAACAGTTCAGTTATTTTGAAATGATGTGCACATGCATCAAAGTATAAAGAAGTTAGCTCTTAGCCTGCTATTTGCATATTTACAAGGCTTAGGCAAAAAGTATAGATCCTGATCAGCCTGCTTCCAGCTGTCTGATCAGGATCTACACTATTTGCAGCTCAGTCTATCTTTTTTAGTTAATCAACAATGATGTGTAACATATTTAATATTAAAGCAAAACACACTTAGAATTGAGCATGGGTTTTTAACATAACAAAGCAAGCTAAGGGTTAGTATGGCTCAGTTGTTCCCATTATGTAGAGCTCTACAACATTTCCATCATCAATTTATGTACATTGGACCCTAGTCTCATTGATGTGTGTTATTATCGATTGTTTGGACGATGACAGACTCTGATAAAGACTGCAGAACACTGATTTGAATGATGTAATTTAATAAACCCAGCTTTATTACTCATTCAACTTACTCCTTCTCTGTAGGTACAATTATGTTAGGACAAAATTGCTTCTTTGGTGTCAAAAGTTGGATATGTTATCTGTAACCTTGATACATTAATTTTTAACATTTTTACAAAATATTTATCTCAAGAAAATATCAAATAAAATGATAAGAGATGCTTTTAATTCATCCCAAACTATTTATAGGATTGTTTTATAGTGGGTTTTATAGCCTTAATAAATAAAAGAAGTATGAAGTGGCATTAAGACTTATCCCGTCTATCCATCTGGATCTTCTTTTCAGATCAATGTTTTCTGAATTTCTTTTATCCAAAGTTGATTTATAAATAAAGATTGTCCAGATATAATTAAATTTTGGTTATCACACACTGACTATTAGCAGAGTTATGGCCCCTGCCTTTCTTATATTATAAGTCAATGTCCTAACACAAACAGCACTGACATACTCTCATTTAACAAATTGATGAAGTTTTCATGACCAAGCATGGTCTATTATGTTAAAACAATGGCAGTTTATGATATGATTTAACCAAGTTATATTTTGGTACATTAAAACAATTTATACATTAAGTTATAAATAGTTTGTATTATTTTTCTTATATAAGGAGTGAAAAGAAATTGGCAGTATTTGATGTTAATAATAGTTTAATATATATGTTTAGATAATAACATATTATAATATCTAGATTAGTCCTGTACATTGACAAAAAGTAATAATGTTCTTTGTTTTTTAGACGTCTCAGAGACACAATATGGTCAATATAGCGTCTTAAGGAGTCACTTATCTTAATGGCATAACACTGTAATAAAACCCAATTAGTAATAACCTTAAATTTTGTCCATAATCTTGATGCTTAGACCAAAAAACAAATGTCTGGGTATAAGCACTGCCACACTACAGGTCAGCTGAAAGACCTCACCACAGGTCCGCTGAAAGACCTCACCACAGGTGAGCTAAAAGACCACACCACAGGTCAGCTAAAAGACCTCACCACAGGTCAGCTAAAAGACCTCACCCTTGCCTATATGGCCAGGGACCAGTCTGATCAGGATCTGCACTTTTTGCTGCTGGATCTTTAGCTATGTGGCCAGGGACCAGTCTGATCAGGATCTGCACTATTTGCTGCTGAATCTTTAGCTGTATGGCCAGGGACCAGTCTGATCAGGATCTGCACTATTTGCTGCTGACTCTTTAGCTATATGACCAGGGACCAGTCTGATAAGGACCTGCACTATTTGCGGTTGAATTTTTAACTGTATGACCAGGGACCAGTCTGATCAGGATCTGCTCTATTTGCTGCTGCTTCTTAAGCTATATGGCCAGGGACCAGTCTGATCAGGATCTGCACTATTTGCTGCTGAATCTTTAGCTATATGGCCAGGGACCAGTCTGATCAGGGTCTGCACTATTTGCTGCTGAAAATTTAGCTTTATGGCTAGGAACCAGTCTGATCAGGATCTGCACTTTTTGCTGCTGAATCTTTAGCTATATGGCTAGGGACCAGTCTGATCAGGATCTGCACTTTTTGCTGCTGAATCTTTAGCTATATGGCCAGGAACCAGTCTGATCAGGATCTGCACTATTTGCTGCTGCTTCTTAAGCTATATGGCCAGGGACCAGTCTGATCAGGATCTGCACTATTTGCTGCTGAATCTTTAGCTATATGGCCAGGGACCAGTCTGATCAGGATCTGCACTATTTGCTGCTGAATCTTTAGCTATATGGCTAGGGACCAGTCTGATCAGGATCTGCACTATTTGCTGCTGAATCTTTAGCTATATGGCCAGGAACCAGTCTGATCAGGATCTGCACTATTTGCTTCTGAATCTTTAGCTATCTGGCCAGGAACCAGTCTGATCTGGATCTGCACTATTTGCTGCTGCTTCTTAAGCTATATGGCCAGGGACCAGTCTGATCAGGATCTGCACTTTTTGTTGCTGAATCTTTAGCTATATGGCCAGGAACCAGTCTGATCAGGATCTGCACTATTTGCTGCTGAATCTTTAGCTGTATGGCCAGGGACCAGTCTGATCAGGATCTGCACTATTTGCTGCTGAATCTTTAGCTGTATGGCCGGGGACCAGTCTGGTCAGGATCTGCACTTTTTGCTGCTGAATCTTTAGCTATATGGCCAGGAACCAGTCTGATCAGGATCTGCACTATTTGCTGCTGAATCTTTAGCTGTATGGCCGGGGACCAGTCTGGTCAGGATCTGCTCTATTTGCTGCTGAATCTTTAGCTATATGGCCAGGAACCAGTCTGATCAGGATCTGCACTTTTTGTTGCTGAATCTTTAGCTATATGGCCAGGAACCAGTCTGATCAGGATCTGCACTATTTGCTGCTGAATCTTTAGCTATATGGCCAGGAACCAGTCTGATCAGGATCTGCACTATTTGCTGCTGAATCTTTAGCTATATGGCCAGGAACCAGTCTGATCAGGATCTGCACTATTTGCTTCTGAATATTTAGCTATATGGCCAGGAACCAGTCTGATCAGGATCTGCACTATTTGCTGCTGAATCTTTAGCTATATGGCTAGGCACCTTTGCATATAATGGAAGATCTAGAAAGAATAATTTGGATTAAGAACTAACATAATGTAGCATGATAATGGATAAATATTGATGTTATAAAAGAATTAAAAAATGGTTTAATTTGATTGAGATAATGATAATGACATTTGCAATGTTACAATTTCTTATAACTTTATTGTTGTAGGCATAAAATATAATGATTGAAAACTAGGTTGATAGCTTCTTTCATGTTATTGAAAATGATATGAATATGAACAGAAATTTAGTGCAATATAATGTTGCCTCATATTGATAAAGCAGGCTAGCTGTACCAGACCAAGTTAATTCTTTTTTATTGTTTCATTTCATTTTATTTCACTTACTTCATGTGTCCTCTGTGAGGTTTAGAAAAGATTCCCTTAAATGATATTATTTATGGATACCTCTCTTCACCATGCATTCACAGCTTCAAGAAAAAATATCTTAAGTATTGGTTTTTTAGAAGTTCTGAAGGCTGCCAGAGACAATGACTGTAATAAAAAGTTTGACTTTCAACATTCTATGGCTTTTATGTTTCAGTATGCAATATGGTGAATGAGGGATGCATTTTCCTGCTCTGTTGTAATTGTTCACTTGGGACTTTTCCTAGGGATTCTGTTTGTATTTTAAGCTGGTTAGCCACAGAAATGCTGACATTAGTGCAGTCAACATGCTTATATTTGGTAGATCTGTGGCTTGAATCCTGGTGATGGCTCACTTTCCTGTTCCTGTCGTGTTCAGTGCTGTGGTCTATTGCAATAGCCTGTTTGTGTAATATGATTTTATGATATGCAACAGAGTAGAATCAGGTATGAGTTTGAGGGTGAAACTCATATTGTAAGGTGGGAGAAGTGTAGCAGTTTGACAGTTTGGCTGCAGTGTCTAGCCCAGTTGAAAGAGTAACCTGCTAATATTAAGGAGGTCTGTGGGTCGAAGACTGGTGGAGGCTTCCTTTTTATGCTACTGCAACACACTCGCTGGAGTAGTGGGGCTGCATCTGCATTGTTGTAACTTAAACACCCAGGCTAAAGTTTTGCCTGAAAGGTTTGAATAACTTGGGCTGGAGTTTGTGAGATATTAGCCCAGGTTTGACATGGTTAAAATTTTGCATGCTAATATATTATGCCAGTTTCTCATTACCTAGTGCAAAGACATGATTTAAACTTTATATACCATCTTTCTATTAACTATACATACTTAAGATGAAATAAACAAGTTGTATAGTTCCAGATGGGAAATAATTATGGGACTGGATTGATTTAGAGAGTTCTTTGTAGCATTGCAAGTTCTTTCATGATGATATCATTCTATCACAGACGTGAATAGTGGAGCAGGATGATCTGTGTGAGCTCTTGTATTTAGCATAGGATTAAACCCACTTGCTGCACCTGGGGCTCAACATTCCCTCTCTCCACCTAGAAGTCTGGCTCTAAATTATTTTCTCATTTTCCCTGCTGTTGGTCACTCTGGCTCATTTATCATCTAACAACTGTTGGCAAAACAAGCCTTTACCAATATTCATGGCCTTTTTCTATGTTCATATATTAATGAAATATTTCACCGAGGAATAGCAGAAGTGCCAGACGTAGGGTAGGAATTATGTATGAGATGTCAATATAACTGGATATAATATCATGCACATGTACATTCCTGTGTTTAAATATGTATGTTTGTGTAATTGTATAAATATTCGGCATATATATATATATATATATATATATATATATATATATATATATATATATATATATATATATATATATATATATATATATCTTTTTGCTAGTTCATCCTGTAATTTTCTTTCTATTAACACACAAACAACAATCTTAAAAGAGAATAAGCCTTTGTTGAGTTATACCAATGCAATCCAGATTAGCCCAAAACACGCCCACCATAAGCTAAAATGGTCTTTGTTGAATAATACAAGCCATAAAAAACACGATAACTACAGTCCAGAAGATTGTTTGCCTGGGGATATAGTGTTGATAGTAAATGAAGAGATAAAGAATAAATAGTATTTGTTAAATTATACAGTCAAGAAAACAAATCTTTTGCATAAGCTAAGATTATTTTTCAACAAATAAGACAATGCAGAAAACAGCTTGATAATATTTTTGCATAAGCTATCAGTTATTTAAGTTCAGTAAGTAGTCGAAAAATATGAAAAGAATGACTCTAATCATTCTAGAAAAAAATATTGGCTTAGTTAATGTTTTACAATCAAGTAGTAAAAACAGCACCTAAATACTAAAGAGTGGTAGTCTTAGCTGACTTCTACATCCTCCCCATACCCCCCAGAAAGACACTGACCTTTAATGTCAGAAAAATCATTTGCTGGATAAAACATCCTGGATAATAATAGAAATGTGCCAATAGCCCATTACTGCAAGTGTTCTGCCTGTGTTTAGTTTTTCACTCAATGATAAATTTACAGCCTGACAGAGCATCCAAGATTTCATGTAGTTGTAATGGTTTCATGGTAAATTGTTCTGTTAGCTGGAAGACAGTCTAGAGTTACCTCAAGCTATAGATGTTAGTATATGTATTGACTATTGATCACAATTTTCCCGCCACTGACTGTAAAAGCAACCTAGTAGACTGGTCTCAGTGTTTTGTTTCTCCTATTGCATCATTGTTAGCGTCTACTGGAATTGGTGGTATAAACTAAAGTGGTGGCGTCCCATGGGAGTTAGATTCATGACTGCTGACAGTCACATCAAAGCTGGTATTATACAAGAGATGTTGTGTGGCTGGATTATAGACATGAAAACATGGTGACTTAAGGTTAATAGGTGATATTATGGAATGAGATTTTTATGTTGTGTCGTCTGGATGGATGCCTGCCTGCCAGCCAAGGATCTGTCACTGGTGGTATTATGTTGAAGGTGTTCTAAGTATATCAGTTTTGTTGGACTGAGAGATATTGGGACTTAAGGTCAAGGGGATATTGTGGAATGAGACCTGCATGTGGTGATCCCATGGAAGTTGGCTGCACACCTGCTAGAGATCACAGTGATGTTGGGTATTATGTTGAAGGTGTTTTGTATGTGTCAGGATTGTCCGACAGGGAAATTTTGTGATTTTAGAGTCAAGGGGATATTGTGGAATGAGACCTTAATGTATTAACAGTGTTAAAGGGACACAGCTGAGTGGTTTTCATTGATACAGGTAGAATTGATTATGAGTTTCTAATGGGATTTGTGGATATGATGATTTCAGTAAGTTTTTACAGTTAAGGATTTCATTATGATTTAAATTAGCAAAGTAATGCATTTGAGATTATGCTGGGTTTCTCTTATGGTTGTTTAGGATGTTTTTTTAAATTGATAGGAGGTGTTCAATTAACCATGACAAACCATGATTGTTATTAAAAAACTTATGATATTATGCTATTTATAACCTAATAAAAAAGGAAATAAAAGACCTTGTTTTAGATAAAATAATTAAGACTTTATTATACAATCCACTTAAATTCTCCCCTTCATTATTTGATTAGTCATTTTTAATTTATAAAACAAAGCTGGTTAGACATGGTTATTGACAACATGAAAGTAGTCAGCATGACCCTTTCAAACACCAAGGACAAGGGATAGTGGAATGTAAAGTTCTATCAAACACCATGAATAATTGATAAATTGATTTAAAATGATGATGATAATGATAATGAAGACATCCATTTAAACTGATACATAATTTGCTAATAGCCTATTACTGCAAAAGTTCTGCTCTGGATATATTGATATACATGCTTAATCTTTGGGAAAATCCATCAGGAAGTATGAGGTCGGAATGCTCATTAAACCGGTTTGATAAACTCAGACGGTCCTTTTGATGACTGACCAAAACACAGATGTTTTTTTTCTTTATTAATGTAATGTCATTAACTTGCATGTTTGTGCCTTTGCCTTACTCCTAGACCGGCCACAATAGCTCAAGTGGTAGAGCATCGGCTTGCGTCCCGTCCGGGTCTACCAGAGACTTTTAAGTTGGTAGTAGTGCCTTCCACCGTGATGCTCAGGGCTTAGGGGACAGCATTACACCTGACTCTTCAGTGTCAATATCATGGACCAGCCAGGTTCAGTCCCTGGGCACCTCATAAGTGCCCCTGTGCTACAATGAAAGCAATGTTGCTGCACAGTATCAGCAAAAATGCCCGGCAAATCCCATCCCATCCTCTACTCTATTCAAATTTTAATACTTGTGATCATTTCACGGAAACTTTTCATAATTACAAACCTATTTAAAAAACATTTTTTTAGTAAATGAATAAAACACTAGTCTATATAATACTTAATACTGATTGGAGAGAAAAAAAACAAAACTTGGAACTGATTAGAATGTGACTATAGGACATTTTCACAAGAGTTCTGTCTGTGCATAAGTAGTCACTCAAGGCTGGATTTATAGCCTGTCAGGGCATCACAGGTTTCTTGCCATTGAATGGTTCCACTGCATATTAGTCTTTTGGCTGGCAGACAACCTTAGTTTCCTGAGTTGTTGAGGGTTGTAGATGAATTCTCTTTTAACCATCATTTTTCTGCCATTGTCTAAAAAGCAGCAACTATTGACCACCATTTTCTACTCATTGACTGCAAAATATGCCTCTTTTAATTACCATTTTACCCTTAAGTTACTGTTAAAGCAGCTTCTTTTGACACCATTTTACCCTTCATTGACTGTAAAAGCAGCTTCTTTTGACCCCATTTTACCCTTCATTGACTGTAAAAGCAGCTCTTTTGACCCCATTTTACCCTTCATTGACTGTATACGCAGCTTCTTTTGACACCATTTTACCCTTCATTGACTGTAAAAGCAGCTTCTTTCGACACCATTTTACCCTTCTTTGACTGTAAAAGCAGCTTCTTTCGACACCATTTTACCCTTCATTGACTGTAAAAGCAGCTTCTTTTGACCCCATTTTACCCTTCTTTAACTGTAAAAGCTGCCTCTTTTGACCCCATTTTACCCTTCATTGACTGTAAAAACAGCCTCTTTTGACCCTATTTGACCCTTCTTTGACTGTAAAAGCAGCCACTTTTGACGCCATTTTACCCATCATTGACTTTAAAGGCAGCCTCTTTTGACCCCATTTTACCCATCATTAACTGTAAAAGCAGCCTCTTTTGACCCCATTTTACCCTTCATTGACTGTAAAAACAGCCTCTTTTTACCCCATTTTACCTATCATTGACTGTAAAAGCAGCCTCTTTTGATCCCATTTTACCCTTCATTGACTGTAAAACCCCAGCCTCTATGGACCAACATTTTCCCTTTATTGACTCTAAAACCCATCCTCTATGGAGCAACATTTTCCCTTCATTGACTGTAAAACCCCAGCCTCTATGGACCAACATTTTCCCTTTATTGACACTAAAACCCATCCTCTATGGAGCAACATTTTTGATTATTGACTCTAAAACCCATCCTCTTTGGAGCAACATTTTCCCTTTATTGACTCTAAAAACCCATCCTCTATGGACCAACATTTTCCCTTTATTGACTCTAAAAACCCATCCTCTATTGACCAACATTTTCCCTTTATTGACTCTAATTCCCATCCTTTGTGGACCAACATTTTCCCTTTATTGACTCTAAAAACCCATCCTCTATGGACTAACATTTTCCTTTTATTGACTCTAAAACCCCAGCCTCTATGGACTAACATTTTCCCTTTATTGACTCTAATTCCCAGCCTTTGTGGACCAACATTTTCCCTTTATTGACTCTTAAAAAAAACATCCTCTATGGAACAACATTTTTTATTATTGACTCTAAAACCCATCCTCTTTGGAGCAACATTTTCCCTTTATTGACTCTAATTCCCATCCTTTGTGGACCAACAATTTCCCTTTATTGACTCTAAAAAAAACATCCTCTATGGAGCAACATTTTCCCATTATTGACTCTAAAAACCATCCTCTATGGAGCAACATTTTTTATTATTGACTCTAAAACCCATCCTCTATGGAGCAACATTTTCCCATTATTGACTATAAAAACCATCCTCTATGGACCAACATTTTCCCTTTATTGACTCTAAACACTCATCCTCTATGGACCAACATTTTCCCTTTATTGACTCTAAAAACCCATCCTCTATGGACCAACATTTTCCCTTTATTGACTCTAAAAACCCATCCTCTATGGACCAACATTTTCCCTTTATTGACTCTAAAAACCCATCCTCTATGGACCAACATTTTTCCTTTATTGACTCTAAAATCCCAGCCTCTATGGACCAACATTTTCCCTTTATTGACTCTAAAATCCCAGCCTCTATGGACCAACATTTTCCTATTATTATCTCTAAAAATAGCCTCTGTTGACCAACATTTATTTTAATCTTTAACTGTAAAGATCTGCCTTTATTGACCACATTTTTTCCTTCATTGACTTTAAAAACTGCCTCTTTTGACCACTATTTTGTCTGTTGTTGACTGTTAAAATGGCCTCCTTTTGTGTGTTGATCATCGAAGACCTGTCTCACTGTCTTGTTTCTCAAGTTGCATCATTGCTAGCTTCCATTTGAGCTGGTGACCCAATCTAGACTGGTTACACCACTTGGGAGTTGGATGCACGACTGTTGAAGATCATGTGGATGCTGGTGTTAGGCTGGAGTTGATGTGTATCTCTGGATTGTTGGACAGGGAGATATTGTGGGATGAGACCTCTGTGTAGCATAACAGTGTTAAAGAGACATGTCTGTATAAAAATTTTTGGTTTGCCAAGAATGGCGACCCTTGCATTTATAATTGGTTTTGTTTATTAAAGTTGGAAAATGGGTTTAGGGTTTGAGAAGTGGCTGTTAGAACTGCAATATGATATATCATATGAGGATGCAATTGTGATTTTAGTTTTAGTTTAGTTTTTGTGTGTGTGTGTGTGTGTGTGTTTTTAGATATAAAGATTTTGGTTTTTGGTTTAAAAAAGATGCAAGATATATATTTAATGGTAAATAGATTTTTTTGCATTTTTAACAACAATGGTAGATGTTGAATTGATGGTGTCCTGTATTGTTAATAGTTTGTTCATATTTTTTTTACATCGCACCAACACAATTATGGTCATATTGGCAATGTCCAGCTAATTACTGGTGGAGTAAGACCCAACACTTATGTCAGGGTAGAACCACCGGAACACCGCAGGTTAGCTGGAAAACATCCCTACATGAAAGTTCTTGCCCTGACCAGGACTCGAACCTCGGTGAGGAGCTTAGTAGTTTCAAGAAAGCTACTCTTAACCACTCGGCCACGGGCGCCCCCATATTGTTAATAGAATTGTACATGTATAGTGTTATAATGTAATGAAATAATTAAAATCTGTAATACAATCCCTTAAATACTGTTAACACCCTCCTTGAATAACAGATTAATCATTGGTTGGATAAGACACCCTGGAAACTGATTATTACGTGTCAATAGCCCATTACTGCAAGTGTTCTGCCACTGTTTAATTACTCACTCAGTGATGGATTTACAGCCTGTCAGGGCATCTAAGATTTCCTGCTGATGTAATGGTTGTAATCTTATATTGGTCTGTTAGCTGGCATGATGGACTTTCTGCGCTACATCTAGTGAAAAAGAGGTTTTGACTTTTGACCACTATTTATCTGTCCATTGACTGTAAAAGCTGCCTATATTTGTCTGCAAATCCTACTAGACTTGTGTTCTGTGTAGTTTCTCTGATTTTATCAATGTTAGCCCTCAGTAGTGTCTCAGGATTGAGGACTGGGTGATTATGGTGACTTTAGGTCAAGGTGATATAGTGGAATTAATTTTATGAAGTGTTTTCTTGGGAGCTGAGTGCATGCCTGTTGAAGATCATAGAGATGCTGATATTATACTGGAGGTGTTCCGTCTGGACTGTGAACAGGGAGATCATATTGACTTTAGGTCAAGATGATACTTTAGAATTACCATCCTGTGGTGCTTTCTTGAGTTGGATGCCTGCATGCTAAAGATCACAGTGATACTGGTATTATACAGCAGGTGTTCAGTGTCTCAGGGCTATGGACAGGGAGATTATGGTCAAGGTGATGACAGATGTTGTAGAATTACCTTCATGTGTTGTATTGGTTCAGTGTCTATCTGCTTGAAGATGACAGTGATGCTGGTATAATATTGGAGGTGTTCTGTTTCTCTGGATTGTTCATTCGGATATATGATGGCCCCACTTGCAGAATCATTTCTCAGTTGACATTTTGCTTAAACTCATTATTTTACTGCTCAGTATTTGCTTATTTTGTATGTTTAACATCTCACTGTTACATGACCATACAGTAACCGTCTCACTGTTACATGACCCTACAGTAACCATGCCAGGTTAAATGGCATTTACACATTAATTAAGATTTGTAAAATTATATTTCTGTAGGAAGTATTCTAGGAATTAAATTTTGAGATCTGTTAAAATCTCAACAGAGAAAGATATCTGAAAGTAGGGCATGGTGATAAAAGGTTTGTTGGGGTTTTGGTGGGGGGGGGGGGAGGGAGGGGGGGGATATTGTGTAATGTGTAATGGGACTTTCACATTGTGTTCAAGTGACATTATTTCTGGTTCATTTGACAAAATTAAAAATGTGTTGATGATGCTGGTATCATAAACTTTTGGCAAGTGTTGGTGTTTCATTTCTTATGACAGAGAGACATTGATGGTTATGAAGAGGAGATGGGAATTGTGTAATATTAGAGTAACACGGTGACACAGCTGCATGGCTTGCATTTTATAAAACTGGAACTGAAAATTGGTTTCTGGTTTGTTTTTACTGGTGAGGATTTCAAAGTGGTTGAAGTTAATTGTGGAAATGGCCTTAGCATTTTGTTTTTTTGTGTGGCACAGCTGTCTGACTTAAATTGGTGAAATACAATTTTGAAATTTACTTTTCCGTATTGGTTTTGTTCCTGTGAGAATTTCAGCATAATATTTATTAAAAAATATAGAGTGGCGTGAAATATGCCTTTGAACATTAGTGAAGTTTACAAAAGAAATACAGGATCAAAGATAGAATGCTGTTATTTTGATAACATTTGGAACTATTATGAAGTTGATGAAAAGACGTATATTGTGTAAGTAAAATACTTATTTAAAGTCTAATATTAATAATAATATTTGCAATAATAGATAAATAATTATTGATATAATAATTTATGTTAAAAGAAAGTTTTGCTGCCACAATTTTACAGTTCCCTCTTTTATCCAATATTAAGAGCAATGAAGTTTTAATAATGATTGTCTTTTCGTTAAATTTATTTGATTGGCACTGATGCACT
The DNA here is from genome assembly GCA_007844125.1 of Sinonovacula constricta. Lineage (NCBI taxonomy): Eukaryota > Metazoa > Mollusca > Bivalvia > Cardiida > Solecurtidae > Sinonovacula > Sinonovacula constricta. Next base: position 27,024,083 of record CM017565.1, read on the forward strand.
TAATTGGCACTGATGCAGTTTGATTTTGCAGTAATGCATTTAAAGTCATTATGATGGCAACTATCCATTATTAGTGGTAGAAAACTTCAGACAATTATCTGGGTAGAACACTGATGCACTCTAGGCCAGCTGGGAGACGTAGTCAGTTTTTGACCCAACTTGGACTAAAACCATGCACTGACAGGCTGAGGAGTTCGTGATTCTGATAAATCACCTCTGTTGTAGAAGATTGCTGGTGTGTTGTTCTGCAGTTAAAGTGTCAAGCTATCATTCCTGGTTAGGAGAGGGACACCCGTGGCTTCCTCTCTTTGAATCCATGGCCCCTTACGGCTTCATTTTGAGGCCCAGTCTAGACAAGTGAATTGACCATTCAAACCTTTAGTTAGATCCTTTTGAAAACTTGTGACATTGCAAGGGTTTGAATTTGAAACCCTCCGATACAGAGTCCAAAAACATAATCTCTTGACTACATACACTTCAGAGATGCTATAAAAGCATTCATGCCCTCAAGCAGAACTTGAAATTCCATTTTTAGATTTGCGCAGACCTTAAAGAAATCATTAATGTATATTGTGAGTATCTTTAAATGTTGCATAAACATTTCATCTGAAGTCAGATTTACTTTGCATACTCAAAGGATAGAACAGATCAAGTATTTCTGACTTATTTCGTTGCTAATTTAAATAATCTCAAGTACGTACTGAAGAGCACTTTTATCTACTTTCATAAGTAACAGTGTACAGAGTCTTGATGTACAATTACGTTAAAGGTTTTGAAAAATTTAATTAAAATAACCTCTTGTTACTGACATATTTGTATGAAGTTACAGACGCACACAAATAAATATAAAAAAAAATAATAATAATAATGGCGTTTACCGTGTAAGGACCCATATTTTATCAGGGTTAGAAATCGTTAAAACAAACTTAACCCATGTGCAAACTTCTCTGAGCATTCCACTTATAGTCGTCTCGCTCCAGCGTGTCACCAAGAAAACCTTTCATGTGGCAGGACAAGGGACCTGCCATGCGCTGGTGGTTCTTTCATTTCTTTCCAAAATGGGGAATTTTCATCAAAAGGTGGAAACAATTTTAATCATTCTACATGCATTTAATGTCATACAATTTCATGTGCATGCTGAAGTGTGAGGCTTTCTTAGTAGTTAAAGTAGCATAACAAAGAATTACTTTAGTTAACAGGTAGAATGCAGTGTAGCTTATATTATTTCAACTTACACTGTAAAGAACAGAATTTCTTATACAAGGTTGGTTGGGCAACCATGGCTGAGTGGTTAGAGTTGGCAACTTTAACTTCTAAGCCCCTCACAGCATAGGTTTGAGTCCTGATTATGGCAAGAACTCTTATGTGGAAAGGTTTTCCAGCTGCAGTGTGTCGGTGGTTCTTCCCAGACTTCAGACATCTTAGGCCTTCCTCAACCAATAATTAGCTGGACATTATCATTATGACCATTATTGTGTGTCCTATGTGACAAAAAACAAACAAGGTCTGCTAAGGTGTTACATCATATCAAAAGGTTTCATCGGGAAAAATGTCCAATAAACAATGTTATATTTGATGCCTTTTTAGCCAGATTTGTTTTTACTGTGTTAGGCAAAATTGGTAAAGGGTTGTAATCAAATTTAAAACACTTCTCATATTTAATAAACAGTTAAAGCAATTTGATTTTGCACATTCTGTTTGCTGTCTGAACTGCAGACAATGTCTGAACAAATTAAAATGCATTTTATACTCATTTAAGATAATAATTATGTTCCATAATAATGTATATATGACATAAAATATGTCACATATATCACATAAAACCAACAATAGGACTTGTAAGTTACCAGGGTTCTTCTAAAATGCTTATCTTTACTGCTGTGAAAGTTTGTTACTAAACATTGATGGCATTTTCTGATGGCTGTTGTGTCCCACTTTATAAATTAAATGATACCAAAAAATCAATAGTGTTGCTGTTAAGCGCATTTCCTCTTGGTGCAACACAAATGCACTACTAATAGGAAAGAAATATCTGCTGTTTAGTGTAGACTTTATGCCATGCTTCCTATTTAATTAGACCCAATGTGAAGACATAACTCATTGGAGAAAATTAACTGGTGAATTTTAGTGTTGATTTGATGGGCTGTTTCTTGCTGTTATCTTCGAGAATCCCCATAGACTGCAGATATCAAATACTATTGAATACCAATACCTGAAATTCTGTTTGGCACATTTACCAATGCCGATCCAGTCAAACTAGAAAGAGGTCTCTCAATAGGGTCTATTGTAAATATTGCTGTGGCGTTTTGAAATGTTTACTTTGTTTTATCATGTTATAAGAGATTTTGTTTGAAAAGCTATTTAAAAAGTGATTGTTGTATTGTATGGTACATGTATATGGATGGTGGTATAGAGTGTAAAATTTGTGACAGTGTATTCCAAGGAATAATTATATAATGTCAGTATGGTCCATGGTGCTGTATTAGTCTTTTTAGCAACTGTGAAGTAATCATTTTGGCAATAGTCACAATGTGCACCTGCAAAATAGTAGAATAGCGCTTCCACTAAGGAAATTATTTTTGGAAGTCCAGACTTCCAGGTGTTTATTTTTTGGAAGTCCCATATATTTTCTTTGGGAAGTAACATAATGCATACATGACTTCCAACGCTAAAATGTCATTACATGTGTATCGGTATACTTATATAGTTTTCATTTGGATTTTGTAAAGAGGAATCTCAGGATATCCAGTCTGAAAACCATCTGCATCAAATCGTGAACACTTGGTGTAAAGTATCAAATGGTGAACACTTAGTATCAAATCGTGAACACTTGGTGTAAAGTATCAAATCGTGAACACTTGGTGTAAAGTATCAAATCGTGAACACTTGGTGTAAAGTATCAAATGGTGAACACTTGGTGTAAAGTGGTTTCCAGTAACACAGCATTTGTTGGACCAGTATATGCTTTAATCATATTCATTATTTACTAAGCTGTTTTGTCAAAGGTGGTATCTTTCAGTTAGGACCAACAATTTTTTCTCAAATAACAAATTAAATCATTGTTAACTGAAAAGGTTCTGCAAAAATGTTGTTCATTGATGCTCTAGATGTGTGTGAACAATCAAGCATAAATCCCTACTCGTCATTGCAAATGGGTATAAAGATAATGAAAGATTGACCGTTTAGAGTAATTTTTTTTTTTGCGATTTGTACTTCTGACATTAAAGTAAGTGTTCTATAATTATCTTTACTTAGACTGATTTATGGAGAAATTATGTCAGAATTCCTCAAAGCAGTAGTAAAAAATTTTGTTCTATGTATTTTATATTAGCAAACTATTGGATACCACCATTTAGGTAAAAAAAAGAATGAACATTAACTATTGGTTACTTTCTATTGTAAATGGTGCTACAATCTTAGTATTGTGGAACCTTTGTGGTATGATCTAGATTTCATAGAAAGTTTGAAGTATGTGCTAATGCCAGTAATGGTCAAGTTTGAGCTATGCTTAAAGTACATTTTGCTGCCTGACACTGGAAAACTTAATGTACAATATGACTTTGTCGAATGCGAAAGGAATGTATTATTTTCTAAATTTCTTTGAATGCTGTCATTTACCTACTATATTACTTTGTCTAATGCAAAAAGGACATATTTTTTACTAAATTACTTCCAACGCTGTCAGTTATTATACTATGTGACTTTGTGGGAAGCTTAATGGAGGCACACTATCATATTTGGTTGTGGGAAGATTAATGGCTGTAAACTGTACTTTGTGATTTTGTGGGAAGCTTTAAATGGACGCACACTGTCGTATTTGGTTTGTTGGAAGATTAATGGCTGTAAACTGTACTTTGTGACTTTGTGGGAAGCTTAATGAATGCACACTGTCATATTTGGTTTGTGGGATAATTAATGGCTGTAAACTGTACTTGGTACCTTTGTGGGAAGCTTGAAGGATGTTTATTTTGCTATGTGCTTTTGTCAGATGCAAAAGAGGTGTACTTTGAACCAAATGACTGGAAAGCTGTGAAATGGGAACTACATGACTGTGGGAACCTTTATTGTCATACAGTATACATTTACTCTGTTATTTTGGTTGAAGCTTGGTGGAGGTATAATGTACTATCTGACTATGTGGGAAACCTGATGCATGTAAATTGTGCTAAGAAGTTTATGGGATTCAAGAAGGATGGACATTGTACTAAATGACTTAAGCTGTCACATACATACTATGTGACTTTGTGGGAAGCTTTATTGATGTACACTGAAATTACTTTGTGTGATGTACATTGTGCTTTGTGACTTTGTGGGAAGTTTGATGGATGTACACTGTACATTGTGGGATGTACGCATTGCACAGTGGATGTACATTGTACTTTGTGATGTAGTGGGAAACTTGAGAAATGTTCATTATACCGAATGACTCTGTGGAAAACTATGAAGTATGTACTTTGTGACTTTGTGGGAAGCTTAAGGTATGTACTATACGACGAGGGTGAGGGTACCAACTTGTGCAAACTGTGGACAACATTCAACCATGAGACGAGACCATGCTGTGGTGTTGGGCTGGTGTCAACACAAGGAACAAGGTTTGCATTGCTTGAGTTCTTTGATATGTTGCTCTGACACAATCTTTTGTTTTATTGTATTTTTGTGATGTCCAGCTATTTTCAATGAAGAAAGACCCTAGATTCTAAGCAGAATCACTGGTACATTGCAGGTCAGCTGGAGCACCTCCTTATATGAAAGTTCTCAATTTGACTATGCACTGAGGTGATAAGGAATAACAAGTCGGATACCAACCTAATCTTCCATATAAATATCCACAAATTATATGCCATTCGGACGTGCAACATTTGGAGATTCACTGACCCGAACCACATTTTAAATGCCCAAAGTTTAGTTTTGGAAACAACTACAATAAGGTCTTTTAAAGATTTATTCTTTATTACTGTAGAGTTATTGAAGGCACTATCTGTGCAAAATCCAGTCAATTTCTTTCTAAACATACTTTAAAGATCCAGAAAAAACACTTGTCCATCGGACAACAACCTTTATAACATTCCGACTTTGCTTTTAAATTTAGTCTCCATGGGTGATCGAGCATGTGTTTATTTTGATGACTGCTTACCCTTCAATTATGGGCTGACCTTATAACCAAGGTTACCCTACCCTACAAGATATTTATATGTTGGTTTACTTGTTTGAATTTATCTTCCTAACGACCTTCCGTTTATTCTTGGCTTTTACGTACACCAGCAAAATTTCATTTATTCTGATGGCTTAATAATTAAAATTGGTATTCAGCAGTTTGGACTATATTTCTTCCCCAAACAACTAAATATTGGTGTTTCCAGCAAGTAAAGAGTAAATGATAGTCAAGTCATCTGGGGCAAATATCTTTTATACGGGCAAGTACAATAAACAACTAGGTACACACGTATAATTTTGTTTTATGCCAGATATCGTGCATGTTATGGCATCTGTAAATCTGATTTAGGAGAACAATGTCTTCTCTTGACTAAGAAAACTAAAGCACTAGAGTTACATGTGCATTTTCAAGATATTGATAATGGCTAAAATCTATCATGCAATCTGCATTCTCCTTATAGCCTTAATAAACATGTCAGTCATTAAGCATGGATGCAATTCTTCAGCAGTCTGAAAGCAGTAAATTTCTAGCAGCACACTATTATTTCTCAGACAAGTGTTCTCTTAATCTCTCTTGGATTTGTAAAAAAAGGCTGAGCAATTTGTATGGAAATATCTTCAACTCTCTTCTGATTGTGGAAAAAAATGGCTGGGCATTATGGTAAGCAATCTGTTGAATCTGTTATAAAAAATGACATGATATTGTCCTGTAATAAAATAATGTTCCTCTGACTGAAAAAAAGGCTGGGCATAATAAGAAATCTCTTAAACTGTCTTCAGATTTTAAAAATTGAATGGGCAATTTTTAACTATCAAATCTATTGAAGGCATTAGAGCATAATGTTCACTTGAGACTGAGTGCAAGGCAAGACTGAGATATCTGCCAAAGGTTGACATAATGTTCTATCATCATTATACATGTGTACATGTACCCATACTGGATTCTGCTATTTATTTTATTATACCAAACAAAAACAAAAGGAAAAAGAAATTAATGTATATTTTTATCAACAACTTATTTCCATTATCCAGCTCGTCCAAATAATATATTTTTGTTATTGTTGAAACACTTTTTCGGATTTAATGTTTTAAAAATGCAGCTGTTTTTGTTGTGATACTTATGGTTGGAAATAATGTTAGAGTTGGGAGTCACAGATTTCAACACATTTCTGTAAAAGCTTTTGTGTTATTCCCAGAAAACTGTTTTTAGAATGGGTATTGTAATGTAAAGAATCTCTTCAATCCTCTTTAGATTGTAAAAGAAGACTGGTTTATCATTTGTTTTAATAAGAAACCAGGGGTGTGGAGATCCATATTTTTCTACTTGTCTGCCATGAAGTTCCACTTGTCCAGATATTATATTTTAATAATATTATATTTTTGAGTTTCGATAGGAAATTCACCCATTCACTCTGCAAAGCATAATTAAGTAAATGAGTTGGAAATATCATAACTACATTGTATTCTTTAGTTATGCATGTAGCTATCATTTCAAATGATTTTTTAAATGAACACATCAGCCAGACATTCCTAATGTTAATCCCCAGTATATTTCTATGCGTTTGTTAGAAATGAACTTTTAACAAAAAATTTCTTGATATGAAAAGCATTATACAACAAATATTAAGTTGTCCACGGACAAAGTTTGATAAAAAATTCCATTTGTCAGACAATGCAATTTGCCATGTCAAGCAAGTCAGGCATGGGATTTCTGTACCCCTGGAAACACTCTGTTGGTTAGACAAAATTTGCTATGGTACTGTTATGATAAAATATCTGTTCATCTATCTTCTTTAGTGTATGAAAAGGCTGGTCATTGTAATACTATGTATTATTATAAGATATCTCTTCAATATTCATTATACATGTACTTCATATTGTGTAAGAACCGCAATGCATTTTATTTAAATTTAAAAATAGCTGACAATTATAACAGCAACATAATGTTGTCATCTATACAGATTTAAAAATAGCAGACAATAATGATTTGCAATATAATTTTTTCACACATTCACACTTAAAGATAGCTGACAATTATATCTGCAACATAATTAATGATGTCAATTTAAGTCATTATGATCAATGGTTATATGGCATGTTTCATTCTGGGTTAAAGATGATTCTTAATAGGCCTGAGTGTGTTTTATTTTAAGACATTGCGACTATACAATTAAGGCCATTAAAGTGATGTCCACTTATTTTGGATGAAGAACCCCAGAAAAACTGTTTGCTAGAACTACCAATGCACCACAGGTTGACTAGAAGACTATCCCGCATTAAGTCCTTCTACCCACACTGACAGAGGCTGAGTAGTCAGAGGGTAACAAGTTGACAACTATACCAGTTGGTCAAGGGTGACCCCTGAAGTTATTTAATTTGGGTCTATTCACCCATTAACCATCCAGATACCCAAAGAACTGTCTCAGACTTATTTATTTTGTTTTTTAACTACATTTAAGTATCAAGTAATGATCATTGTAGCAGGTCCAGCTATTTTGGTGGAAGACCACAAACAAAAGTATGGGTAGAACCACTGATGCTCCACAGGTAAGCTGAAAGACCTTCCCTCATTAAGTCCTTCACCCTGAACTGGAGTCGAACCATGCCATGAGAATCTAAGCAGTCAGAGAAGTTATGCAACTCTACCACTATGCTAGGGGCACCCCTCATGATAATGAAAGTCATATGTACATATCATATTCCAGCTTGCGCAGGTTTGAGATAAACAGCCCACAGACTAAATCTATAGTTTCAGATCATTCTGTGGGATCCTATTAGTCACATTTAAAATTGGGTTCAAATCTGACCAATCAGATGCCAGCATTTATCATAGAACTTTTAACTAGAATTTGATCAAGGATCTTTCTGCAAAAAATAACCAATATATTGCACTTTTCAAGCCATAGGGACAGTTAAAAAATCCAGAAATTTTAAATACAGGTACTAACCAAATTTGCTGTCTGCTTCTTGTACATTTACATATAATGTCCCTACACAGACTCTAAAAATGTGTGGCAAAATTTCCTGCAGACATGTTTTTATTATGTATGACAATTCATCATGTTTCTCTGGGATTGTCCTCAGTTTCCATCATTGGATCATTACTGTCTCCGGTTTGCTCTGTTTTTGGAGCTGTTATAGTTCCTGTAAAAATAATTTGTTCACGTCTTTTTTGTCTGGGTACATTATGTTGTTCTTTTTGTTTATATTTTCCTTGTGTAGTCCATTTGGGATGAAATTTCACAACCGGGAATCTTTCAGTCTTCAAAGCTTAGCCGCTTCTATGATAGAGGAATGTCAAAGCTTAGCCACATCTATTATATGGAGAATATCAAAGCTTAGCCACTTCTATGATAGAGGAATGTCAAAGCTTAGCCACATCTATTATATGGGGAATATCAAAGCTTAGCCACTTCTATGATAGAGGAATGTAAAAGCTTAGCCACATCTATTATATGGTTAATATCAAAGCTTAGCCGCTTCTATGATAGAGGAATGTCAAAGCTTAGCCACATCTATTATATGGGGAATATCAAAGCTTAGCCTCTTCTATGATAGAGGAATGTCAAATCTTAGCCACATCTATTATATGGGGAATATCAAAGCTTAGCCACTTCAATTATAGAGGAATATCAAAGCTTAGCCACATCTGTTATATGGAGAATATCAAAGCTCAGCCACATCTATTATATGGGAAATATCAAAGCTTAGCCGCTTCTATGATAGAGGAATGTCAAAGCTTAGGCACATCTATTATATGGAGAATATCAAAGCTTAGCCACTTCTATGATAGAGGAATGTCAAAGCTTAGCCACATCTATTATATGGGGAATATCAAAGCTTAGCCGCTTCTATGATAGAGGAATGTCAAAGCTTAGCCACATCTATTATATGGGGAATATCAAAGCTTAGCCACTTCAATTATAGAGGACTATCAAAGCTTAGCCACATCTATTATATGGAGAATATCAAAGCTCAGCCACATCCATTATAGAGGAATATCAAAGCTTAGCCACATCTATTATATGGGGAATATCAAAGCTTAGCCATATCTATTATATGGGGAATATCAAAGCTTAACCACATCCATTATAGGGGAATATCAAAGCTTAGCCACATCTATAATATGGGGAATATCAAAGCTTAGCCACATCTATTATATGGCAAATATCAAAGCTTCACCACTTCTATTATATGGGGAATATCAAAGCTTAGCCACATCTAATATTTGGCAAATATCAAAGCTTAGCCACTTCCATTATATGGGGAATATCAAAGCTTAGCCACTTCCATTATATGGGGAATATCAAAGCTTAGCCACATCTATTATATGGGCAATATCAAAGCTTAACCACATCCGTTATAGAGGAATATCAAAGCTTAGCCACATCTAATATGTGGCAAATATTAAAGCTTAGCCTCATCTAATATATGGCAAATATTAAAGCTTAGCCACATCTTATATATGGCAAGTATCAAAGCTTAGCCACTACCATTATATGGGGAATATCAAAGCTTAGCCACATCTATTTATATGGGGAATATCAAATATAAAACTTGTTTTCCTTTACTCTACCAATAACAGGCCCAATATTAAAAGCCTTACACTGTGCCATTATGATGTGGAACGTCCTCTATACTTAGATAGCAGGGAATTTTTACCACTTCCCTAAGAATATATTCCAAAATGAGAAAATAGTTATTGTTTCAAGGAATATAACATTTAACCCATCCAGAGAATTATACAATGAATAATTATCACTGTCTGACACTTCCCCGAAATGTATCTATGTTATGCAAAAGTCTAGGACAATTTATGGCCAGATTTCCTGCAGATATGTTTTTATTGTGTATCACAATAACTAGAATTGCTCAGCAAATTGCTTGTCCTTACATTCTGTTCCAAACAAAATTAGTGTTCTGCTGTCTCTGTTTTTTGTGTTTTGGATTTGTTACTGTTATTGGCCATTTACAGCTTTTAGGTGAAAACAAATGTTGGGTTTTCTTTTATTTTCAATACTTGTGTCATTGGTTTGTTGGGTTGAATTAAATTGTCCATAAATTATCCATGCAAAAGGGAGGTTATAAGTGTAAGATATGATATATTGCTGCTGGCACTGTGGAAGTATGCAATAAACTCCATACAAGATGCCACACCTCCACGTAAACCCTTAAACTTCCCTAGAAAGCTGAGCTTAGCTTAACAGGGGTGCCAGTGGCATAGTGGTAGAGTCACAGATTTGTAACTCCTTTGACTGCTAAGCCCCTCTCCATGTGGGATCGAGTCCCAATCGGAGCAAAGGACTTGATGTGGGAAGATCTTCTAGCTGGTTCTACCCAGACATTTTTCTAGGGTCTTCATCCACGAAATTGCTAGAGGTGCTATAATGATCATAATTGGTTGCTGTGTTCTATTTCTAAAAACAAACTAAAACATGAACTTAGCTTAACAAGGGAGCTTTACAAATGGAGCTTTACCAAGGAAGCTTTACCAAGGGAGCTTACTTAAAGTTGGTATCCAACAGTTTGGACCAAAATATTTTTTTCTCAAATAGCCAAATAATTCATTATTACCTGAAAAGGTCAAGCAAAATGCTGCTCATTGATGCCCTAGATCTGTGTGAACAGTGAAACGTAAGCCTCTATTCATCAAGGCAAACAGGTATTTCCTATCTGAGCCACACTGCAGAGGTAGTTATTTTTAACTATGAACATGTGACAATTCACTTTTGGGGTTACGTTATATTGTTATCTAGGTAATCCGCTCTGATGTCAATATCTATTTATCTATTTTGAATGAACTTTTAGAGTGTTTTATACTGTCTTAAAATATAGGCAGTGTTCAAACCGTCTTTATGTATACAAAAATATGAGTTTATGCAGAAATAATGCTCAAATTCTCCAAAGCAGTGGTAAGGTATTGTTTCATGAATGTGATACAGGCAAACTGTCGGATACCACCTTTAAGGGAGGTTAACCAAGGAAACTAAACTATTTCAATTTTTTGACAAAACAAGAACATTTTTTCCTCCACAAGATAACAACCTTAGTCCCTTAGTTGTTTTTTCAATGAGGTCAATAAAGTGGCTGAAAGATTTGTCATTTGCAGCTTCTTTGTCAAGACAACTGACTTTAATTTTGCTTTAATCTTAATTTATTTGTTTGGTTTATTTTGGCTCATGTCTATTCATGCCAATTTCTTTAGCTTTAAAAAAACATGGCCACCAGGGGCATGGCCATTTTCTATATATGCCTATATAGGAAAATCTTCTTGTCAGAAACTACAAAAGATAGAGCCTTGATATTTACATGTAGTACACATGTTCCTTGAATGGCCCTGTATGAAGACTGTTCAAAGAATTCTGAACTGTCAAAAAACATGGCAACCAGGGGCGTGGCCATTTTGCATTCATGTCTCTGTAGGAAAACTTAGAAAATCTTCTTGTCAGAAACTGCAAGAGCTTTGATATTTGGTATATAATGTTCTTTGGGTGACCCTGTATCAAGACTGTTCAAATAAGGAAAACTTGGAAAATCTTGTCAGAAACTACAAGAGCTACAAGAGATAGAGCCTTGATGTATGGTATACATGTTTCTTGGGTGTTCCTGTATCTAGATGGTCCAAAACATTTTGATCCGTTAAATAACATGGCCGCCAAGGGTGTAGCCATTTTCCCTACATGGATATATAGAAAGTCTTTGAAAATCTTGTCAAAAACCACAAGAACTAGGGCTTTGATATTTAGTTTATGTATTCCTTTGATGGCCTTGTATTAAGATTTTTCAAAGAATTTTTATCTGTCAAAAAGCATAGCCACAAGGGATAAATGTCTATGGCACTCAGGTGAGCGATACAGGGCCATCATGGCCCTCTTGTTTGTCCTTCTGTTCCGTTCCAAAATTACTGGTTAGCTGTCCATTTTTTCTGTGTTTTTGGAATTATTATACTAACTGGCTGCCTTGTCATTCACAGCTTTTATTCAAAGACAAATGGTTTTATTTTGTTTTCAAGACTTGACTAATTTGTTTGTTGATTGCTTTTGAAATCAATTTCCTGCAAACAATCCATGTTTGTTAATAGCTTTTGTTCATATATCACTGTCTTCATTATTTTGTTTTGTTTTGGATCTGTGTTGGTTACGGAGACTTTATTGGAAGCTTTATCTCTTAACCTTCTAATCACCAATTTTTAAGGCTTAGACATATAGTGTAGATCCAGATCAGCCATCTCCCTGCTATAAGCTTCAAGATGTTCCCTAAAATAAAACACTAAGAATTTTGGCATGAGCTTTTAACAAAATGTAGCATGATAAGGGTTAATGTCCAAATTCCATTTGGTTTTCAGTACCTGACTCATTTGTTTATCTGGTTGCTTTTGAATTATCCACAGACAATCTTTCAGCCTTGTAGGAAAGGTGTTTATCTGAGGCAGATGTATTGCTGCTCTCACTCAGTAACAGTATGCAATAAATTAAGGTAAAAATCTGAATCGTTAATTTAAGTGGTCAGTCATTGATTATGTTATCAAAATTTTAGTTAATTATGTTGTTGTTTTTTTCTTTTATTTAATTTTTTTTTATTTTTTATTTTATTATTATTTATTTACTCTTTTTTTTTTAACTTTGTTACACCTCACCGACATACATGTAGTTATAGTCATATATTGTCCAGCTACTTGCATGTAATGGTGAAGAAAGACCTCAGACATGTGTCTGGGTTGTAACTTTTGTAACAAACAAAAACAATTGACTGAAATATCTTGCATTGTTATACATTCAGTACAATACATTATACACTATACTTGCAGTATCTTATACAATTTAGAATTTTCAAATGTTTTGCAAAATGTTTCAAATTTCTGGTGCCATTTTGTGAAGCTCAGTAGCCAATAGCATAGATATTTATCAAAAGCAGGAATTAAGACACTCTTAATTACTGACATTGAGCGAAATTTATAAAAAAAACAACATTTTAATATAACATCCTAGATGAGAGATTATTTTGACAGCATTCTAATTACTTAAAATTATAGTCAATCATCCTATAATCTTTCTACAATAACTTTTAAAGGCTGAATCCAGGTGTTGATCATATTTAAAATTCATATAAAAAACAACAACAGTTATTACAATATAATTTATTGAACGTTAGCTTGTTGCAAAAGTAAATAATTGGTTTTTATTAAAATTGCTGTTTGACACAGGGTGTTTTCACAGCCTTTTAATACTATTTTTGGATTCTGTGTGTTTTTTGCAAAGCCTTTTCACACGATGATTATTAAAAAAAACAAGCAGAAATTGTCAGTACAAACCTTACATGGACTGTCAGTCATATTGTTGTTTCTGTGTGAAGTGAAAGTCATTTGTGACCTTTTGATGTATCATTTAGCTGCAGTAAAAATAGCCATGGCTGTTCCCTTAGGTATTTTTGTAAAAAATTAAAAAAAACCCACAAGGTTTTAACCAGTAAAGGGTGTACACTTGTGCTTTATAGTCAGGATTTATATTAGTAGCAATGAATACATGTGTCCACTTCTTTTTAATTACTGAATTATCCACAGAACTCACGTTCGATACTTGGCATTAAACATAATGCCATACCCAAACCCAGTCTCTACACTAGGCCAGTTAGTTTTGAAAAATACTCTCACAATGTTACGTACTAACGCTTCACCAAGGATAACCAAAGGTGATTTACAATTTCTGTTTTATGGTTAAAAAAAACACAACAGTTTTCTACTACAAATATCTAATGGATGGGACTGTTCCATGTCACTTGGACATGAAGACAATCCAGCTTTTTGTTAAAAGTACCAAGATTGCTGTCTGACACGTTCCTGTAAAGTGTCTGTGTTCCACAACAGTTTCCAAAATGTACTGCACAATTTCCTGCACATATGTTTTTATTGTTTATCACCATTCCACTGGCAATGCTGTTTGATCTTTGTTGTTATTGTTCTGCCATTGCTGTCTTATTTTTATTGTTTTGGGACCTGTTACAGTTACTGCAAGTGTTGCAACATTCACAGCTTCTACACTATGCTGAAGACTTTCATATCTGGTCTTTTTTATGTTTTGTTGTTGTTGGTGTTGTTGTTTTTAAATACAATACAGCAACCAGTTATGATCACTATAGCAATGTCTTACTATTTTGGTGGAGGAAGGACCTCCGAGACAAATGTCTGGGTAGAACCACTGATGCATCACAGGACAGCAGGAAGATGCTTGCTTAGGCAAAGTGGAAAGTTAAGATAATCATTAATTTTATTTAAAAAAGAAACTCAAATATTTAAAAAAGAATCTCAAATTCTCATAAGTGTTTTAATAATTATAAAAAGGTGTTTTATCTGTTATCTCTGTTTTAATCTAATGTTGTAGAAATAAAACAATCAAATTTATTCCTAATTGATATAACCCAAATAAATTAAATTGGGTATCATAGTTTTATTTCACTCATATACATTTAGTGAAGTTTTATCTTTGTTCACTCTTTTGTAATTTGGTGATGTTTTATTTTTGTCCACTCTTGTATAATTTGGTGATGTTTTATCTTTGTCCACTCTTGTATAATTTGGTGATGTTTTATTTTTGTCCACTCTTGTATAATTTGGTGATGTTTCATTTTTGTCCTCTCTTGTATAATGTGGTGATGTTTTATTTTTGTCCACTTTTTTATAGTTTGGTAATGTTTTATCTTTGTGAAATTTACCACTCTTGTTTTATCTTTGTCTATTTTATATAATTTGTTGTTAGTTTATCTTTGTCTACACTTGTGTAATTTGGTGACGTTCTCTCTTTGTCAACTCTTGTGTAATTTGTTGACGATTTATTTAAGTCCATTTTGCATTTTTTAACATTCACACCAACACTTATGCTCATATTCTGACTGGGCGCTGCTTCATGGTCATGAATATTTAACTGCGTAGACTTCTGTTAATATGTGTTTATTGTTGTGCACCTCAGAAACATTGTTTTTATAGAGGCAGTTCAAACAGAAATGTGTGCCCATTCACATGGCACAATTGGTAAATGACTGAATTTGTTGAAACTAAAAGTAGGCAAATGCAAAATAAATATATATAATATTAAATACACCAATCAACAAAGAACCAGATATTTAATTGATGCTTATTTGTAAACAAAATCTTATTTATAGACCTTAACAGAGCTATCTACAATGTGGAAGCACAATTCGCAAAAATCAATGTATGTTATAAGTCTAAAAGGATGTGATTAAAAACCTAGTGATTTTATCATCCATGTGCCACATAAGTGCCATGGAAAGCCACGGGAATTCAAATAGCTCAGAGTAATCTACCTTGGTCAGGTATTATCTCCCCTTTAGCAGACTATATATATTATTGCCTTAAGTAGGTAGAGCCACCTGCTTTGTAACTCCTGATCAATGCCCCCACTTGCCACCCCACACCCATTGCAGCTGCGATATATCTAAAAACAGTACAAGAAAAATTAATATTTAGATGCATTTTTCTCCCAGATATGAACAATGTCTTATTTTTTATTGTGTTATGTTTATTAGTTTTTACCTATATAATGCTTCTTCCCAGAAGTATGCAACAGATCAGAGATAAAAAAAAAATTGAATTTATTCCAATAGTAGAAATAAGAAAATTATAAAGAATTTTTTTCTCTTATTAGATTCTGCAAAAGTGTATATTTGTTATTTTTTTCAATTTCGGTCTGTAGGCCAATTTTCATCACGAAATCATATATAATAATATTATGACTGGTGGTTGCTAGATTGTCATAAATATTTTACAGCCTTTGCTTCTGTAATAATTGATATTCTGCACCACAGCACCATTGTGTGCTCACGCACATGGCATTTTAGGTATATGACTATAATGCTTGCTGAAACAAAAAATTGAAAGATGAATTTGAAATAATGGCTTTGAACAATAGAATATTATAATGAAACAGAAGGCTCTCGTGGGATAGTGGAAGAGTCACTGACTTGTAACTCCTCTGACTGCTTAGCCTCTCTCCATGGGGCTTGAGTCCTGGTCAAAGGACTTGATGTGGGAAGATCTCCCAGCTGACGTGCAGTGCTCCGGTGGTTCTATCCAGTAATTTTTCTGGGATCTTCCTTCACCAGTATAGCTGGACGTTGCTAAAATAATCATAATTGGGTGCTCGGCTGTATTTCAAAATTTAAAAAAAATAAAAATATAAAGAAACATTGAATAATGATAACAATAATAATAAATAACCATATTTTTTATTGTTGCTTGTTTGTTTTTAATAAAGTTAAATATTATTGCGTATACATGCATGTTTCTTAGGTCTCTTAAACCTTAGTAGTGATGTCACTGTCTCTGTGTAAAAGGGTATTCTACGCCAGGGCTGCATTGAGTAACCTCCCTTGGTCAGGACTGATTATCTTCCCTGCAGCAGACTAATTCAAATATATATTTGATGTCTTCTGGTTCATTGATATTTGTCTGAGAAATAAAATGTCTTGTATCTCAGACTAATTGGATTATGCTTGTTAAGAATTATTTATTTGATGTCTTTTCCTAATTGATATTTGTCTGAGATATGAAATTTCTCTTTTTTCAGACCAATAGAATCATGTTAAGTAAGAAATATGTCTTTAGGATTGTTTTTTCTTTGTTGAATCTACTGTGCTAATGTTAAGAAAAGATTTTGATGTTGTTTTTTTAATTTGATTGGATTGAAGCTTGATTTGTTTTTATTTTATTTTTTAATTTATTTTTATTTATTTTTTTATTTTATTTATTTCGTTTATTTATTATTTATTTAATTTATATAATTTATTTATGGATTTGAAATAATGACGAGTGACAATAACATCATTATTGTCAATGTTTAGTTAATGTTTGGGCTTTTTTTTTTCTTATTGCATATGCTTTATTCACAATAGCTTGTTCTTTTCTTCAATATGTACATTATTACAAAAATAGTAAAAATCACCATGAGGCAATAAATCCACAAAAATGTTTCAGATAATGTCTGTGATTTTTTTTCCATTTATGAAGGGATTTTTCAGTGATATAAAAAATAAAATATAAAACAGTAACTACATGTAGTATTGTAGTATTATCTAATGTTTGGGGAAAGCTCAGATACAAAAGTTGACATTGACAGTGTCACAGGATTCCAAGGAATTAAGAAAAGATGCCGTAATTGATATGCCAGGTGATCCGTTTTAAACACTTTTTCAATTTAAAGTAAATTGAATAGTCACATTTGTTGCAATCCAATTATATTCATAAAACATTCTTATAAAGCCGTCAAGTCAGAGTTTAAAATTTATTAAATGTTTGCCCTTGATGTAATGGAACGCTGATCAGTTAAGACAATTTGAAAGTAATGTACAGGAAAAAGATAATTTTTTATTGTTTTAAATTTAAAAATTCTCTTTCAGCTTTTTTCATTATATCAATAAAAATAATTTTGATAAAGATGTCCTTAACTCTGAATATATTACAGTACCTGAATTGTTTTGCAGATTCAGTTGTCATTGTCCATTTCAAAGCAAATATTTCATTTGGATAACTGGCTAAAACCTTAGTGTCAAATGTTTACAACAGATTATCTTTGCAATGCAAAATGCAACAATAATTGTGTGCCCTTTGAGGTGTTTGATTTTTTGTTACATCACACCAAAACAGTTATAGTCATTTATTAGACTAGGTTATTTTCTGTGGTAGAGCCAACTACCCACCACAGGTCATTGGTAAGATCTTCTTATTTGAAAGTTCTCACCCTGACCTTGACTCGAACCATGTGTCATAAAGAACTGAGGGGTTACACATCGATTTCTCAACCGCTTAACCATGAGTTCCTCGAGTG
Source organism: Sinonovacula constricta (assembly GCA_007844125.1). Lineage (NCBI taxonomy): Eukaryota > Metazoa > Mollusca > Bivalvia > Cardiida > Solecurtidae > Sinonovacula > Sinonovacula constricta. Next base: position 27,042,073 of record CM017565.1, read on the forward strand.
TCAGCTCCAGGTATAGGAAGCCCCAAGTTTAATCTGGGGCAGTGACATACCAAGATTAAGAATGGTAGTGGTATAGATCCCTTGCTACTGCTCAAGCAGATGTAAGAGTAGGTCCACAAGTGGTTGGCTTGGTGTCAGGATAATGTTACTGGGTGTGGTATCATGCCAGCTGTTCACAACATGCTATTCACTGTGAAAGCAGCACTATATCTACATCAAGTGGACTCTGTCTCCAGATCCATGTAACTAAAATATTGTTGGTGGTATGATAAGCCCAATAAATAAAATAAATAGGCACCCTCTTTAAGATGTATTGAATAATGAGTTATGTTGTAAAGAAGCACTGAATAATTTGTCTAGAACTTGCAATTTCAGACAGAGAATCTATGATTTTGTTTATTTAACAGCTAAGATTATTTGCTTTGAGTCAGGCCTGGTTGTTAATTCTAGAAATTGTTCAGCCAACGCACCATTTCTCTGATGTGAAGGTGAAGTGAAGAATTGGTTTGTAAATTGTGTAAGTTGGTGTGTCTAGACATCATTGCTTAATGGATACTGTATCTGTACATCATGTGGAAAAAGGTGATCCTACTTTCAGGTTTTTGTCTTCCATAGAATGACTTACAGAAACATGGCTACGGTATTCTATGCCCAAATGAATACCTATGGTATATGGTGCCCACATTAATTTCAGCAAATTAGAATTACCCTTATTAAGCCTATAAAGGCTTCAATTGAACCAATTGCTGGGATGAGTCTGGTCAATCCTAGTTAATCCTACAATGGCTATATTGAACCTATTGCTGGGATGATCCTGGCCCATCCTAGTTAAGTCTACAATGGCTATATTGAACCTATTGCTGTTATGATCATGGCCAGTCCTAGTTAAGTCTACAATGGCTTCAGTTGAACCTATTGCTGGGAAGATCCTGGCCAATCCTAGTTAAGTCTACAATGGCTATATTGAACCTATTGCTGGGATGATCCTGGCCAATCCTAGTCTACAATGTCTATATTGAACCTATTGCTGTGATGATAATGGCCAGTCCTAGTTAAGTCTACAATGGCTTCAATTGAACCTATTGCTGGGATGATCCTGGCCAATCCTAGTTAAGTCTACAATGGCTATATTGAACCTATTGCTGGGATGATCCTGGCCAGTCCTTGTTAAGTCTACAATTGCTATATTGAACCTATTTCTGGGAAGATCCTGGCCAATCCTAGTTACGTCTACAATGGCTATATTGAACCTATTTCTGGGAAGATCCTGATCAATCCTAGTTAAGCTTACAATGGCTATATTGAACCTATTGCTGGGATGATCCTTGCCAATCCTAGTTAAGCCTACAATGGCTATATTGAACCTATTGCTGGGATGATCCTGGCCAATCCTAGTTAAGTCTACAATGGCTATATTGAACCTATTTCTGGGAAGATCCTGGTCAATCCTAGTTAAGACTACAATAGCTATATTGAACCTATTGCTGGGATGATCCTGGCCAGTCCTTGTTAAGTCTACAATGGCTATATTGAACCTATTTCTGGGAAGATCCTGGCCAATCCTAGTTAAGTCTACAATGTCTATGTTGAACCTATTGCTGGGATGATCCTGGCCAGTCCTTGTTAAGTCTACAATGGCTATATTGAACCTATTTCTGGGAAGATCCTGGCCAATCCTAGTTAAGTCTACAATGTCTATATTGAACCTATTGCTGGGAAGATCCTGGCCAGTCCTTGTTAAGTCTACAATGGCTATATTGAACCTATTGCTGGGATGATCCTGGCCAGTCTTTGTTAAGTCTACAATGGCTATATTGAACCTATTTCTTAGAAGATCCTGGCCAATCCCAGTTAAGCCTACAATGGCTATATTGAACCTATTGCTGTGATGATCCTGGCCAATCCCAGTTAAGTCTACAATGGCTATATTGAACAAATTGCTGGGATGATCCTGGCCAATCCCAGTTAAGTCTACAATGGCTATATTGAACCTATTTCTGGGAAGATCCTGATCAATCCTAGTTAAGCCTACAATGGCTATATTGAACCTATTGCTGGGATGATCCTTGCCAATCCTAGTTAAGCCTACAATGGCTATATTGAACCTATTGCTGGGATGATCCTGGCCAATCCTAGTTAAGTCTACAATGGCTATATTGAACCTATTTCTGGGAAGATCCTGGTCAATCCTAGTTAAGACTACAATAGCTATATTGAACCTATTGCTGGGATGATCCTGGCCAGTCCTTGTTAAGTCTACAATGGCTATATTGAACCTATTTCTGGGAAGATCCTGGCCAATCCCAGTTAAGCCTACAATGGCTATATTGAACATATTGCTGGGATGATCCTGGCCAATCCTAGTTAAGTCTACAATGGCTATATTGAACATATTGCTGGGATGATCCTGGCCAATCCCAGTTAAGTCTACAATGGCTTTATTGAACCTATTGCTGGGATGATACTGGCCAATCCCAGTTAAGTCTACAATGGCTATACTATATTGAACCTATTGCTGGGATGATCCTGGTCAATCCAAGTTAAGCCTACAATAGCTTTATTGAACCTATTGCTGGGATGATCCTGGTCAATCCCAGTTAAGCCTACAATGGCTGTACTATAGAACCTATTGCTGGGATGATCCTGGCCAATCCTAGTTAAGTCTACAATGGCTATATTGAACCTATTGCTGGGATGATCCTGGCCAGTCCTTGTTAAGTCTACAATGGCTATATTGAACCTATTTCTTAGAAGATCCTAGCCAATCCTAGTTAAGTCTACAATGGCTATATTGAACCTATTGCTGGGATGATCCTGGTCAATCCTAGTTAAGCCTACAATGGCTATATTGAACAAATTGCTGGGATGATCCTGGCCAATCCCAGTTAAGTCTACAATGTCTATATTGAACCTATTGCTGTGATGATCCTGGCCAATCCCAGTTAAGTCTACAATGGCTATATTGAACAAATTGCTGGGATGATCCTGGCCAATCCCAGTTAAGTCTACAATGGCTATATTGAACCTATTGCTGGGATGATCCTGGTCAATCCCAGTTAAGCCTACAATGGCTATATTGAACCTATTTCTGGGAAGATCCTGGTCAATCCTAGTTAAGTCTACAATGGCTATATAGAACCTATTGCTGAGATAATCCTGGTCAATCCCAGTTAAGCCTACAATGGCTATATTGAACCTATTGCTGAGATGATCCTGGCCAATCCCAGTTAAGTCTACAATGGCTATATTGAACCTATTGCTGGGATGATCCTGGTCAATCCTAGTTAAGTCTACAATGGCTGTACTATAGAACCTATTGCTGGGATGATCCTGGCCAATCCTAGTTAGGGCTACAATAAAACATTTTAAATACTTTCATGTACATTTAAAAGTGTACAATTACATTTAATTTGCAATTTATGTTCAATAAAGAAAAACAAGAAAATACCTATATCTTATTCAATCTCTTGCAAACATTTTTATTAAATGATTATAGGGGAGTAAATTAGATTTATACTGGCATTTTTTTAACTCAAATAATTAAAAACTGGTTAACATTTTCTCATTTTCTATTCTACTAAGGTAGTAGTAACCTAAATATGTCATTTAAGAGAAAAAATAGCAAGCAAAATAATTCACTTAAGATCTTAAATTAAATTGTTTCTTAAAATGTCAATCATGTCTGAACAGAACCAAAGATTAAGTTATAATTAAAACCTTGAAAGGCACATTGTTTCTATTTTCAGACAATGCATCCATGCAATATTTTTTAAAACATTTAAAATTGCATGATTTCTTTTTCAGTCCTGCATCCATTTGATACTGTGGTCATTGTTCTGAAGCTTTACTCATGAAAAAAATAACTTCAGAAGATTTTTCAGTGTTCATTTTTATCAACCCTCATATTCATTTCAACCATTGAATTACTCATATTTTCTACTTTCAGACCATGCCTCTGTTGTTGAGTACAGAGCCCTTCAAAAGGTGCTGGCTGAAAAAACTGCACAGAGAGATGAAACCCTTCTTCAAAACAAGGTAAAAATTGAAGTTCAAAAAGAATATGTATTATAACTTTAAACCAGGCAAAGTGAAATGACATGTATTATCACTTAAGTCAAGGCAAAATCAAAGGTCTAAAAGAACATGAATTATCACATAAGTCAAGGTGAAGTCAAAGATCACAGCAAAGGTATGTTAGGACAATAATGATGTCTTAGACCCAGGGCTGATGGTACAAATTTATGGTAGATTCAGTACAAATCAAAACGATGCAAGAGAATGTAAGCATTCAAAACAAGATAAAATAGAAGAGCTCTAAAGCACAAAATAAAAGTGTGAAAGGGACACTTACATGTAGCATTCCAAACAAGCAAGGCTACATTAACTACGTTGGTCTCAAAATAATGCATGTTATATTTCCAGAGTTAGTCCTTCGGTTTTATTGCCACCAGCATTCTTTCAGTTATCCAATGACTGTGTTCATTTGCAGATATAGCTGCTGTGTTAACTGTGTAGGCTTGTCGCAAACACCTGGCATTAAACCACAGCAATCACATTATCCTGGCACTGGTTTTGATAGAAAAAGTCGGCAACTACCTCTCGATACCACGTATGCTCCCACAGTTTAATATACTTGTTACTTGAATCAAGGTTATTAGGGTATGTAACAATAAACATTTGACTCTACCTCTTGTTTCTAGAGTTACAAGGACAAACTGCGACAGATGAAGAGTCGGTTAGAGCGGCAAGAAGCCACAAAGCGACAGCAGCTTAAAATATTGCGCAAGAGTCATGAGACCCAGATTCAGGACAAAGATCAGTTAATTGATAACCTGCAGTCTATAATAAATGAGCAGGAGGAGAGGCTGAAAGAATTTGAGGATGCAGCAGGTATGTGTTACTGTAGGGATACACAGGGGAAAGTCCACCAACATTTTCTAGATTTAAATATAATTGACTTCAAGTATACCTTAGTGTGTATGCTTACCTAGGGCATATTTATTTAATGCTTAGGAAACGTTAGCTGAATTCTCCATAATTCTTAGTTTAGTATGCGAGTTGCAAACAGAACACCATGGGTAATGTCGTCTTTGGAATACTCATCCCTTGGATGTATCTGGTGCAATGATATGTACAGAATCACGATCATTTTGTTCGCTGAAAGAGGAATATGCCATAAAAATATCTTCAAAACAGAGATAGGTGTAGTGTATAGGATTATTTCATCCTATAAACTTTCATTTATCAATTAAACTGTTCACCGCTCGTTAAATGTACAACTGTTATTGCATTTTCAATAGAGATAACAGAATATTAATCTTTGTTGTTTTAATGAGGGGTTTTGTGAATTATCTGAGGCATTCCAATTGAGGTGAGATGTTGTAAGATACCGATAAAGTTTTTCACAATTTCTGCATCTGACAAAAGTTCTTTCACCAGACCTTTACTTGACCATGCCAGACTCAGGCCCTTGTCACAAAGGCTAAAGTCTCAGTCTGGGAAATGATTCAAAGTGAGATGATCTTTCAGCTTCCTTTCAGTGGTTCTGAGAAGACATTTATCAAGGGTTGTTAAATTTTAGCAATGCGTATATGGACATTATTGTGCCATTGCAATGTACATGGAAAAAAATCAACTAAACTTACACTCTTTGATCAAAGGGTGATAGTTAATAAATTATCTCTACTTTAAAGTTCACCTATAACCAGTTAAAACATGATCAAGTCAAACGCCTGAAAGGACATGAAGAATAAAATGAAATATAGTAAAATCAAAGGACTGAATGGACATGTTAAATCAAATAAAACATGTAAATCAAAGGCCTTAAAATTTAAGTTTTTTATACATTAATTAAGGTAAAACAAAAGACAATGCTAGCTTTGAAAACATGATAATATAAATGTTTAGAACTGTCTGCATCCAGCCTCTGCATCCAGAATTATCATGATATAATCACCATTCTACAATCCATTTATATGCAAAGTTTATGTAGTACCTAACAACTGCATTAGTGGGTCACTTCTTCAGATAAGTGATTGTGGTATTGGCTTACCACTCCATCAGCTGAGCTTTTAATTCAATTAACTAATTGGAATTGTTATATCATTTTATGCGCTTTACTGTGGCTTTACCGTTAGGCACCAAAATAAGCTATTATTTATTTATAGTCCTTCAACTGACCTGTGATATGTTGATGCTTTTACCAAGACTATCGTCAGAGGTCTTGCCACATCCAAAATGTCTGGACATCACCATAATAACCATAAATGTCTGAGTTCAGTAATAAATGTACATCACAGCAATTAAAAAGAAACTTTTTATGTTATTCAGTGTCTACGCCTCGTTCCAAAAGAAAGGCCCGGCCTTCTTCTGTCACGTCACCTACCCCAATCAACACCACTGCCCTGGTTGAGGATATTAAACGGTTACAGACAGAAAAAGCTACACTAACGTCCCAGCTTAACGAACTACAGTTTGAGCTGGACTCAGTACGAGAAGATACATCACGTGAGATTGAGTCTCTGAAGGAATCACTGCAACATTTTGATAAGGTTCATGAGACGAGTCTCAGATATAACCAGGTGAGAAATTATCAATTTTGGTTATTTTAAGGGTTTTAACTTCATACTATCAATCTTTTTCTCATCTAAAAAGGATGACTTCATAGTGTTGCCTTCACGATGAAAGTATACTGTAAACACTGGAATCATACCGCAACCTGTGGCTGGAATACTTGTTCTTGCAGTAAACATGGTACTAACAATGTATGCTATCAGGAGATGGCATTTAATTAAGAATGTAAATTTTCTTTGTCACACCATCTGGACCAGTCATGGAACTATCTAGAACTATCATAACAAGCTGAGCATAAGCATGGGTGTGAAACATCAGTGGCTTCCATACCGTGAACTGATTCTCTACCTACTGCCTTACCAGGGGTTTAGCCACAACATTGTTGTGATCTGATGTACGGTGACCAGTGTTTGAACCTTCTGGGACCTTCCATACCTTGAACTGATGCTCTACCTTACTGCCTTACCAGGGGTTTAGCCACAACATTTCTTGTGATCTGATGTATGGTGACCAGGGTTTAAACCCTCTTGGACCTTCCATACATTGACCTGATGCTCTACCTACTGCCTTACCAGTGGCTTAATCACAACATTTTTGTTATCTGGTGTTTTCAGGGTTTCAGTGTTCATTAGCCTACATTTGTAACATACCATGAACTGTTGCTTTACCTACTACTATACCAGCACTGGTAATGACCTGTTTAGTTATTAACACTTATTAAGGTTTGTTGGTTTTAACAGCAGCAGTCAGAGCTGTCCCAGCAGTGCTGTACAGACACAGAGAAGCAAGTGGATGTGCTTCAGGCAGAGAATGAGCGGCTGATGGTCAGCCTTACAGAGGTAAAACAAGCACACACAAAGGCTGTCACTGTCTCCAAACTGAGCACCCACAGGCAGCAGGTCAGTTGGTTTGTGCTTACCTTTAGCACCTTACACCTTTTCCCAATTTTGCAAACTTCAATTCTTTTTTGTTTTGCCCACTTTTTAACTTATTATCTTATTTCATTGTTCCTCTGTAGTAAACTTTCCCTATGCCAACTAGACCTGTTTTTAACATAGAACCTTTTCCTGTTTTTCAATTGTTAAACCTTTCTCTTATCCCAGGTTGTCAACTTTTTTTTATTTGTTTTCCGGTGTCTCAACTTTATACCCTTTCCTATGATATTGTTGTCGGCACTACACTTTTTCATTCTATCCATTTTGTTAAGTTCACACTCACATTTTTTATTATTTCCACTTTGTCAACTCCTTACCTTTCCACTATACACGTTTTGGTGTTCCAACCTTGGCAAATTGTAGCCGTCTTCTAAAGCCTCATTGCAGACATCACACCATACACCAGTATCCGTGTTCACATAAAAAACTCAAATTAAAACACAAGTTAAAACTCAACTTTATTCAAGATGAGACTCAACTCAGACATAATTCCATTTTCAGACTCAACTGAGTTTGTGACTCTCTAGAGTAGAAAATCTCTAGAGGGTTACTTCTGTCTCTGAGCGTCCATTCACTATGAAAAATACATTCAATATGACGGAGTTGCCTCATAAAACCGGCCATATTTGAGTTACATTTGATAATTTGAGATACCTCTAAAGCTGACTCAAATTATCCGACTCAACTCAAGGATTTGAGTAGGGTAATTGAGTTGAGCTATTTTGTGAACTTCCATTCAAAAATCTGACTCCACTTAAGTCTGATTTTGAGTAAGATTTTGAGTTGAGTTGCAAAATCAGAGTTTTGTTTGTGAACACAGGGCCAGTTCTTGCCACAGTGATAACACCACAGCAATTATCTTGAGAACAACCTGAATAACACCTTTCCAGTCACAAAAAAATGTACCACTTTGCAAACCTTCTTTTGTTCCTAAATAATGTAGATAGTCAGCACAATGCTCTGTGAGCACCTCTTTCTTCTGTTCATTTGTGCTGGAATTAAGGTCACTGTGCCTAATTGTATATACATGTACTGGAAAACAATTGGTGATATCCGATATTCACAACTAAACTACAAATTGTGGTTCCTGGTTCAAGTTGCCACATATATCCATAGTCTAGTGATTAAGGCCTTGAACTCAGAGGGTCCCAGGTTCTAGCTCCAGGTTTGACCTGAGATGTTAGTCCTTGAACAAGACATTTTACTGCATATAGCACTAGTTTGTTACTACCAGGGTCCTGGTTTTACTAAAGGTGGGGGTAGTCTGGAGGGGTTACCTGAAGGTTTGTTTTCCAAATTGACCATTAACAAAGGGTTTAAAGCAAGGAATATGATTTGGATGAGAAAGAATTAAAAGCATTTAGTAAAAATATCATCACTGGTCCTTTAGTGGAGAATGCGACTTTGCATACAATTGTAAGGTTAACATGGAGTTTGGTTACATTTTAACATTTTTGGCAAATAAGATTCAGACGACAATTAGTTTCACAATTTTACCCACTAGTCATTTGGTATATTCAGAAATCCCTTATGAGCAGCCAAGACATATGGCACTTAATAATAAGTCATTTGCATGACCCGAATAACCCAAGCAGGTACCCATTTATACACCTTGGTGGAGTAGAACGAGGTTAATTTCTTGTTCAAGGAAATTAGCGCTGACCCCACTGAGGTTGAATCATGGACCCATGATCTGAAGTCGTGCATTCTTCCAAAGGACTATCCCTCTCCTCATCCTTAATCTGATTGGGTAGTTTAATTTAAATTGACATCTGACCTGTAGGACCTTTACCCTGAGAGTTCAAATGTCATTTTCCACACATTGTCTGACAACATATTTTATTATTCTACAAAAAGGCTTAATAAGTTGTTTTTTTCTTGATTTAACCTACTTTCAAGATTCTTAAACAAAAAAGTTATAAAATTTAAATGTTATCTGTAAAATTTAGGGAAAAAACATTTTCTTTTAGATTAAAAGAAAATAAGGTAAGAACCCTTCTTAGTTCTGTAGAAAAACAAAAGCCTTTACAAAAATAAAAATTGTCTTTACTTAGTAATTTATTGTTACTTTGTATACCCTCTTACAGCAACTAGACGAGGAGGTACGTCGGTACAAGGGTCGCGTTGGTCAGCTCGAGAAAGACCTTGACCATCAGTCACAGCAGATTTCCGAACTTCAGGCATGCAGACAGGAGGCTTTGGCCAAGACAGAGGAGAACGTTAAACTTCAGGCTCGCGTACGCGACCTACAGGCACAGCTCTTAACTCTGCAATCAAACACAGCAAATGTAAGAAGTAGTAGGAGTTATCTACTTTCATACTAAACGGTGTTGTTTTATTAAGTATATGGAAATAACATATTTTTGTAAGAAAACATACATTTTTTTATCCTTTATACAAAAACATGAATGTTTTTAATGATAAAACACAATAACTGCATGCAAATAATGATACATTGCCTCCACACACGTATTGTCAAATCTTTCTAATGATGTGACATTTATAAAATGAACTTTCAAAACTTGTTTATAATTGTACATTTGTCAGCACTTGTTGTCACAACTAATGAAATGTCAGTTTTCTTACTCTATCAATCGTCTAACAAAGTCCAAACATCTTTTTGTTCTTATCTTTATAAATTTACTGTTAATGAACCAACTCTTCAAAAGTTGATATTCTACTGTACCAACTTATTTCTGGATCCCTATTTAGTATTTCACACCAGTAATAATTGACTGCTGTCTCAAAGTTCTTTCACTGCTCTCCTGAGGTGTGAAATGCTCTAAATAGATTGTCAAATGAAACCCAGTCTGTCTGCTGAGAGATGGACTGCCTTAAGATAATAGCTTATTTAGCAAAGCTTATGATTGGTCTATTTAATTGGTTATTATTTTATTCACTCAGACTAATAGTACATTAGGCTACACATGTTTATTGATGTTTATTGCCTATTTTTGACTTTGACATATTTCAAAATGGCTCTTAAAGACAACAACTATATTAGGGCATGTGACTTTGTTGTGCCCAAGGAATCAAATGTCAAATTAAAAAACAGTAAGAATATCATGATCAGCAATATGTACTGTACATCATCTAAACAACACAAGAAAACTATGATGCAGCGCTGGCAGTGGTTGTTTTTTATCTTTTTTCTTTCATCCTTTTGCAATTTTTACGGATGTACAAAATGACTGACAATATATTTTAGCAGGTATTATGCTCAGAAGTAGCATGATTATGATGTTTATGCAAATACTGTTCTTATGTTTATTAAATTACGGGTAATGACGAAAATGACTTTACATGTTGTTTTTCAGTATGCTCAAATTTTCAGTGAGTTCTGTATTAGCATAAGTTATCAGTGGTAATTGACATAAATGTTGTTGTTTTTTTATATTTAATTATATTATATTCATTTCATATACATAAATTTATGTTTTTTACAATCTCTATATTTAATATTTATTCATCATTTCAAAAACATGAATTTATGATTTTCATAATACATGTATTTTAATTATTTTTTATTTTTCAATAAAGTAATTTATGGTTTTCATAATATTTTAATTATATATTATTCATTTCAAATTTCATTTCTTATTTTTTACATATCCTAAACAACCTCATGACATGTGTCCTGCTATGAAGCCTGTATCAAACAATATTTGTCTCCTGCAGCACGTTTCCCAGGAGACAGCAGCCAAGGAGGTGGAGACATTGAGAAAACATTATGAAGTATCCAAGGTAGAAATGCACTCCCTGAAGAAAACATGTGATGACAAGAAACAGGAAATGTTGGAGATGTCAGCTAAAGTCAAATATCTTGAAAGAATGGTGAGTACACATTTAAGGATGTTTTTCTTCTGCTAAGAATGCAGTCTGCACTCAAACTATTATACATTCCCTGCATGTGGAGTGGCATCTGTGGTATAATGGTAAAGTTGCCAACTTGTAACTCCTGCCTACCGAGCCACTCACCATGTGGATTCAAATCCCTTTTGAGGTAAATGACTTCATGTGGGAAGGTCTTCCAGCTGACCTGCAGTGTACTAAAATAGCTGGACATCCCTATACTGGCCATAATTGGTTGCTGCAATGTATTTCAAAAAAAGAAAAAAACATCACTGTTATAAGATGTCAACCATAGTCAAATATCTGACAAGAATGGTATGTGGTATGTAGTCATTTAAGGTTGACAAACCTAAGCAGAAATCAAATTGATCTAAATACAAGTATTTGCACCAATACATGATTCCATGAAAGAAATGTAAAAAATGGACCTTTGGTCCACCAAGCTTTGAAAATCTGCTGGATAATACAAAATTTTACTGGACTGAAAAAGATTTCTGGTGAACTCAGTCCACTGTTCAAAGGCTATGGTGAAGTTTACCAGTGTTAGATGTCAGCCATAGTAAAATATCCCGAAAATTGTAAGTACACATAAATGCTTGGAATCCCTTAGCAGGAATGCAATCTGATGACACAAAAATGTTCACTACAGTTTGATAACATTAGATGTCAGTTAAAATATACATAATATATATATATATATATCAAAAATAGTAGTACACATGTTATGGTCTCTAACCTATCTGCTATAATATTTATATAAATGGACATAGCTTTAATATATAATCATGTATTGGCATATTCTGTGTTTATAATTATGTCTTTTAGGGCTGAGAAGAAAGTTTATGGACATGTACTTTGCTACTAAGAAAAAACAACAACATTTGGTTAAGGTTATGGTTATACTGAACACAAAGTCAGCATCGCACCCATGTTTAATTAACTTCAAACCCCACCCCCATCATGTTTTAAAGTAAATATTTGATTTTTAGCAAATCAATGGTTTGCTAGCAATGTGTCATTATTTTAGTATTCTGTTTCCCTGCTAGCTGTTTGATAAATTTAATGTTGTGGTTTTCAGCTAGCAATGTGTGATCAATTCAGTATTCTGTTTCCTGCTAGCTGTCTGATGAATTCGATGTTGTGTTTTCTAGCTAGTAATGTGTGATCAATTCAGTATTCTGTTTCCCTGCTAGCTGTCTGATAAATTCAATGTTGTGGTTTCCAGCTAGCTATGTGTGATCAATTCAGTATTCTGTTTCCCTGCTAGCTGTCTGATGAATTCAATGTTGTGGTTTTCCAGCTAGCTATGTGTGATCAATTCAGTATTCTGTTTCCCTGCTAGCTGTATGATAAATTCAATGTTGTGTTTTCCAGCTAGCAATGTGTGATCAATTCAGTATTCTGTTTCCCTGCTAGCTGTCTGATGAATTCAATGTTGTGTTTTCTAGCTAGCAATGTGTGATCAATTCAGTATTCTGTTTCCCTGCTAGCTGTCTGATAAATTCAATGTTGTGGTTTCCAGCTAGCTATGTGTGATCAATTCAGTATTCTGTTTCCCTGCTAGCTGTCTGATGAATTCAATGTTGTGGTTTTCCAGCTAGCTATGTGTGATCAATTCAGTATTCTGTTTCCCTGCTAGCTGTATGATAAATTCAATGTTGTGTTTTCCAGCTAGCAATGTGTGATCAATTCAGTATTCTGTTTCCCTGCTAGCTGTCTGATGAATTCAATGTTGTGTTTTCTAGCTAGCAATGTGTGATCAATTCAGTATTCTGTTTCCCTGCTAGCTGTATGATAAATTCAATGTTGTGTTTTCTAGCTAGCAATGTGTGATCAATTCAGTATCCTGTTTCCCTGCTAGCTGTCTGATAAATTTAATGTTGTGGTTTCCAGCTAGCAATCTGCGATCATTTTAGTTTTCTGTTCACAGCTAGCTGTATAATCAATGCAATGTTGTTGTTTTTTTTTAGCTGGCTATGACACAGGCCCAGAAGGAGGATGCAGACCAGAGCCTGTGGCGGGAGGTGGACAGCATGTCCCAGGAACACCAGACCAAGTTGGCTCAGCTCCGGGACCAGCTGCAGCTACAGCATCAGGAAGACATCCGCAAGGTCAGTACGACAGTTTTTGACGGATCATAAGTATCAAGGTGATGAAAAATGATCTCTCCAGTTATATAAAATATTAGTAAATTAAAATCAAGTGTTGTTTTGTGTACAGTTTTTGTGTCACCTTTTTGCCACAATTTATGCATTTAGGTTTGATTACCTGGTTTATATAAACAGACTGTTTGGGAATTGTCCACTCTGTAATGAAGCCAACTGGTCACAGATACATCTTAATAAGCTAAGTGTCAACAAGGCAGCAAAAAAACACACATCAAAAACACATGTTTATTTGTTGTTGCAGGTAAAAGAAATGCTTAATTACACATATTCTCTATTCTTGATTATTTTTTCTTATAACCTTCCAGATGGAAAATCGATTATCATACGAACACAAGAAAGAATTACATTCTGTGTGTGAGAACCTGACTGCCAAACACAAAGCTGCCTTAACTGCCTTAGAGGAAGAATATAGGTCTCAGCAGGAGGAACATGAGAATGAAATCTCTAAATTGGAGGAAGGAAAATCGAGAATACTTCTTGAAATGGAACAAGAGATTAGTCAGACTGTTTCAAGGTGTGAGGAAGAGAAGAAAGTCCTACAGAAGAGGCAGAAACTGGAGTTAACCAAGTTAGAGGAGGATCTTGGGATATCTAAGCAAGCAGCTGTGTCCCAGCTTAGGGAACAGATGAACAGAGAGCGGGAAACTATTCTGCAGCAGACAAAACATGAGCTGGAGACAAAGCATTCACAACTTTTGGAGAAGGTCAGTTATGTTATACACTGTATGCTTTATACATATGTATATGGAAATTATTTCTTTGTTTATATCCAGGGATTTCCTGGCCTTTATTTATAACTCTATTTATTTGGGATGGTAATAATCTTTCATTGAAGCTTTTGAATGTTCTGTGCTTTTTTTTTGCAATCCCTTGAAATCTCATCATGTTTTGAAATTACCGGTACTTAATAAAACTATATGCATGTATATACATCATGATCTGGAATAAATGTTTGTAAAGTCCAACCAATACCTTGTCATGTAGACAACATTTGTAATGCTGTTGCTGGGGAGGAAAACAAGTGCACTTGTTATAGTTACAGCATATAACACATTAGTCCTATGCCACGAGTGTTAGGATCCCAGAGTTAAATCATTCATGTGATGTCTTTCAGCTGACCTTTGGTTTATTGGTGCTTCCAGACATTTGTCTGGTGCCTTGTTGGAAAAGTTCAAACAATATACCACAATAATGACCATACAATATCCTCCTGATAGTTTCATTTCACAACATTGTTAACACTACTTTGATCTGAGCAATTTGTTGTTCTTTTTTTAAGTCTTTACAAAAAGCCTTTTATTTATATGATGTGCTATTGATTACCATTCTATGTACAAATAAAAAAAAATGTTTGTTTCGGTATTGCCTTCAGCTACTGAAGGCAATACCGAAACAAACATTTTTTTTTATTTGGACATAGAATGGTAATCAATGTTTGTTTAAACTGAAAAACTAACAACAGATAGTAATATTACCAATCTAAACCTAGAATATAAAGCCACACTTCACAGAGGGTTGAAATTCAGGCAGAGCAAAAAAAATCTTCATTTGTTTGACTTGACAGTATAAGCAGATAACTGTTCGAACGTATTTTATGTGCACTACCTGTTCAAAACAAATATTTTATGTGCACTACCTGTTCAAAACAAATATTTTATGTGCACTACCTATTCAAACGAATATTTTATGTGCACTACCTGTTCAAAACAAATATTTTCTGTGCACAACCTGTTCAAAACAAATATTTTATGTGCACTACCTGCTCAAACAAATATTTTATGTGCACTACCTGCTCAAACAAATATTTTATGTGCACAACCTGTTCAAAACAAATATTTTATGTGCACTACCCTATTCAAACGAATATTTTATGTGCACTACCTGTTCAAACGAATATTTTATGTGCACTACCTGTTCAAACAAATATTTTATGTGCACTACCTGTTCAAACAAATATTTTATGTGCACTACGTGTACTTATAACAAACAAGTTAAAGTTAATATTGATTTAAAGAACAACTTCTGTTTTAGCTGGAGTCTGACTGGAGACAGAAGACTGAGGCGGCATTGTTGCGACAGAAGGAGGAGACAACGACACGTATGGCCGACCTGGAGAGGCGCCACTCAGATTTAGCTCAGAGGCTGGTACTGCTGAACCCTGTACTGTCCCAGTTTGTGGAAGCCTTCATTCTTCTACAAAGAGAAGTAAAAGAGTTCCCACGCATTATAAAGTCAACAGTGGAAAGTGTGAAAAGACAGGTGAGGCTGTGAGAAGTTGTAGGTTGAGTGTCAGATAATGTAGAAAGAGTGCAGAAATTACACCATAGAAGTGGTATAAGGTGAAAATGTTGCTAATAGGTACTTTTTTAAGGCCACCATCTTTCTATTTGAAAAAAATATTTCCCACACATTATGCAGTCTACCATGGGTAGTGGGATAGTCCTGTGTGGCTTTACATGTTGAATATGCATTAAGATGCATTCACTGGCCATTTATGGTATTTGAATTGGTTATTTCTTATTTATTGCCTGCCCTTGTAGTGTATTGAGTACATTAAAAAGCACCTGCTCAGTGTATTTTTTCATTGATGAAAATGGATGTTCCAGAAGTTCATAGCATTTGTTATTATTTTTTATATTTGATTTTACAAAAAAATGGACAGTTACACCATAAGCAGTGCTTGTAACATGAAATTATGGAATATTTTTCAGATGACAGAAGCAATTGTGGGTATTAGTGAATACAATAAGGAGCTGGTCTCCAAATATCAAAAGGAGATGAAGTTAAGAAAGAAGTATCACAATGAACTTGTTGAGCTGAAAGGTATGGATAACAAGTCAAACGCTTTTCTTTAAGCTGATTGTTATAGTTTTTATTTTATTTTCTAAAGGTAGAATCTGATAGTTTTCCTATATCAAATATACGTAACAATAGCTGACCCCTGTTTGGTGTATGTGTGCATTATTTGTGCAGAAATTCATACTTTAGGCCAACAAAGATGATATTGAACACTACTTATATTGTTTGTGAGTACAACTCGTTGATAATTCACTCTTAATGTTCATTCTTTCCAAATCTATATAAAAGCATGATTGGGATTTCTGCTAAAAATAGACATTGACATTAGAGCTGATTACCCGGATAGTGTTATATAATGATCTCAAAATTGAATGGTCACTTTTCTAGGTTTAAAATTGACTTACAGTGCTGCGTTGCACAGATAGGAAATATAAGTTTGTCTTGACAATTTGGGTGCTGTGCTTCTCTTTTCAAGTAGATACAGGATATCAAAGAACAGCATATCAAGGGATCTGTTTAGGTAACAATAATCTATTTTATTGTTGGGGGAAAATCTTTTTGTCTAAACTGTCCGATACAATCTTTAACCCTTATCATGTTAATAAAACATACATACTTGCTTATGACTTCAAAGGATAATAAACTGTGCTAGAGAAGTGACAGCTTAAAAAAACGAAAGGGTATAAAACATACTCGTATGAAAAACAGACTGTCAGCCAACAAAGGAGTTCCCTACTGTTGTATATCAGTTCTAATCATCAGAACTGAGGTATTTCTCCCAGGATAAAACTGGAAGTCCCAATAAAGATCATGATAGTTTCAGTGCTAGTCATGAATTTTATAAAAAAAAAAAAGGTATATTGAGGGCGACCGTGGCCAAGGGGTTAAAGTTGCTAACTTGCAACTTCTCAGCCCCTCACTGTGTGGGTTAAAGTACTGGTAGGGGCAAGAACTTTCATGTGGGGATGTTTTCCAGCTAACTTGCTAGTGGTTCTACCCAGATTGTCTGGTGTCTTCCTCTATCAATAATTAGCTGGACATTGCCAATATGACCTTAATTGTGTCGGTGCAATGTAACTATAGACAAACAAAACAAACCCAAAAAGATATATATTTAAGATCAGCCTACTACCATTGTACCATTGTAGTTTTATCTTAGGTTTTAAATGTTTTTATTTATTTTTATTTTTATTTTGAAATATATTGCAGTGACACAGTAATGGTCAGTAAAGAGACAGCTAGCTCTTTTCATGGAGGAATACCATAAACATACGTCTGTGTAGAACCATTGCAGGGCAGCCTTTGCTCTGACCATAACACAAACCCAAGTAGAGAGATGCTGAGCAGTAGTTTTTATCCTCTTGCTGTAGATTTAACTTTGACCTATTGACTCAAATTTCAGTGTTGACATACAAGTTTCTTTATTCTATTGTGCAGGTAACATTCGTGTGTTCTGCCGGATAAGGCCACCGATCAAGGAAGATGGCCATGGTCAGATGGCGGAGGAGGTGGTCAGTATAGACTCAGATGACGACGGAGTGGTGTACGTTAACAGTAAAGGACGTGTCCAAACCTTCGATGTGGATCGAGTCTTTGGCAACACTAGCACACAGTCAGAGGTAGGCAGATGTTGTTGGTATTTGCTAGGAGGGATGGCAGTAGTCATATTGCTAGTGACATAGATATTATTATTGAGAGACAACCCGGAGTGTCTGCCTGGCCAGAGCTGCTGGTTGAAAGGTTTCCCTACTTCTCAGCCTAAATAGGCCGTCATTTACTGCAACTAGTTACTGGTGTTGAGTATTAAACAGAAATTTATCTACGGTTGATTTCTGTTTCATTTATTGACATTTATTTTTTGTTACATCACACAAAAACATCCTCATACTGGTAATGTTAAGCTAATTATTAGTAGAGGAAGGCCCTGAACTTATGTTTGGGTAGAACCTCTGGTTTCCAGCAGGTCAGCTGGAAGACTTCCACACATGGAAGTTATCGTCCCATTTGGGATTCTAAGCCAGTTAGTAATAGACTGAGGAGATTCAACTTAACAATTCAAGCCTCACAGCCACGTCGACCCCCCCACCACACACTCTTTTCCATTTACAACAAAACAATAGGTTTATAGGTTATATATGAGTTGTTAATTTCTTTATGCAATAAAGTGTCATATTAACCAAATATTTTTATAATTTATTTCAGGTGTTTGATGAAGTCAAGGCTCTTGTGACCTCATGTATAGATGGATACAATGTCTGTATATTTGCATACGGACAAACAGGCAGTGGGAAAACTTATACCATGGAGGTAAAAAAAATATTGACCAACAATTTAAATGATAAAATTTAGATTTTTATTTTTTTAAATTTGTTTTCTGTTATGTTCAGTTTTTAAGCTCTGTAATAGTCTTTAATTACTGTCACTTTTTTATTTAATTAGATAAGTTTGGATTAGCTGGATTAGAACAAGTTGGGATTGGCTGGATTAGGACCATTAAATATTTTAACTACCATTAGATTGTTCTTAATTACAGTAACTTTGTCTGTCATGCAGTATTCTGCTTCTGAATATATTGAATTCAGCTGCTTTAAAACCATTAATTATAAACTATTTGCCTTTTGTTATTATAATTGCTATGGGGACTAAAGCTCAAGGTTTGCTTTCATCTTTTAATTTTTTTAATTGAGACTAAAAAATCTTAAATTTTTAATCATTTCAATCACACAAAAGAATATTTACCAGAATATTTCAATTATTAATTTTTTCACTCAATGAGCTTCTTTGTTTGAGTGGTAAAGACATTGGACTCTGAATCCAAGTTATGGGTTCGAACCTATAGTAACCATGAGATGTCCTCATTTAAAATTATTACCTGCACATTTCTGAAGGTAGATATGTCTTCATATCAGGTTCTACACACGAAGATGGCAATCTAGAGGGATTAATATAAGATAGTAAAAACTTGTTTCACTATAGAACTTAAAGAAATAGGCTAAAACTAGATTAGCGGCCAAGCAGGTAGACTCACTAACTTCAAGGTTCTCAGCCTCATATCCATGTGGGTTTGAGTCCCAGTTGGGGAAGGAACGTTCATGTTAAGAGTTCTTCCACATAACTTTTAATACACTGGTGGTTCTAACCAAACATTTGTAAGGGGTCTTTGTCTATTAATAATATCTTGACTTCACAAATGTGACCATAATTTATGAGATGTAATGAGCAATATCGAAAATCAAGTAAAATGAATTTTATTTGAAATATATTTCTGATTAAATCAGGGTAACCCAGACAGCCCTGGCATCAACCAGAGAGCCCTGGCACAGTTGTTTGAGGACACAGATACCCGTGGTGCTGACTGGAGATATGTGATAACAGTCAGTGTTATAGAGATCTACAATGAAATGATCAGGTAAGAGAAATGTATTATTTTAAAAAGCACACAATCACCACATCAGTATTCTAATTTTATAGTCTACTCTGTAGAAGTATCAGTGGTGTTAGAAAAGAAAATTGTCATCATTTTCTTTTTTTCACATAGATCAAGGAACATTAACTGTAAAGTAAATTAATACAACATGTAAAAATTAAAATTAGAATCTGTCTTGGGCAAGAGGCATTGTTTCAGTAGCAACATCATTAATGTCATACTTGCCCAATTTTCTATTTTTACTTTCCAACTTTCTTGATTTTTTTTTTATGTCTGATACAGTAAAAGTTACAGGCAGCTGCTAAAATGGGTCATGCAGCAATGCGTGACCAGTAATTTGTGTGCAATACGAAACTTCTAAAAAATTTGCACCAAATATTAAATGTTAGAGGATCTTGTTGTTATCACTAAACACCTCTCATTTTGTTTTTTTCTTTTCCATTCATTCTCTTTCCTTTTTCTCTCTGCCATCCTCACTCCTTTTACCCTGCCTATTTTATCTTTCTGTCTTCCTCCCTCTCTCTCTGCCTTTATTTTTGTCTCTTTCTTTTGCACTGTTTTTATTATTTCTTCCTTCTCTCCCCTTTTTATCTATCTCTTCCCTGTCATTCTCTCAGTCATTCGTTAATACTCTTCCCCACTCCCATCATCCTGTATATGTATTTACTGTTAACATTACATAGATGTTACCTTATTTTCTCTTTCTGCCTATCCCTGCCATCTTTCCTCCCTCTAATTCTTTTCAATAATCATTACAGAGATCTGTTGAGTGAGGATCCCTCATTTAAGATGGAGGTCAAAATGAACCCAGATGGTGGCTTCCACATACCGGGGCTCTGTTTTGTAACAGTATCATCTGTTGTTGATGTCAACCAGGTATGTATAGCCAATCCATCGGTTGCTACCCACAGTAGACATGGCCGAGCTGTTTAAGCTGCCAACTTTTAGCCCCTAGGCTACTAACCACATGGGTTTAAATCCTGACTGAAAGTTTTCAGGTGAGGCATTCCTTCTGACCAGTGTGTTCGTTATCTATACAGCTTGACAATTCCAGTAACTTTGATGGCAAAAGTTTTATATTTCTGCACATAAGACACCCATTGAAATTCTGTTATTTTGGGGTGTTTTTGCTTTTTTAAATGGATAATAACTAGGCATATTAAGTGTTTCTGCATTAAGCAGATGGGGGAACATTATCATAATTGACTTGATTTTGTTTACATTTATGCAAATTTTATAAGAAAAACATATGACCCCTATTCTGTTAAAGTGAGTTTTATAACAAAATAAAAAAGACAATTCAATGTTATGTGTGCAGTGTTTCAACGTTGGGCAGAAGAACCGAGCAACGGCCACCACAAACATGAATGAGCATTCATCCCGCTCCCACTGCCTTCTCTGTGTAACTGTGATAGGGACAAACATCACCACTGGAGTAAAAACTACAGGTAAATATATTAACCAAACATCACCACTGGAGTAAAAACTACAGGTAAAGTATATAAACCAAACATGATCACTGGAGTAAAAACGGCAGGTAAATATTAACCAAACATGACCACTGGAGTAAAAACTGCAGGTAAATATATAAACCAAACATCGCCACTGGAGTAAAAACTACAGGTAAATATATAAACCAAACATGACCACTTGAGTAAAAACTACAGGTAAATATATAAACCAAACATCACCACTGGAGTAAAAACTACAGGTAAATATATAAACCAAACATCACCACTGGAGTAAAAAATACAGGTAAATATATAAACCAAACATGACCACTTGAGTAAAAACTACAGGTAAATATATAAACCAAACATCACCACTGGAGTAAAATCTGCAGGTAAATCTATAAACCAAACATCACCACTGGAGTAAAAACTGCGGGTTAGTATATAAACCAAACATTAACACTGGAGGAAAAACTACAGGCAAAGTATATAAACCAAAACATCACCAGAGGAGAAAAACTACAGGTAAACTGTAGGTATATAAAGCATACTTCCATGTCCTTTAGCAATACACCTGTCAGAGCCCAAGATAAGAGTACAACTCCTGCTAATTCCTTTATTACTTCTTCCATACCATTTTTACTTGGTACTCATATATAAACGTATCAATAGGACATGTGAGTATCATTAATAAAAGGTTTAGTTGAGAATTATGGGATACATGACAAGATTAATCTTGAGCTCTTTTTAACACCAAGAGATAATTACACTTTAAAACAATTCTTATTTACAGTGTACATCTTTCCAACAGAGCAAAAATGAAATGCATGTTTCAGTACTTAATGAAATTTCTGAGGATATGTTAAACAAGAGTTTTATTCAATGACATTTAAAGAAAGAATGCAGTTTTCATGCATACAGACAGTACTCATGATTATGAATGAGATTAGCTAAGGTGATGAAAGGTGCATGTTATTGTGTCACGATTAAATGAACACCATCAGACAGGTAATATGAAAAAATATTTAGACCGATGATGATTTCAAACTAAAATTCAAGCTCAGAATTGTATAATCTTTCAGCCGTGTTTCAGCACTATACATTTGTCCATTAAAATATAGAAAATCTTGTCACCCATGTGTTTCAGGGAAACTGAACCTAGTCGATTTGGCAGGATCTGAGCGTGTCAGCAAGTCCAAAGCAGATGGTGCTCGTCTTAAGGAGGCTCAAAATATCAACAAGTCTCTCTCCTGTATAGGGGATGTAATCTTTGCCTTGCGGTCCAAACAGAGTTACATCCCTTACCGGAATTCTAAACTGACATATCTGCTTCAAGATTCATTAGGTATAGTAGTATTTGTTTTTGTATTGTTATTTTCTTCTTGATTTACTAAGGTAAAAACAAATTTCGTAATTTTATGTGTTTCATAATTATTTTAGGAAAATGGGTTTTTGTTATTCATGACCTGTTTTGAATTATGTGGATAAGTCTTTGATATATGAATGAATCTGAAATTAAGTCAATATCTTTTATCTGACTACTGAATGGTTTAACTTTAACATTAGATATATTACATTTCTCCAGAATTTCTCCTTAATCAGTTTTGATTAAATAATGAAATAAATAAATTGATAAGCAACCCAAGTTTGTTTTTCTTACCTCTGAATGTTAAGAAATATTAAAAAAGTCAAATATGTTAATGACAATAAGTTCAGTAATGTCAGGCAATGTTGTATCATGTCCGGTTTTATCACATCATACTATCACATTGAAGGCAGCACTTTACTAGTACCATACCAGGCACGCTGTAAACTTTGTAAAAGTTGTTCAGCCAGACCTGATAGCATAATCTGAATGAAGGTCAGCTTCACGTAAGGGAGGCCCTGGGTTTGATCTAATGTCGTGCCGACAGAAGTCATTAAAAATGGTAGTAACATAACTCCCTTTCCAATACTCAAGCAAATATAAATCTATTTCCACAAATAGATGGCCAGGTGTTGAAATAATAGCACTAGGTGTTGTATAATGCAGTAGTATGTCCCCAGCCTGATAAACATGGTAAAGGTATCACTATATCTTTAAATGGATGCCACTTCCAAATAAATGCACTACTGTTGGTAGAACAATTATCCTCATAAACAAAAGTCATTGACCGCAATAGCTCAATTGGTAGAGCCACGGCTTGCAGATCGGGAGGTCACGGGTTCAAACCCCAGTCGGGTCAAACCAAAGAATTTAAAATAGGTGATAGTGGCTTAGGGGGCTAAGGGGACAGCATTATGCCTGACTCATCTGTGTCAGTATAATGGACCGGCCTGGTTCAGTCCCTGGGCACCTCATAAGTGCCCCTGTGATATAATGATAGAAATGTTGCTGCACAGTTTCGGCAAAAATGCCAGCAAATCCAATTAACAAAATTAGCACATTCTAGTTCTGATCAAGGTGAACACTTTCTAGTCAGTTACTATACACATACTTGTTTCATGGATTTTTCTTCTCACATACCCTCAACATCTCATTAATAACTTCATGTATTCATGTATCCATGCAATCTCATGATCTTTCACACTACCATGTATTGCACATGTAAAAAGTTGATGATAAGACAGTGTTGGTGGAATGTGGTTGAGGTAAATGTTTGACTCTTAGCTTTATTCCAAGTTAAACTCACAAAGAAATAAGACTTATTAGGTCTAAATGGCTTGAAATGCACTATTTTTGTCAACTTACTACTTGTCCGTTATTTTTTATTGTCTTGACATTTCTTTGTGCTTTCATATTTTGTTCTGTTTGTTTTTGAAAGGCATTGCAGCACCCAATTATAGTGATGTCCAGCTAACTTGGTGGAGGAAGTACCCAGGCAAATATTTGGGTAGAACCATTGGAACACCTCGGGTCAGCTAAAAGGCATTCCCACAGTCTCGCGCCTCAAACCTTACTCGAACCCATGCCATGTGAGGCAAACAAGTCATAGGATTTACAAGTCTGTGACTCTACTACAATGCCATGGGCACAGTTGTATCATTTTGTAATAGCATTATGCTCTTTGTATTTTAAAATAAACTATTTGTTAGCTTTCTAAATATATTTTGTAATTGTTCTTACCAGGTGGTGATAGTAAGACGTTGATGATTACCCAAATCTCACCAGTACGGAAAAATGAAGGGGAGACAATCTGCTCCCTGAACTTTGCCCAGCGTGTCAGAAATGTTGAGCTTGGTGCTGCTACAAGGAAATGGGAGAATGGAGACTTAGCTGAGGTAAATAT
Source organism: Sinonovacula constricta (assembly GCA_007844125.1). Classification (NCBI taxonomy): domain Eukaryota; kingdom Metazoa; phylum Mollusca; class Bivalvia; order Cardiida; family Solecurtidae; genus Sinonovacula; species Sinonovacula constricta. The sequence continues at coordinate 27,066,547 of CM017565.1, forward strand.
CATGAAATATTAGACAGGTCCAGATAAAGTGGAGTGTAAATCTATGCTAAAAAGTTTCCTTTGAAATCTATTGTATGTTTAATAAATATGTTCATATTAAATGCTGTAACCTAGATATATGCAGAAGAAAAACGGTCATTCAATATATATATATCTATATTTTATGCAGAATACTTATTCCCTCTTTTAGTATGTAAAAGGGACTTTAAACTAACTGTAAAAAGCTACGTTCTTACCTCCTTTGTGGGTAGGCATTTGGTATATAGTTACTGCAGAAAACAGAAAGATTTTTCAACGTTTAAAAGTTTTGAAAAACACTAAGACTGAAGCCTGGGCATAAAAATGGAATCTTATTGAGATAACAATATATATTTTTAAAAGCTTAAGTGCTTTTTTTAAAAATGTAAGCAAATTAAAAATAGAATTTATTTTATTTCTTGTATAAGTATATGAAAATACTTTCCCACAAGGGAGATAACTAAAATATGACTTTCATTTTAAAATGAGGAATACTTATATTTTGATCTTTTCAAGAACACATTAAATAATTTAGATATTTGCCTAACAGTACTTTTTTAATAGTTTTTACCATTTTTAACTGATTGTTAAAATTTACTTCAGTCTCTGGTAGACAAGGATCATATAATACAGGTCAGCATTGTGTATCTCAGGACTTTGTTTTCTGTTTGTCTTTTTATTAAATTTTCTTTAATGTTATTGAATGTTGTTAGGTTATTGCAAACTTATATCTACTATCTTTTGAAACCAGTCCTGGTGGTGCAGTTAGTATTGGGTCAGCACACCAAATACTTATGATTCAAAATTCCAGGCAAATAAGATTGAAAGCTCCACTTTTTGAAGAAAGAAAGTTGCGCTATTATCATGACATTAGACCGTCAGCACTAAACTTGGTAAAAAAATCTTATATGTTTAGGTCCATTTAACAAAAAAAGACAAATATTACCTTGGAATACTTGTTCACTATCAAAATCGGAACTCATTTCAAAAAAGCAGGTAACCTTGTAACTATTTTTGGCAGTTATGCTCCTTTTTTGTCAGAATATTCAGTTTACTATCCAGTAATCAGTACGTTGGACAACTTTTGTTGTGAGTGAGGCCTTTGATTTTAACAAACATGAACAATCTTTGATAATTTTATAAGGTCATTTCCAATGTCTTTAAATATATCTTTGCCAGAGATGCTGCAAACTTGGGCTATAAACAGCTGGAGCCAAAGCTGAAGTTAATATTCTACCTTGGCTGGTGGTGAAATTGATTTACTTTCATCAATCATAGTTGGTATCTACCATCCCCAGCACAAGTCAGATGTATGATGGAGTTACTGCAGAAACTCCATCCTGTTTTATGAAATTGTCCATAAATGTTTGTTTTTCATGTGCTCATTTGTTTTTTTCTTTCCGTTTTATGACAATTTTTAAATCAACAAGTCATTATTATTCTTTTATTTCATTAATGTACCTGCTTTACTTTTTCACTTTGATGTGCAATAAGTCAGCTTTCTTATTTAGTAATTAACTTGAGATCATTTGTAATTCCTTTTTAATTGTATCAGATTTATTGCACTTCAAACAACATAATCGGTTTCCTTGCAGACAAATTGCTTTGTTGATATTTGTCTCTTTAGTTTAACTCAAGTCATGTGATTTCTTTTCAGATATTATGTTACTATTTTTTTAATAACAAAGAATTCATTTTGGCTTCATAGTGATTTAAAGAAATTATGATGGGTGCCCGCGGCAAAACTGTTAAGAGTCTCTGACTACGCAGCCCCTCCCCCATTGTCGGATACCCATGCTCAACTATTCTGTTTTACTATATTTGTTGACTGTGGGTTTATTGGTTAATTTTCTGTTGTCTTATTAAACTGAATAGAACGAGAATTGGCCAATCATAACACTGCTTACAAATCCATACTCTTCAGTGTAGCGAATAGAAGTATAACAATGGCTGTGCCCAGTGCCACAATTGAAAGGAACTAGCTTTATCACTGGACTGAAATCTTCCTTGCATTATGAAGCAACCAATAAAATATCATTACCAGAAACGGCAAAAAGTGACCTAAATATCCCACCAGTGATGAATGGAGAGTAGGGGAAGAGATCGGTCATAGGTGTCCGACGATGCCCCTCCCTGAATGGGTTTGAGTCCCAGATGGGTCAAGAACTTTCAAGTAGGGATATCTTCCAGCTCACCTGCAGTGTGCCACTGGTTCCACCTTGATATTCGTATGCGGTCCTCCTTCACCAATGATAAACTGGAGTAGTGAGTTATATTCCCTACGTAAATAATGATGCCTATGTAAAAGAGCATCTTATAATCAAATGTGCTAAGTGTTAAAGAAAAAGTCACTCTAAGTGAACTGTTCAGACTATGTTGTTTCTTTTTAATAAAATGTAATGTTGTTACACAGCATATTTAACATTAAATCAATAACATAGAAAAATATGTAAAAAGATAACATGTATTAAACAAAACAAATCTTATCAATAGCTTAAGAGCTTAGGGGTTAACATTTGACTAAGATGGTTCTTTTTTTTTTAAAGATAAGATTGAGTTTGAAAATATGTTTATTATATAAATTTTAATAAAGAAATGTTAATCATGAAAAAGTCTCAAGTAAAAATATTTTTCTGCAAATAAGAACTCTTCCCTTTCAGGTCAGTGATGGCACCAAGATCAGTACCTCATATTTTAACTTATTTTTCATGTTATTCTAAAACTGTACATTTCAGCAACCTCCGACTAAAATATTCAGGACTCAGTAACTGCCCCTCCTCATCTTCATCTCCATCATTTCTCAATGAGTAAGACCATCAAACTTTTTTCCATCTCGCATGTATAGGTATTACCAAGCATCATAGCCTATTTATATATGCATCAGATGCTTTCAGACCATCTGTCCTAATTCTTCTATTTCATCTTTTTATTATGGCCTTATCCTTAATATGCAACATAAATTAATAACCTTTAATTGGGATAAAAATGAGAAGATCCTGATCTGTTGTTTCCCAGTTTCACACTTCTAAACAGAGCCCCAGATAAGAAAACTACGACTCCTGCTAACTCCTTTATTTGCCTTCCAAACTATATATAGCTGGTATTCATTATAGTCTTCTAAAAATGACAAATCTAATGGGAACCAGCAATATAGGGATTAATTGAGAATCAGGTGATATATGGCAACATAACATCACATTTTCTCCTCATACGGTTTAATTTGTATTTGTGCTTAATTCAGATTGCAAGTCAGTCTTAAGTCATAGTTTTGGCCTATTAGGCACCTAAATGGCATCGTCTTTAAATCGAGCAGCGTTTCATCAATAATCACAAAATCTTATCAAACTAGTCAATATTTTAAAATTTAAGGATGCTGGCAGGGCTTTTGTGTTGTTTTGTTCCTCAAGTGTAAAATACCTTTAATAAGAAGTCTAAAATGCAGTCTTCTACTACAATTATTTATCCTTCAGCTTTGGCACAGTCATAGCTATTATAGAGGTTAACCCGCAAAAAAAAAAAAAAAGATGAAAATTAAAAGCGCTAGGACGATGGTCTGAATAATAATGAAGATAAACTCAATGTGCTGGTAACACAGAATTTATGTAAAATGTGGCACAAAAAAGCATAAAATGATTTAATAAAAAAAGTCATTTTTAAGTATGTGTTTTTGTGATTAATTTTTTTAACATTTCGTTTTTGTTACCATTATTATAAGTTAATATATAAATAAGTAATTTAGTTTTTCATAGAAATGAGTGCAGATTTTACAACAATTATGCTTTAGAATAAAAGCTACCAGCTCATCAGGTGTATATTTAACATTTGCAGGTATATAGTAAACACTGAACAATGCCACTGGGTCAAGAAATAAGATGCATTTTATACAAACTATGTCAGACTTATTACAGTCTTATACCTTGGCTGATTCTATGTGATGTTATCTAAAATCAAGCATGTGTTTGTTTCCAACTGATGCACTTGGCACATTTGACCTTGAAATGTGACCTTGGGCATACAGCAAGATCAGTACACTTGCACTATCTTGAATGATGGAACACTCATGGCATAGTGGTAGAGTCGCCGACTTGTAATTTTTCTGACCGCTTAGCCTCTCACCGTGTGGGTTCGAGTCCCGATCAGAGTGAAGGATTTAATGTGGGAAGGTCTTCCAGCTGACCTGCATTGTCCTAATGTTTCTACCCAGACATTTGTTTGGGGTCGTCTGCCACCAAAATAGCTGGACGTTGCTATAATGATCATAAATTGTCACTGCGATGTACTTCAAAAACAATACAAAGTCTGTTTTATGATAAAAGGTAATCTTGGTACATAAATATAACTGACATGGGGCGCCAAAAGCTCACTAACTAGAGTCATTGATTGCTCTTACTCCTCACTTACTTGGTAGGTTTGAGTCCCTGCTGAGGCAAAACCTTATTGAGGAAAAGTTTTCCAGCTGACATCAGGTTTGCCAGTGGTTCTACCCAGACATTGTGGGGCGGGGAGTCTTGCTCCACCAACAATGGCTGGACATCACCATAAAGACCGTTATTGTGACGCAATGTTTTTAAAAAACAAAAACAAACTGCTAAATGATAGGAGTTTTATTTGGTGACCTTGACATAAACCTTTGTTCAGTGTTTAATGCTATTTTATTTTATATTTTATATTTAACTGCTTCATGGGTGATCAGGTTTGCATAAAGATGTCGTAAAAACCAACTTCTGGTATCGGGAATATTTTGAAAAAAGTGTTTTGCAGGACACACAGCCTGACCATCCCTGCTTGTCATTTCCTGATTAGGAAAAGTACACACCATAGAATGATGGTTTCATTCCCATCACATTTTACATTGGGTTTCCATGACTGAGCTGAAAGATTCCTTGACTTATAACTTCTTAGTACCTCACTGCATGTTTTGAAGTCCCATCAAGGCAGAAACATTCTGCTAAAAGGTCTTCTAAATTTTCTGTGGTATGCCAGTTGTTTTGCCTAGACATTTGTCCTTGTCACAGACTGACTTCACGTATAGTGTGATGTATGTTTAAAAGGGACAATTAAATAGACCCTTCATATAGAAAAAAGATTTCTTCATTACAAGAAGAAAGTTTACCAAAGTTGTTTTTCCCAGTTGTCAACTCGCAGTATTGTTTCTACCAACAGGACAGAGTGCGGGACTATCGCGTGTGTAAGGTACTGACACAAAAGATATTTCTTGCTTTTGTGTTGTTGTAAGTCCCCTTTTAGTTTTGATTTGACTCAGATTTTTATACTTGGATTGTCAAGATCAGAAAAAAATTTCCGACATTTGTGTTTGTTTTGCATTTTATTTGTACGATGGAAGAATAAAGAATTTATGATTTGTTTGCATGAATGTAAGTTTGTTTGAACAACATTTGCATGTAAGTTGAGTGACCTTGGAGAAGTAGAAGAGATTGTTATTTGTGTATGTGTTGTCACTATGTGTGAAGTGAGTATCGAAATTGATACAAATTGTAAAATTCTGCATGGTAAGATAATATTTTCAAATATTGTTGCAAAATTTTTTCATGTGTTTTTTATATATAACTGAGAAACTACATGCATCTATCTTTATCTGCATAGATGTACATATATGTACGTTTGTATGTTAAAAGCATGTGTGAATGTTAAGTGACCTTGACAAAGCATGATGTTAACATTTGATGTGCTCAATTTCTTGAATGGAAAACCTGATGTACTTTTGTGATGTTGTTGTTGTTTAGCAATAACATTGTATAGAAATTATGGGTTTAAATACTTTTTTTTTCGTCAGTATAGCAATAAATTATCCAGGAAAGGGGATATTTTAACTTTAATATGCCTTTTGTATTATTCAGCATATGATTTGAAAGTTTCTTGTAAATGTAAGAGTTAACTATCTAAAAACAGGGAAGCCATTATGGCCATAAAGAATATTGCATGCTTTTATTGCTTGTTTGTTGGAAAGTACTTTATAGTTATATGCATGTTGCTATTATTTTATGTTGTGCAACATGCATGCTTTATTGATTATCAGGTTGTAAGGGAAACAGTGCCACTAAAGGTTAGAATATATTGTTTTAAAATATTGAAAATGTTAGGAAGTCGACATAATGATTAAAATTGTGCCAATGCATCTTAAATATATAAAATATTACAGAAACTGGTACTGTGGTAATATATATATATAACATAACTTGACATTTACTGTAGTAGTTGCTACTGTATCATGTTCTGTATACCGCTATACAAGTGTACAAATATTTTGGCAAATAGCTAAGGCTGGTTCATTGTTAAAGATTATAATAAAACCCATGACTGGTTCAGTTCCTGTGTGTACATACATATGCAAATTTACCATGTAAAATGCCTATTTACAGAAATACATTTAATATGATTTTTTTTTCTCTCTTAATTGAAACATAAAATGGCACATAGCTATAACTGGTTTAAATATTTTATATGTATATTCATGTTACATATGATTTGGCATATAATTAACACTGGTTCAATGTCTATATTCCAGATTATGATCTATAGAATTATAATTTACATTATTTTAACATATATTTTTATATTTCTACTCATTTCTACACACATTTTAATTTTAACTGATTAATATAGTCTTTTCTGGTTAAACGTCACTGTATTTGGCGCTGTAGGACCTATCAAGTGTTGGTGTGCCACAAAACCCCAAATACAAATGCTATATTCCAGAATATTACATCAAAAGACATTAAATGTAGACTGATTCAATAATTTAATATCTATATATACTGGTATCTTGCATCAAATTCTGCTTCAATATAAATAACTTATTTATAGTTTGTAGATAACTAAGACAGGATTTCTGTATTTTCAGAGTGACCCATCTTCTCCTGCCCGAACACCTCAGCGGGGAACTGGTGGCCTCAAACCTAGCACGCCGTCATCATCATCCAAGCTGACGCCACTTAGTCGACAAACCAGAAAGAAATGATACCGTTGTGTTCATCATTGTGTTAACATGATATGCCTTCAGTGGAATTCATCAGCATTGATTTGATGTATGCTTAGGCTAACAATCTATTCAACAACATGTAAAAACTGAGAATAAACTCAAGTATTTGCCCTGATGATATGTTAGCTTATGATACAGTTGTATCAAAGAACCTAAGGGAGTTTATGATAAAGTCATGTATTAACTCTGTCAACATTTCAGCTAATGTAACAGACTTATACATGTAAAACTCCATAGCAAACACAGATCAAAATGTAAGCTAAGGAAAACTAATTTATCAAAAAGTCCAATCCAATGATGCAGATGTAGAATCATCTTTCAAAACTGTTGATAAACTCGTGTATTTACTCCCCTTAAAATGTCAGCTAATGCTACAAATGTATCCAAAAGCTTTACAGAGTTGAGGATAACCTTGTGTATTGACCCCATCATAATATCAGGTATTGGTACAGATGTATCAAAAAGCCTGTAAAATTTGTTGATAAACTTATGCTTTATTACTTCGTCAAATGAATAGATTATTCAAAAGCCTGAAAAAATTATGATAAACTCACATATTCATCTTATCAAAAAAGCTACTGATGCAATTGCATATTAGAGCCCAAAAGAATTTAAGATAAATGCATATTATGTTTACCCTATCAAACTGTCAGCTGCTCATACAGGAGCATCAAAGAGCCTTTAGTATCTGTTAATATACATCTTTTCCCCCATCAGTTAATGCTGCAGATGCATCAAAAAGACTAAGAGAGCTGAGGATAAACTTAAGTATTGACTCCCACCGTAATCTCAGCTTCAAATACAGATGGATCAAAGAGCCTGTAAAATTTTCAGGTTGACTCATGCATACACCCAATCAAAATGTCAGCTTATGCTACAGTTGAAAAAGAGCTGATGATCAGCATATGTATTGTCCCTGTCATAATGTCAGCTTCTTAAACAGAAGCATCAATGAGCATGCATAGTCTGTTGATAAACTCATACAAATTAAGCCCCATTAGAATGTCAGCTAATGTTACAGATAATAGAGCCTGTAAATGCTGATAATTAATTCATATATTTACCTCATCAGAATGTCAGCTTATGTAAAAGATTTATCAGAGAGCCTGTAAACGCTGATGATAAATTCATATATTTACCCCATCAGAATGTCAGCTTATGTAACAGATTTATCAGAGAGCCTGTAAACGCTGATGATAAATTCATATATTTACCCCATCAGAATGTCAGCTTATGTAACAGATTTATCAGAGAGCCTGTAAACGCTGATGATAAGTTCATATATTTACCCCATCAGAATGTCAGCTTATGTAACAGATTTATCAGAGAGCCTGTAAACGCTGATGATAAATTCATATAATTATTTACCCCATCAGAATGTCAGCTAATGTTACAGATTTATCAAAGCCTAAAAGAGCTGATGATAAACACATGTATTTACCCAGTTGAAATGTTAGCTATTGATACAGATGTAAAATCTGTCAATAAATTCATACATATTTACCCTATCAATGTACCTTAGATGGATTTATCAAGGAGCATGGAAAATCTGTTGATTAACTCATGTCTCTTGATCCCATCATAAAGTCAGCTTAGGTTACAGATTAATCAAAAGTAAAAAAAATGAGTTGATGGTAAACTCAAGTATTAAATTCATTATAATATCAGCTTTTGCTATAGATGTATCAAAAAGCTTTTAAAAAGGTCACCTAAAGATGTATCCAAGTTCTTGTTCAAATAATTGATAAATTCCTGTACTGACCCCATAAAAAAATCAGCTTAGGTTATTGATGTGTCCTGGTGCTTGTACAAGTAATTGATTAGCTTCTGTATTCACCCCCATCCAAGATTTCCGCTGATGCTATGGATGTATCTTCCTGCTTGTGAGAGTTGTTGATAAACTATTATATTGTCAAAATTAGAGCACCATATTATAACAAGATTCTTTACTGAACGCTTTGCTTATCTCCTTATGGACAGGGATTACACAACCCTGCACTTCAACCAACATCTTTAATTAACTGTCCCTGGATAGCTGAAGTATTGGTTTTGGGACCAAAACAACAACAATTCAAACTGTGTTTTTTAATAAAAAAATGTTTTAAACTAGGTCACATGGATTCAGTAGGTCACTAGGTAAATTTCTGGAAAATGTTATCAGCCCAGTGGCCACTCTAACGGTCCAATCATCACCAAAGATTTCTAAAGTGAATAACTCTTAATAACTTGATGCTGGATATGAGCCTACTAAAAGCCTGTGTCCTCAGGTGAGCGAATTTAGGGTCATCATGACCTTCTTTGTTTCAGGTTTTCTAAAGGAACCTTTAAAAACATTTTTTTTTAGAAGAAAATCATTTAAACCCATTATATTTCCTCAAAACAACTATGTAAAAGACCTTCATTTTACACCAAACCTTTCATTTTTCACGATTTTGCTTAATGACTCCCAAAAAAGACTTGTTGCTAAAAAAAAATTTTTATTGAAAGATAATTCATTTTAAGTTGAAGATAATCAGTTTGCTGTTAATTCTGTCAGACTTAAGATGTTTATTGTCCTCTCTCTGTCCAGTAACATAATGAGTGTTTGTACATAGTTTCTGTTAAGCATAAATGATATAACATTCTCTTGAAATGTACAACCAAAAAGCAGTCTTTCATTGTTCAGCAAAGTAGTAAAATCTTTATTCATATCAAATGGAACCTTTAAGAAAGCTTTTAATTTTTAATTTTAGTTAACTGATAATTAATCTTTTAAAAGCGTTGCAAATTTAAGAAACTTTTTTTGCTTCAAATCTTTGCATCAGAACATTTTTTGCTAAATGACTTAATGTGTTTGTGTGAGATTTGATGCTGCCTTTCAGCTAATTTACATACACATTTTTCATTAAGTAGGAATACAAACAAATCTATTATGTTACGGGTTTTGTTACAAAAGATCTTGCTATTTGGTAGAAACTTTCAATGTGTTGGATATTCTGTGTTATTTTCTTTTCATCATTAAATCTTAATTAACAATATGTTATATTGATATTTTACCATTTTCTTTCTTTGATATTTTACCATTTTCTTTCTTTGATATTTTGTGTTCAACTTCAATTGTTCAGTAAGTATTCTTGCCAATTGAATATTATCATCATACCTATACATGAAAATGAAAAAAGTTAACATTGTTATATTATGTACCTTTTATGCCATCTTTGTTATCATATAATTGGTCCCTTACTTGATTAACTCTAAGCATTATTCTATTAGCCTGTGTTCTACTGTTTATAAGCAATAAAGGTCCTTTACTTTCATTCAAGAAGACTATACCTTTAAGAAGACAGTGTTAAAAAAGGGAAGCAAATTGTCATTTTTAAAGTTTTGTTAGATTTGTTAAGATGTGCATGATGTGTTTGATTAAGAACAAAGGTTGATGTTTTACCAAGAACAATTATGCATAATCCAAATTTCTTGCTTTTATAGCAAATTAAGTAAATAAATGATGTATAATATAATAAATAGGTTAAGTGGTAATGTATTACAATAATCATTATTTATTCTAGAATGTCATTGTTGTACCTTGCGGATAACTAAAATTATAAGAGAATCCCTATGTACACCTTGCCATAGTACAAATGTGTTTCTTTGCTACATTGGCTTATTGTATAATGGTTATTTGACTTTCCAAATGAGAACCTACAGCTGAGAAATGCAAGTTTTTCTTTCTTTTTTTTTATTTTGAAAGTACAATCCATGGGGCCTCTTAAATTAAGCTGTTTGGGCCAATAACTCAATAACAAAGCTAACAAATGCTTTACAATTGGAAAGCTCTAGTTGTTTTTTTTTTAAAATATTTCTGTAAGCCATGTATGCAACTGGTCAATTGAATGATAGGTTAACATTCCGAGCCTTGCTTTAAAATGTTGTTTCTAGGCCCTATGGGTCTTTATTCGCTACTTTATCATGACATCTACACAAGATGCCCTCAAATCAATAACCAGTCTCATTCCACTCTATGTTTTTAGCCAGTATTCACCAACTATTCTGAAATAAGAATTGCTCAAGTCATGGATTTCAATCCACAATTTCTTCATTATGTATTGAGCTACAAGTCTGTATTTTTGCATGACACTTTAACTTTGCTACTGTTTGCTTAAAATCATTGAAAATCATAAATAAGCTTATTTTTATTGGTATCAAAATTGTGACTTTAGCTTAAGTCATGACTAAGGCTTAGAATGGTTGGTGAATACAGTTCTTAGTGTCAATTATGAACCAAGTCAGCAAACCTATAATAATATCCTTTGACTGTTTCCATTTAGAAAAAGTATTTGGGTAGTGTATGTAACTACCCTGAGGTAATGTTCAGCATATATTTAATTTTGCTCAGGATATAATAAAATGTTATATCTTGTGGTTGGTCTGCTGTTCGAACATGGGACCCTGCAATAGGAGTCCAATGCCATAACGGTTTGACCACACTGCTGAGGCTAAAACCCACTTGGACCAAGTAAGATTCTAAGAGTAAGTCTCCTAGTTAACTTGTGGGGAATAGGTGGTTCTGCTCAAACCAAAGTTGTTGTTTTTTGTGGGTTTATTTGCTTTCACCAGTTACAATAGCTGGAAAGTACCAAAATTTCCTTCATATATTTTAAACTACATTAATAATATGTGTTAGCAGACTTTAAAAGATCATATGCTTTTTTATTTTTTTTGTTTTTTCATGAAATTTACTTGAGTCAATACTTTTTCTACTGACAGTGTTAATTAGATAAAAAAAAAAAAAATATTGTAATTTTCTGAAACTGGTGTTGAGCAGGATACCCGTTTGTTTATAACTCTGTGGAGGGAATTTGTATGACAGTATTCCCAAGTCAGAAATTTGACAGTTTATAGTCCAAGTATGTAATAATCTTGTCTTCCAGTTGGGTATGTCAACTAGTCTACTTAACAATGTGATCTTTGAGGAGAAAAACAATACAACATAATCACATTTCTTATTTCCATGACAAAGTTTGTAGTATACTGTTGTTGTTGTTTTTTTTTGTGGGGGGTCATACTAAAGTGAATAAACTTTAGTTTCTTAAAATTAAAATTTGAAGACAAGGAATATGAAAAAGAAGAAATAATGCCACTTTTCCCACTTTTTTATTTTTCATTTTGCAGAGAATGCATAAGAAATTTTTAACATTTTCACCTTATAACTAAGTTTTCTGACTGATATGCATTATGATGCATTAACGAGTTTATAACATGTGATATTAAAACACTTTTTAAATTCCTGAATTTTAATGTTGTGAATGTTCTCTTTAAACATTGTTTAAGCTGTGTGCAATCTTGTATTTGATATTTTACAGTCAATAAAAATCTATCTACAGTCTGTTGTTTTTAATTTATGTGTCCTTTGTATAACAGAATTCTTGAACCTTTGTTTTCCAATCCTGGTGAAAAAAAAGCTGTAAAACTAAAATACAGTGATTTAACTTGACAAGAGTGGTTACAGGCACCAACTTGTAACTTCTAACAGCTTGGGAGAGAACTTTCATGTGGGTAGGGGTGTCTTCTAGCTGACCTGGGTTCACCAGTGGTTCTTCCCTGACACTTGTCTGGGGTCTTCCTCCACACATAATTAGCAGAACCTTGACAATATGACCACAGTTGTGTCGTTTTTAAGGTAACTAAAAAAAGTAAAATGAATACCCCTACTGCCCTGCTATTTCACAGTGATAGCCATATGTCTGTCCAGATATAGGATTATACTAAGCCAACCATCAGTAGTTTGGATATAACAATGATTCTACAATGTTATCAGTATATATGTGTAAGTTGTTACATATCCCTACTTTTCATATGAATCAAATTATATTCTTACAGTTGCAAGTTGGCAAAGTTACAAATGTTTCAGCCTAAGGTGCAGAAAGAAATTGGGGTCTATCTATCTTTGGGCTGAATTTACCAATTTGAATATTTATTCAACGCAGTACATATACAGATATGTTTTCAATATTTCAAGGGGAAAAACGTTCATGCTATCAAAGCTTCATGGAAGTCTTTGAAGTTGAATTGTTTTTTCCTTAGACTCCATTTAAAAATGTTCCTTACTACCAAAATAAATAAATATACAGAAGACCCCATTGTGTGATGCTCGTAAGATGGCTTGTAACAGAAAAACACCAACCATTTGGAGTTTGAACGGTAGTGCCACAGTCTGTCAAACTTGCGGGGGGTATATTTTTGTTGGAAAAAATATAAATACACAGCTTCTGCTGCATTTAAAAAAAAATGTGTTATCTTAAGGTTCGGGGAATTAAAAGTGTTGCAACACTTACTTTTTTTTTGGCTCAGCAGCATATGTTCATGTATATATCAGCCACAACGATAAGTGGACTGGCTTGATAGTGATGGGGCTGTTTTTAAAAATACGTATGAAGTGCGGATCCATTCTCTCACCAGAGGGCGTGCTACACAAGTTTCGCTTACACCTCTGTCAACGCCGGGAAAAGTAGTTCTCATACACGTGATAGTGATCTTATTTTTAATTTTTACCTCCGCAAAATAGTTCCCCTAAAATTTGGGTTAAAATATATCTTAAACATTGTTCTGAAAAAAAATAAAAAATACTCATTTTCATTTTAAGTAAAATATACAGAGATCAAAATAATCTCACGAGCATTTTATTCATTATTTATATTTTGTACAAGAATCTTGTACACCGGGCGTTGATAGAGGTGTAAGCGAAACTTGTGTAGCACGCCCTCTGGTGAGAGCATGGTGAGGATCGGGTGGCTCCCTTTGTCATGTACCTTCGCAGACCTGAGACAAAGTTGCTTCAAAAGGGATTCAGTCCATATTTATTAGAATATGTGTGGCTGGTAAGACATTAAGTGCAGAGCATACGATTCATAACTTGTATATCCTTGTTCTGAATTATCTCCCTTTATTCTACATACCTAGCATACCTTCATTACAATGCGTCAGATTCACTTAAAACTTTAAAAAAAAATAGTGCTTGTGATGTTGTAAAGGTATTACCTGAACAGAACAATACATGAACCACATTTTTTGCATGTATAGTCTTTTAGTTACACCTCGCCTTAATGGTTTTACATGTCAGGAGAATAACCGAATGCAGTAGATTTACTTAAGTCTTGGAAAATACAGAGCTTGTGATTTGACATACTTGCTCAAGCCAAGAACCGTGACACTGGAACTTATGAATTATCTCCCTTTGTTGAGCGTGTCTCGGACATTACATGTATATCTCTACATGGTTCTTTACTTAGCTGCAATTCATTTTTTTCATGATGAAAACAGATGTGAATTGCACAAGATCCAAAATGCATGTACTTTTAAAACATCTAGTTACATATCTTAAAAAAAACACTTAAATATTGCGATAAATTCACTTTGAATAAACTAGTGTTAAAGGTTTTCTTGCAGATCTACTATAATCGGTGCAAGGTTTAATAAAATGTCTGGTTGTTTAATATACAAATATCCACTATTTACGAACACAAAACATGACTTAAGAAGGTCAACTACTTAACAACATGGGATCAAGTTTAGTTACACCGATCAGGACGGATTAGTAATGTAGGATTTTAGTTCAGAAGTGACCTGCAGATTATAAATGTTAGGTATTAGTGCAATGTTAATCAGGAATTTATACGTTGTGACTACAGCCGTTAAATGGTATTGATAGAAATATTGGAATTTAAACTTAGACATATCTATGACTTTGAAGTCAAACATCACAAAAGAAAGTTTGTTTTGTTTTTATACTGATGTAATATGCTCATTTGGCACGGAGTACTGGAAACCTGACGTATCCTTGAAATACCTTTATTTATAACAAACATTTGTGAAAGCATTGGAAATGCCGACGAAAACTCGTATAAAGTTTCCAAAGATTGTAAGTATTTGCCCCTTTTATTCAAACATTTGATGATGTTTTTCTATAAACACGTGTAAAACTAGTGATACTACTACAAAAACTACTACCACTACTACTTCTGCTACTTCTAATACAACAACAACTACTACTGCTTCTGCTACTTCTAATACAACAACTACTACTACTTCTATGACTGCTACTTCTACAACTACTACAACATTATTATTATACTACAACTACCACTATTACTATTTCTTTTATACTTATTTTCTACAATTTCTACAACTTTTACTATTATCCATTGAACTACAACCCCCACTTCTAATACTTAAAGTACTGTTGTTACATGATTTCCAATTTCCTTTGTTTATAAATAATTTTTAAAAAAATCATAACAAAGTAAAACAGTTTATTAGTTATCGCACCGACTGAGACTCAACCAAACGTGAGCGATTGGACCGAATGATGACTCATATCGTCCACTCTCAGCCAAGATAATTTTTACAACCATAAGAAATTATTGTAAAGTTGAGCAGATGAGATGAAGTGGTTAAAAATCGGTGACTCTAACCCCTGGTGTCATGGGCCCATATGCGCATTTGAAACTGCAAAATATTCAATGCACTGCCTGGTTTCCTTCTAGCGGCCGCCGATCAGGGAGCCGACGTACACCAGAGAGCCGACGACAATGAGTCTGGCAACCACGACTAAAAAACCTCTCTTCCAAACCCCTGACGATAACGATGGTTCTAATGGAGACGGTTACTCGTTCGTAGCCGCCATTGATATTGGCACATCATTCTCGGGCTATGCTTACACTCCAAGGCGAGATGGCAAGGCAATCGCACAGCAAATAAGTGGGTAGTACTGGGTTTTCTTTTTTGTTTTGATATATCATACTATCATACGGAAAGTAGTTCCTGTTTAGCTACAATGACAATGTCGAGACATAATCAGAAAAGAAGCACATCGACTGGATATACTCATCGCTGCACCAACAGTCAGAAATATTTCCAAAATGATTAAAGAATGTGCAAGAAGAGCTCGTGTATCTGGCACGGTCGTGCCATTTCGGGAAAAAAAAGAACTTTCTGAACGATATGAAATCACATAATTGAGGCTTAGTTTTAGCATTTTATTTTTTACAATTGTCAGCTCTGGACCGAGGCTATACACATCTGGCATTTAGCTGTAGCCGGCTCACATGTAGTCTGATTTTGTTTCAGATTGGTCAACATAGAATTACAACTAAAGTATGAGCAATAAGATGCAAAGAGCAGTGATTCTAGCACACCATTGTTTGATCATACACTTTATGTACCTTTATAAAGTCTCCGTTATAGATCCGTATGGGGTTGTTTTTGTTTGTTTTTCAATTTATTTGTTAAATTTTTGTTCAGTAATGAACCGACCCTGGTTGACAGCGGACAAGTCCAACACAACAATACGAACCCCATCGTGCCTGCTGCTGAATGAGAAGAAAGAGTTCCAGGCGTATGGATACGAAGCAGAAAGACAGTATCTAGACTTGTTGAAAGAAGGAAAACAAAACCAAGTCCTGTACTTCAAGCACTTTAAGGCTAAGCTTCACGGCGTAAAGGTACATTGCAGTTTGTTGTTATTCCCCTTGGGTTCAGCTTCGCACCTTCAACCAATCCTTCAGTCATACGTTACGATAAGGTACTTGCAGGTATTCATTTTTCATTCCGTTTAAATTTAAAACACGCGTGGAAGTAAAAGGACTGTAGTCATCATATATACTTAGAGCCAAATGGCTTGTCCTTTTTACTCAAACATTTCAAAGGACAGCTGAACTAAAATTGATTTTTGTCTTTCACATACAAATATTAATCGAATGTTAAAGTTAAGAGAGACTATTTTCATGATGATGATCATCATCGTTGTCGTCGTCTCCATCATCATTATCGTTACCATTTAGTATTCATACATGATCATGGCATATTGCAGGACCTCCGCTGTAACTCACTCATCACCGATGAGAATGGTCACACTTTCTCGGCTTTGAAGGTTTTCTCCATAACTATCCGATTCCTGAAAAGCCAAGTGTTGAACAGTTTGTGCCTCAGTGGTAACGATGTCAAAGACCACAATGTACGCTGGGTCCTTACCGTACCGGCAATGTGGCCAGAGCTGTCCAAACAGTTCATGAGGAGGGCTGCTGAAAAGGTTTGTATTTCGTTGGTGGTAGGGGTTTAGTTTTGCTGTTTTCCTTTTAATGTATAACGAGACATTAACTGCACTGTCTTGGTCCGAGCTGTTAGAATTTGAGAACGATTCATTGGCCAATTTGTTAGTCACATTTAATTTTGATATAGTCGTCTCTGAGATCCACTGAGAGAAAAACATAACTTAATTAAAATCACCTGACGCCCGTCGGGCAGAGGAAGAAACCACATGCAATTAGTTTTTTAGGCGTGAAAAAAATGCTTAAATTAGTTCCTATATAAATTCCTATTCCTATTGACCTTCATCTAGAAGGATCTTTCTTCATTTTTACACATTATTTTCTTCTATAAAACATTCCAACGATTCACTATCTTTCAAGTGGAAGTCCTCCTAATAGATATCTAACCCTTGTGACTTCCAGGCGGGTATTCCTGGGTCCATGTTGAAGCTATGTCTCGAACCAGAAGCAGCTTCCATTTTCTGCCAGAACGTGCCATCAAGTAAACTTAAAGACAAGCTGCCAATCATGAAATCAGGCTCGCGATATATCATGGCTGATCTTGGGGGTAAGTTATATGACCATATACCATAATATGAGCATATACCATATGGTCATGTTTTCAGAATACTTTCCAGTTTTCACACACTAAGCTCAGTACTACCCGCTTCTTTTGAAATCACTTTACTGGACAAAAAGATGCGTGTGTTCGTTCCATAATCTAGAAGTTTCTGCAGCGTGTTGATGAGTTTGTTGATGTAAATGCTGATATTTTTGTTGTTGTTGTTGTTGTCGCTTCTTTTGCGTTTGTCTACTTTATGATGATGGAGAGAAGGAGGAGGAAGAGGATAATAATGATGGTGGTAGTGTTGTTGATGATGACGATGCCGAAATAATGGTTGATGATAATTTGTCTTTCAAAAGGTGGGTTGACGGACATCGTACTCCACGAAAAGCGGAAAGACGGCATGAGGGAAATCAGTCGTGGCGGCGGCGCCAAACTTGGCTCAACTGCGGTAGATAATATTTTTGTCCAGTTCCTCTTCAAACTCTTCGGTGATAAGATCATGGCTGAATTTATGAGCAGATACAAGAAGGAGTTTTTCTTATTGATGAGGGAATTTGAAGAGCAGAAGCGACTCATCACACCAAGAACAAGTAGTTCAATCGAACTGAAGCTACCAGCCTGTCTTCAGCTTCTATGCCAAAAGGAACAGTATAACGACAATCTGGAAAACCTGGTATTCCGATCAGTTTATAAAGGAAAAGTGAAAATTTCTCAGCAGAGAATGACTATCGATGCCGTATTAGGTAATGAGTTCTTCAGAGCAATATCACTAGAAATTGCAAAGCTTATTGAGCATTTTCTCACACACGCGAACGCCGCAGCGGAGGTTACTGTTTTAGTATTAAGTGGCGCATGTGCACAGTCCGAAGTAGTTCAAGAATTTATACACAATGCTATTGTTGGCAAGACGCAAGTCAAGCATATGGTCGTGCCACCCGAAACAGACGTGGCCGTTTTGAAAGGTGCTGTCTTATTTGGCCACAACCCTGAAAGCATTGCCTCCCGTGTCAACCGGTTCACCACCGGATTGAAACTCGCTCGGCTTTACAATCCGGAAATGCACCAGGAATCCCGACGATCTACGTTACAAGGTGTGGAGTATGTTTTTGACATATTTTCACCATTTTTGACCGTTGGTACCCGAGTGCCAACTGGGTTTGTGTCACACCAAGCATTGACATCAACAGAACCGGGACAAAAGAAGATCGAGATCGATGTCTATTGCTCTAACCAGCTTGGCCATAACTTTATCACAGACGAGGGAAGTGAACGTCTGGGCAAGATCGATTACCTGATTCCGGAACCTTCCGACGAAGCCCGAACGATTTATATTGATTTCGTCCTCGGCGACACGGAGATGGTTTTGTACGTTATAGACAAGAAGACAATGACTAAAACAAAATATTTCTTTCCTACACTTGCGGAGAAATAGCTGTTGTAGACTCAAGTGTTTGTTGAAAGTACTTCAAAATCTCTATAATTGTTATTTATTTTTTAAACATATCTTTACATTGTTCAAATATCTAGAACTTGATGCGGTACATTTTTTACTCAATCTTGTTAATTATCATATCATACCAGATCTATATTTCGGAAAATAATTCAAATGCTTATGTTTTAAGTTTATTGTTTATTGATAACACATTAACACACAGGGTGTGGTATGGACTTACATGTACACAGTGACGTTGTCTATACACTACACTGTTCTAGATAATGTTTTTGGAATAAAATTGAGAATGTCGCTTTCCCCTGAGTACGTAGGGCGAGTATCGTAGGCACGTAGGCCGAATAACACTTGTTATGTAATAAAGCATTTAATTATTAAAATATGTATTAATTAACCAAAACTCAACTATTCATGGGGTATATTTGTCAACGTCAACACAAATCATTTAGACAAGTCTCCATAAAGGATTACGAAAGCATGTCGGAAATAGAGAGTGTCTAATGATTTTTACTAGTGCTAATTTAGAATTTTAATCGTATGCTTATACCTCTATATAGAGCTAGTTCAAATGTGTATACACAATGATGGAATTAAAGCTGTAGTTATATTTTAGTATTCAACATAAATAATGTTGCTTTCTCATATTTTCGTATTCAACATAAATAATTTTCCTGTACCAGTTTGTTTCACTGATATATATTTACAGTATTTTCATACTGGTCCTTTTTATTAGTTGATCAAATCGCCGTATTTACCGGTTTAGTATCGATCCCTTTTCTCTGATTTAAGTCAAGGTTTCATATCATACAGGTATTGTTGTCTTTGTATTATTGATAAAAGCAAGATATAGTGTGTAATTAAACACACACTATGTAATTGACAATGATTAATAATAAAATATAGCAAATATAAAAACTATGAATGCTGTCCAATACTGGATGTGCAGTGAAAGGAAATATGCAGTGAAGCCCGGATGTTATTCTTCAGACGTCTTATTTCGCATTATTCCTATAATAATTCTTATGTTAAATATATCTATTTGATATAAGTATAATGAACATATTCACAATTCTGATAATTATGACGACTTCCAGCCAGAACTTCGAGACATTCCAGACATCCATTACAAATCTTGAATACAATCTACTCTCTGCAGCTGGAAGATATTATCGCATGAAAAAGTCTAGCTTGACGACAAATTTAAACCGTTTTGAGGAGCTTGAAGAAGGAATGCTATCGAATTTTACAGTAAATTTTCTTTATGTTTGGTCCTATTCTGCATCAAACATTTAGAATAATGATTGTGCATATAACTGTTATGGTAGAAAAAAAATTCTGGCCATCTTTATTGTTTAAACTGTAATCCGATAAAATTGCAAACTTTCGATACAATACAATTAGTAACAATTAAGCAACTTTCTTTTCGAGAAAGGTCGACTGAGTCGATAGTCTTTTTTGAAATTGTGATTCCGACAGTTTGGATAATATTTTCTCGCAAAATATTGTTGTCACCGGAAACAAAATTCCATGAAATGTTGTTTATTGATTTCCCCCCTATATCCATGTGATCAGTAAAGCATAACGCCCCACTTGTTTTAACAAAAATGTACTTCCTATCCAAGCCGCGCTGCACAGTTATATATTTTAAACTAAGAAAATCATGCGACCACTTACATTTGAGATCACGATACATGATCATCAGTGTAATCAGTTCTGACGTCGATATCTATGTCATCTGAAATCCCCATAGTGCTTATTTATAGACTTGGAAATAATGGCCATTTAAGGACATATATTTTACTATTTGTACTGTCTAACAATTGAGCTAATGTTATATACATTTTTTACTTACACTTAATTATAAGTTTTTGCAGCAATTATGCAAAGTTCCCAGAATAGAGGTAAGATGTTGTTACATGTATAAGGTAAAGGCAAACTGTCGAATATTACGATTAAGAAACATAACCGTCTAAGTCCTCGCAGCTATAATGGCGCACGATGTCCATTCTACTTTCCCTTTGTCAGTCTCTTTACGTACTCATTACTTGCATTCATTGCCTTCGTAGTGGCGAGTGGTGTATAGTTGTGCATAAGGTGAGATTAAACTGCATTCATTGTTCGTTCCAAAGTTATTTTACTTGGAAAATCCTTGTGCAAACAATCTCTTCTCTAAGTTTTAGTATTAGTCGATTTGTGTATATACCAAATACTATATAGCAAAGATCACTATAATAAAACTTCGTGAACTGGAGTTATTCCCCTTCGTTATGTTCTTAGCAAGTTCTAAGTTGACATTCGAAGTATAATGCTCTGCAGTACTTTTGTACGTTTTTTTTTTGTTTTTGTTTAGGCGAATACAATCTGCTTCAAACTATCGGATGGCACCTTTAAAGCTTAAAAAGTCCAACTTGTATTGGTAGATAAAGACCCAACAGTGTCTAGGAGGAAGCACCATCGTACCGCAGTTCAGTTAAAAAGAGTCCTGCATGTTTATCCGCCCCTCCTGGACAATTTTTTATGCTTCATTTTTTCCGGACAAACCTCTTGTACAAATATGTACTTGTGTTTGGTACGAAGACACTTGCGTATGGTATGATTGAGAATTGTGAAGTAGATTGCAAAGTCAAATTATATCTAATCATTTAAGCTTAAGCTCTGATAAAGTCTTGACTTGTAAGCTCTGATTAAGACTTGACTTGTAAGCTCTGATTAAGTCTTGACTTGTAAGTTCTGATTAAGACTTGACTTGTAAGCTCTGATTAAGACTCTACTTGTAAGCTCTAATTAAGTCTTGAATTGTCAGCTCTGATTAAGACTTGACTTATAAGATCTGATTTAGACTTGAATTGTCAGCTCTGATTAAGTCTCGACTTATAAGCTCTGATTAAGACTTGACTTGTAAGTTCTGATTAGGACTTGACTTGTAAGCTCTGATTAAGTTTTGACTAGTTAGCTCTGATTAAGTCTGGACTTGTAAGCTCTGATTAAGTCTTGACTTGTAATTGTAAGCTCTGATTAAGTCTTGACTTGTAAGTTCTGATTAAGTCTTGACTTGTAAGCTCTGATTAAGTCTTGACTTGTAAGCTCTGATTAAGACTTGACTTGTAAGTTCTGATTAAGTCTTGACTTGTAAGCTCTGATTAAGTCTTGACTTGTAAGCTCTGATTAAGACTTGACTTGTAAGCTCTGATTAAGTCTTGACTTGTAAGCTCTAATTAAGCCTTGACTTGTAAGTTCTGACTAAGACTTGACTAATAAGCTCTGATTAAGTCTTGACTTGTAAGCTCTGGTTAAGTCTTGACTTGTAAGCTCTGATTAAGACTTGACCTGTAAGCTCTGGTTAAGCCTTGACTTGGAAGATAAGGTTTCGACTTGACTTCATGAGACAAACTCATAGTCGGGTTTTAAACGTTTTGAAAGAAAATAATAACTAAAGTCACAATGATGTCACCATATCTTTATTTGATTCATATGAAATGATGTTAATAAAACTGTTCACAGTAGTAATTAATATTTGAAGATTTGTACCAATTTACCGAAAGTAGAACAACTCACAAATTCGAACAAAGTCGGATTATTTTCTCTATTACTACAACTTTCTTCCGGTTAATGTTTGCTTTTTTATACATTGATAACTATTATTCAACACCCCGCACATTTAACACAATGAACAAGCATACTAAATATTAAAACGATTGGCATTTTGTCTTATGGGCAAACCTTTTATCTAAGACCTTTGTATCTAGACAGTGGATAGATAAAAACTCATGATTGTCTTGCGTGTCATCAACAGTGCGTGGATATGCAAAGGAGCCTTCGACAATCTCATTGTTATTAAAATATTGCTCGGCAAAAAGCAAACTACGGTATCGATGCGAACAGCATAGCAGCTTTAGGTTATTTGATGTACGGTTTATATTGTACAAAAATTATATTAAAGTGCAAACCAATGGTTTCCGATCTTCTCTTCAAGTCACAGAGAATGAAACAGTAATTGTCTAAAACCACGAGCAAGCCTAGCAATAACATGTAACATGGTCCCAGGCGACATGCATGCATTGTTCCTACCCATATTTATACAAAACAAATTGAGGCAAATATGAGTGGTAAATATGAAAAAACATGCAAAAATCATTCATTAGGTAATAAAACAAGTGAATACGCCAGAAAGACATGTCTCTCTGTTTAATTACATATTTTGCTTTTGGTAGCTAATACATAATTAAATATTTTATAAATATAATTCTATTTTCTTTCTAAATTACTAAAAAGCAAAGCGGGCATCATGACAAAACGGGATTTATTACAAATTGGTAACCGAAAAAGGTTACAAAAGGCATTGCGTCCATCCAAGCCTTTTTTGACAACTTTGGTGCTTCTGTTATTTCTCTATTTCCGGAAAGGTGTTTTTGAACCTAGATGCTGTTTTACGGTCGGTTATATTTATAACAAGTTCAGTGTCCCCGAAAATAAACTCGATATAGATCGTTCTTTCCTCCTTCGATGGGTTGGGAATCTGGTATTCCACTTTGCCTAACAGCCAACAATTTTTGTCCGTGACATACGTCGGCTCCAGCTCAGTCGAAAAGTATACGTCGATTTCAATAACCTTCTGAAAAGGCTCTATGGAGGTCAAAGAGTCGTAGGACATGAATCCGACCGGAGCACGCGTTCCGGCTGTGACAAATGGGCAGAAAATATCCGTGATAAAATCTATGCCGTGAAGATTCACTTGTTTGTCAGCAGGGTGAATATCAGGATTAAACAGTTTCGCCTTACGAAGACCGTACGTGTATCGTATAACTCGCTGGAAGATGCTTCGTTGACGGTGTCCAAAGAGGACAGCGCCTTTCAAAACAGCTATTTCCGGTTCTGGAGGGACAACAATGCTTTTGATCTTTGTCTTTTCTTCAAGTTCTTGTTTAACAATCTCTTGCAATAAGGGTGATTCTGCCATTCCGCCAACCAGAACTAGATGCGTACAGTCCTTAGCGTGCGTTTCCGTAAGCACGTTACGGATGCATCTTGCAATCTCTGTGCAAGTAGAGCGGAACAGGTCTCCAATCAACGACACGTCAATCTGCATCTTATTGTCAACTACCTTTACCTTTTCTCTATACACTGACTTAGCAATAACATTCGCCGGTGATTCACTGTTGTGCTTCTGTCGGCATATACGTTCCAAGCCAACGGGTATGCGTATTGAAACAGTACCACCCATTGTTTGCTTCAATGTCCGTTTTGCGTTATCAAAGTCCCTCGACAATTCTAATACTTCAACCTGATTCTCTTCCAGGAATTCCCTTACAACAGGAGCACTGAGGAGTCGAACAAGGAATTGCAGGAAGGCATTTTCCACGTGGCATGCGCCGACATTTGTGCCACCTCCTTTGTTCATTTCTTTTAAGCGACCATCGGGGCGTTTAAGATGATACACAATATCAGTGATGCCACCTACAAAGAACATAATTTATTTATCATTATCAACAAAATTATTTCTTTATTTTTTTCCAAATCCGATGAAGCGTATTGTATTTGCATTTCTTTGTTAGCATGCTTTGTGTAAGTCTGTTAAAAGCGTTTTACGTTAAATTTTGAGACTCTCTTTAGTTCCAGCAAATACATTGGTAAAATATAAACTGCGCGACACTTGCCACCATGCACGAAGATTGCATCAAATTTAAATTGTATTTTTCTTCTAAAGTTGTATATGTAAGTCTATGTGTCTGCAAACGAAAAAAACAAATCTTACAATAAAGGTTCGAACAAGTGTGGTATTTACACTAAATGGATAACGATTAGTTAGGAACAAACTGTGTACTGTTTTTTGTTTGTTTTGTTTTTTGTGTGTGCTTTTGTGTAAATTATTAAATTAGACAACTCTTACCGCCTATATCAGCCAGGACATAGGTGGCGCCTGGGTTTGTGATTGGCAGCTTTGGGGCGCCCTTCACGTGAGCGAGATTCTGGCAGTAAACAGAGGCCACTTCCGGCTCCAGGGCAAGTTTGAGACGCTCTCCGGGGATGCCAGCCTGAAAATATAAAGGGATTAAAGTTGAAATTAAAAGCACCTCGTACCTGAACACCTGAAGAGGACTGTAGCATTTGCCGAATTGGTGGGTTCAAGACCAAGCCCTCAACGCCACTTCTTGTGCTTGATGGAAGGGGTTTCCATGTTACGGCCGTGTTACTTGATTTTTTATTTGATATTTTCGTGGTCTTCTTTCTCCACCAGCATTGTAGAAAGCTGTCATATCAACCCCATGTATGTCAGCGCTACATTTATTTATAACAAAACAAACAACAAACCTGTACAGCTGCTTGGCGCATAAACTGTTTGGCCACATCGCACCAGCTCGCTGGAACTGTCACCATCCATTTGATGTCTTCAGTGGATATATCACGGCCACGCATCCGCAAAGCATTTAGTAGATGTCCCTTCAAGTAGCGGATGGACAGGGCAAACACTTTAACAGCAGGAAACGTCTTTCCGCTTTCGTCTTTGAGGTGTTGGGAGAACTTAATAGTCTGAATGTAGAAGAGATTGAAAGATATGAGTTTGTTATTATTACTGTAAAGAACTTTCAGTTTCACACATCCAACACATCAACCGACGTTAATATAATCTTGATTTTCTTCTTTATTTTATAAAACTAATAAATATATTAATATTAGTAAGTGATTCATCGAGAGAAAATAACAGTTACAATAAGTGTACATATTTCTTAAAATAAAGTTTATTTTGTTTTGAAATACAAAGACTTGTCAGAAAAACATAGATGTACATTTATTAAATTATTTTGGAAATATACGAATGAGGAAATATGACAAAGTCCTGTGAGCATCTCAACATATACCAAAATTTGAAAAGGCACAAAACAGGTTTTCACTTGCAAGCCAAATTGTAAATGTAAGAACAAATTTGTTATTAGTCATTAATCAAACCCAACAGTTATCGCCCTGGAACGGTCAGCTCTTACATCGCACATCGTTTGAAAGATCAGAACATACAGGTACCAAACAAAGACAAAATTCAATTACACAATATTCAGCATAAGAAAACATGTTTGTTCCAATTTAAAATTTGGCCAAACGATCTGGGTAAAGCTGGTACAGTTTTTTCATATTTGGTTAGAAAATAACAACACAAATGTATGCATAATGCTTAAGTCGAATTAATGCTATGCTTACATGGTTGCCACTAAGTTTCGATTTGAACCGTCGGAAGAAGAAGCAGCGATGGTGGCGACCCTGGTGGGCGAGTTCGGAGAACCTTTTCTCGGCTTCGTAGCCAAACGCTTCGAACTCTCGTTTCTCGTTCAGTAGCAGATGAGAGGGAGTCTTAAAAGTCGAGATGGCATTTTTCTCTCCCGTGCTCCAAAGGGCAATCCCGACGATCTACGTTACAAGGTGTGGAGTATGTTTTTGACATATTTTCACCATTTTTGACCGTTGGTACCCGAGTGCCAACTTGGTTTGTGTCACACCAAGCATTGACATCAACAGAACCGGGACAAAAGAAGATCGAGATCGATGTCTATTGCTCTAACCAGCTTGGCCATAACTTTATCACAGACGAGGGAAGTGAACGTCTGGGCAAGATCGATTACCTGATTCCGGAACCTTCCGACGAAGCCCGAACGATTTATATTGATTTCGTCCTCGGCGACACGGAGATGGTTTTGTACGTTATAGACAAGATGACAATGACTAAAACAAAATATTTCTTTCCTACACTTGCGGAGAAATAGCTGTTGTAGACTCAAGTGTTTGTTGAAAGTACTTCAAAATCTCTATAATTGTTATTTAATTTTTAAACATATCTTTACATTGTTTAAATATCTAGAACTTGATGCGGTACATTTTTACTCAATTTTGTTAATTATCATATCATACCAGATCTATATTTCGGAAAATAATTCAAATGCTTATGTTTTAAGTTTATTGTTTATTGATAACACATTAACACACAGGGTGTGGTATGGACTTACATGTACACAGTGACGTTGTCTATACACTACGGTTCTAGATAATGTTTTTGGAATAAAATAGAGAATTGTCGCCTTCCCCTGAGTACGTAGGGCGAGTATCGTAGGCACGTAGGCCGAATAACACTTGTTATGTAATAAAGCATTTAATTACCGGTATTAAAATATGTATTAATTAACCAAAACTCAACTATTCATGGGGTATATTTGTCAACGTCAACACAAATCATTTAGACAAGTCTCCATAAAGGATTACGAAAGCATGTCGGAAATAGAGAGTGTCTAATGATTTTTACTAGTGCTAATTTAGAATTTTAATCGTATGCTTATACCTCTGTATAGAGCTAGTTCAAATGTGTATACACAATGATGGAATTAAAGCTGTAGTTATATTTTAGTATTCAACATAAATAATGTTGCTTTCTCATATTTTCGTATTCAACATAAATAGTTTTCCTGTACCAGTTTGTTTCACTGCTATATATTTACAGTATTTTCATACTGGTCCTTTTTATTAGTTGATCAAATCGCCGTATTTACCGGTTTAGTATCGATCCCTTTTCTCTGATTTAAGTCAAGGTTTCATATCATACAGGTATTGTTGTCTTTGTATTATTGATAAAAGCAAGATATAGTGTGTAATTAAACACACACTATGTAATTGACAATGATTAATAATAAAATATAGCAAATATAAAAACTATGAATGCTGTCCAATACTGGATGTGCAGTGAAAGGAAATATGCAGTGAAGCCCGGATGTTATTCTTCAGACGTCTTATTTCGCATTATTCCTATAATAATTCTTATGTTAAATATATCTATTTGATATAAGTATAATGAACATATTCACAATTCTGATAATTATGACGACTTCCAGCCAGAACTTCGAGACATTCCAGACATCCATTACAAATCTTGAATACAATCTACTCTCTGCAGCTGGAAGATATTATCGCATGAAAAAGTCTAGCTTGACGACAAATTTAAACCGTTTTGAGGAGCTTGAAGAAGGAATGCTATCGAATTTTACAGTAAATTTTCTTTATGTTTGGTCCTATTCTGCATCAAACATTTAGAATATTATGTTATGGTAGAAAAAAAATTCTGGCCATCTTTTTTGTTTAAACTGTAATCCGATATAATTGCAAACTTTCGATACAATACAATTAGTAACAATTAAGCAACTTTCTTTTCGACAAAGGTCGACTTAGTCGATAGTCTCTTTTGAAATTGTGATTCCGACAGTTTGAATAATAATTTCTCGCAAAATATTGTTGTAACCGGAAACAAAATTCCATGAAATGTTGTTTATTGATTTCCCCCCTATATCCATGTGATCAGTAAAGCATAACGCCCCACTTGTTTTAACAAAAATGTACTTCCTATCCAAGCCGCGCTGCACAGTTAAGATATTTTAAACTAAGAAAATTATGCGACCACTTACATTTGAGATCACGATACATGATCATCAGTGTAATCAGTTCTGACGTCGATATCTATGTCATCTGAAATCCCCATAGTGCTTATTTATAGACTTGGAAATAATGGCCATTTAAGGACATATATTTTACTATTTGTACTGTCTAACAATTGAGCTAATGTTATATACATTTTTTACTTACACTTCATTATAAGTTTTTGCAGCAATTATGCAAAGTTCCCAGAATAGAGGTAAGATGTTGTTACATGTATAAGGTAAAGGCAAACTGTCGAATATTACGATTAAGAAACATAACCGTCTAAGTCCTCGCAGCTATAATGGCGCACGATGTCCATTCTACTTTCCCTTTGTCAGTCTCTTTACGTACTCATTACTTGCATTCATTGCCTTCGTAGTGGCGAGTGGTGTATAGTTGTGCATAAGGTGAGATTAAACTGCATTCATTGTTCGTTCCAAAGTTATTTTACTTGGAAAATCCTTGTGCAAACAATCTCTTCTCTAAGTTTTAGTATTAGTCGATTTGTGTATATACCAAATACTATATAGCAAAGATCACTATAATAAAACTTCGTGAACTGGAGTTATTCCCCTTCGTTATGTTCTTAGCAAGTTCTAAGTTGACATTCGAAGTATAATGCTCTGCAGTACTTTTGTACGTTTTTTTTTTGTTTTTGTTTAGGCGAATACAATCTGCTTCAAACTATCGGATGGCACCTTTAAAGCTTAAAAAGTCCAACTTGTATTGGTTGATAAAGACCCAACAGTGTCTAGGAGGAAGCACCATCGTACCGCAGTTCAGTTAAAAAGAGTCCTGCATGTTTTTCCGCCCCTCCTGGACAATTTTTTATGCTTCATTTTTTCCGGACAAACCTCTTGTACAAATATGTACTTGTGTTTGGTACTAAGACACTTGCGTATGGTATGATTGAGAATTGTGAAGTAGATTGCAAAGTCAAATTATATCTAATCATTTAAGCTTAGGCTCTGATAAAGTCTTGACTTGTAAGCTCTGATTAAGACTTGACTTGTAAGCTCTGATTAAGTCTTGACTTGTAAGCTCTGATTAAGACTCTACTTGTAAGCTCTGATTAAGTCTTGACTTGTAAGTTCTGATAAAGTCTTGACTTGTAAGCTCTGATTAAGACTTTACTTGTAAGCTCTGATTAAGACTCTACTTGTAAGCTCTGATTAAGTCTTGACTTGTCAGCTCTGATTAAGACTTGACTTATAAGATCTGATTTAGACTTGACTTGTAAGCTCTGATTAAGTCTCGACTTGTAAGCTCTGATTAAGACTTGACTTGTAAGTTCTGATTTAGACTTGACTTGTAAGCTCTGATTAAGTCTTGACTTGTAAGCTCTGATTAAGTCTTGACTTGTAAGTTCTGATTAAGTCTTGACTTGTAAGTTCTGATTAAGTCTTGACTTGTAAGCTCTAATTAAGCATTGACTTGTAAGCTCTGATTATGTCTTGACTTGTAAGCTCTGATTAAGACTTGACCTGTAAGCTCTGGTTAAGCCTTGACTTGGAAGATAAGATTTCGACTTGACTTCATGAGACAAACTCATAGTCGGGTTTTAAACGTTTTGAAAGAAAAAAATAACTAAAGTCACAATGATGTCACCATATCTTTATTTGATTCATATGAAATGATGTTAATAAAACTGTTCACAGTAGTAATTAATATTTGAAGATTTGTACCAATTTACCGAAAGTAGAACAACTGACAAATCCGAACAAAGTCGGATTATTTTCTCTATTACTACAGCTTTCTTCCGGTTAATGTTTGCTTTTTTATACATTGATAACTATTATTCAACACCCCGCACATTTAACACAATGAACAAGCATACTAAATATTAAAACGATTGGCATTTTGTCTTTTGGGCAAACCTTTTATCTAAGACCTTTGTATCTAGACAGAGGATAGATAAAAACTCATGATTGTCTTGCGTGTCATCAACAATGCGTGGATATGCAAAGAAGCCTTCGACAATCTCATTGTAATTAAAATATTGCTCGGCAAAAAGCAAACTACGGTATCGATGCGAACAGCATAGCAGCTTTAGGTTATTTGATGTACGGTTTATATTGTACAAAAATTATATTAAAGTGCAAACCAATGGTTTCCGATCTTCTCTTCAAGTCACAGAGATTGAAACAGTAATTGTCTAAAACCACGAGCAAGCCTAGCAATAACATGTAACATGGTCCCAGGCGACATGCATGCATTGTTCCTACCCGTATTTATACAAAACAAATTGAGGCAAATATGAGTGGCAAATATGAAAAAACATGCAAAAATCATTCATTAGGTAATAAAACAAGTGAATACGCCAGAAAGACATGTCTCTCTGTTTAATTACATTTTTTGCTTTTGGTAGCTAATACATAATTAAATATTTTATAAATATAATTCTATTTTCTTTCTAAATTACTAAAAAGCAAAGCGGGCATCATGACAAAACGGGATTTATTACAAAATGGTAACCGAAAAAGGTTACAAAAGGCATTGCGTCCATCCAAGCCTTTTTTGACAACTTTGGTGCTTCTGTTATTTCTCTATTTCCGGAAAGGTGTTTTTGAACCTAGATGCTGTTTTACGGTCGGTTATATTAATAACAAGTTCAGTGTCCCCGAAAATAAACTCGATATAGATCGTTCTTTCCTCCTTCGATGGGTTGGGAATCTGGTATTCCACTTTGCCTAACAGCCAACAATTTTTGTCCGTGACATACGTCGGCTCCAGCTCAGTCGAAAAGTATACGTCGATTTCAATAACCTTCTGAAAAGGCTCTATGGAGGTCAAAGAGTCGTAGGACATGAATCCGACCGGAGCACGCGTTCCGGCTGTGACAAATGGGCAGAAAATATCCGTGATAAAATCTATGCCGTGAAGATTCACTTGTTTGTCAGCAGGGTGGATATCAGGATTAAACAGTTTGGCCTTACGAAGACCGTACGTGTATCGTATAACTCGCTGGAAGATGCTTCGTTGACGGTGTCCAAAGAGGACAGCGCCTTTCAAAACAGCTATTTCCGGTTCTGGAGGGACAACAATGCTTTTGATCTTTGTCTTTTCTTCAAGTTCTTGTTTAACAATCTCTTGCAATAAGGGTGATTCTGCCATTCCGCCAACCAGAACTAGATGCGTACAGTCCTTAGCGTGCGTTTCCGTAAGCACATTACGAATGCATCTTGCAATCTCTGTGCAAGTAGAGCGGAACAGGTCTCCAATCAACGACACGTCAATCTGCATCTTATTGTCAACTACCTTTACCTTTTCTCTATACACTGACTTAGAAATAACATTCGCCGGTGATTCACTGTTGTGCTTCTGTCGGCAAATACGTTCCAAGCCAACGGGTATGCGAATTGAAACAGTACCACCCTTTGTTTGCGTCAAAGTCCGTTTTGCGTTATCAAAGTCCCTCGACAATTCTAACACTTCAACTTGATTCTCTTCCAGGAATTCTCTTACGACAGGAGCACTGAGGAGTCGAACAAGGAATTGCAGGAAGGCATTTTCCACGTGGCATGCGCCGACATTTGTGCCACCTCCTTTGTTCATTTCTTTTAAGCGACCATCGGGGCGTTTAAGATGATACACAATATCAGTGATGCCACCTACAAAGAGCATAATTTATTTATCATTATCAACAAAATTATTTCTTTATTTTTGTCCAAATCCGATGAAGCATATTGTATTTGCATTCCTTTGTAAGCATGCTTTGTGTAAGTCCGTTAAAAGGGTTTTACGTTAAATTTATAGGCTCTCTTTAGTTCAAGCAAATACATCGGTAAAAATATAAACTGCGCGACACTTGCCACCATGCACGAAGATGGCATCGAATTTAACTTGTATTTTCCTTCTTAAGTTGTATATGTACATCTATGTGTTTGCGAACGAAAACAAAAACCTTACAATAAGGGTTCGAACATTCTTATAAGTGTGGTATTTACACTAAATGGATAACGATTAGTTAGGAACAAAATTGTGTATGGTTTTTGTTTGTTTGTTTTTGTTGTTTTGTTGCGTGTGTTTTTTTTGTTGTTGTTTTTTTTGTTGTTGTTTTTTGTTGCTGTTTTAAATAGTTAAATAAGACAACTCTTACCGCCTATGTCAGCCAGGACATAGGTGGCGCCTGGGTTTGTGATTGGCAGCTTGGGGGCGCCCTTCACGTGAGCGAGATTTTGGCAGTAAACAGAGGCCACTTCCGGCTCCAGGGCAAGTTTGAGACGCTCCCCGGGGATGCCGGCCTGAAAATATTAGGGATAAAAGTTTAAATTGAAAGACTCTCGTACCAAAACACCTGAAGACGACTGTAGCATTTGCCGAATTGGTTGGTTCAAGACCAAGCCCCCAACGCCACTTCTTGTACATGATGGAAGGGGTTTCCATGTTACGGCCGTGTTACTTGATTCTTTATTTGATGTTTTTGTGTTCTTCTTGCTCCACCAGCATTGTGAAAAGCTGTCATATCGACCCCATGTATGTCAGCGCTACATTTATTTATAACAAAACAAACAAACCTGTACAGCTGCTTGGCGCATAAACTGTTTGGCCACATCGCTCCAGCTCGCTGGAACTGTCACCATCCATTTGATGTCCTCAGTGGATATATCACGGCCACGCATCCGCAAAGCATTTAGTAGATGTCCCTTCAAGTAGCGGATGGACAGGGCAAACACTTTAACAGCAGGAAACGTCTTTCCGCTTTCGTCTTTGAGGTGTTGGGAGGACTTAATAGTCTGAATGTAGAAGAGATTGAAAGATATGAGTTAAATATATTTATATTAGTAAGTGATTCATCTAGAGAAAATCACAGCTACAATAAGTGTACATATTTCTTAAAATAAAGTTTATTTTGTTTTGAAACACAAAGACTTGTCAAAAAAACATAGATGTACATTTATTAAATTATTTTGGAAATATACGAATGAGGAAATATGACAAAGTCCTGTGAACATCGCAACATATACCAAAATTTGAAAAGGCACAAAACAGGTTTTCACATGCAAGCCCCAAATTGTAAATGTAAGAACAAATTTGTTATTAGTCATTAATCAAACCCAACAGTTATCGCCCTGGAACGGCCTGCTCTTACATCGCACATCGTTTGAAATATCAGAACATACAGGTACCAAACAAGTACAAAATTCAATTACACAATATTCAGCAAAAGAAAACATGTTTGTTCCAATTTAAAATTTGGCCAAATGATCTGGGTAAAGCTGGTACAGTCTTTTCATATTTGGTTAGAAAATAACAACACAAATGTATGCATAATGCTTAAGTCGAATTAATGCTATGCTTACATGGTTGCCACTAAGTTTCGATTTGAACCGTCGGAAGAAGAAGCAGCGATGGTGGCGACCCTGGTGGGCGAGTTCGGAGAACCTTTTCTCGGCTTCGTAGCCAAACGCTTCGAACTCTCGTTTCTCGTTCAGTAGCAGATGAGAGGGAGTCTTAAAAGTCGAGATGGCATTTTTCTCTCCCGTGCTCCAAAGGGAATTTAGGATTATGTTATCTACGCTTTCCTCTAAATCTTTTCTGTGTAAAAAGTTATAATAACTCATTAACTGATATTTATATATATATAACATAAATAATGTCAATAAATATTTTCCGTGGATGAAATTAGATTGAATAACATGATCAGAAACAACAATTACAAACTACCACATTTAGTCCCGTATTTACAAAGCAATGAAAGCAAGACTCTAAGAATTGATTTAAGAAACTAGAATATATCTTCAAATTGCTTCAAGAAACACATTTTTTTTAATTGTGCACGCCATTAAGCTTGAATATCTGAAAATATTCATAGCACTCATTTTTTCCTCGACATCCTTAATGCCAGTGCTACGGTATTGTATCAGTTTTATTAATAATAAAAATTGGGTTTTAACATTTTAGTTAAGATATTTGCGTAAGCTTTGGATTTGTTTGAGGTATGATAATGCGATTGTATCTGTGTATTTTGTATATCGATGCACTAACATTTTATATATAAGAGTTGTTGTGCGAGGCATTTTATATTTATATCAAAAGTGGTCGTTTAATAAAGTTATATACATCATGAAATTAATTAATTAATGAGACAAATTATATGTATTGACCTAGTATATATATATATATATATATATATATATATATATATATATATATATATATATATATATATATATATATATATATATATATATATATACTAGATATATACTAGGTCAATACATGTATTGTAGGACGTGACTTATTTATGGCATGAGGCTGTAATCATGGATAAACGATTGTGTTTTCGTGTTATATAATTAAGTTTTAGCAAAATAAAAATGTCATATTAATATGCTACTAAGCGGATATTAAATCGTAATCAATGAACGTATAAACCACCTGTAGCAGTAAGCATATCCGGAGCTTGCAGTCCCTATATCTATAGCCACGACCATGGAGAACACTGAATCATCCAAAGTTAATACCGATGCCCGGGAGCGGGTACTTCCGGCCACTGATGACGTCATGATGATTATGCAGAAATGTAGTCGGTATCTTTCCTGTGTTGACAAAAGAAAAAAGTGTTTGACTTAGTGTGCCGTTTATGCTAAACTAGACCTTAATTCTGCTGGCAGAAATGGCTGCTGAGTCAGTGTTTGAGTTATAGAAAGCCCATACATGGCTTCCGGCTACAAAAAAACTTAAACGTGACCCATATATGCCATTGCCATGAGGCAATCGTCGGCCATTTTGAAAATCTTGTTTGTTGACTAATGATCTGATGAGCGGGGACCCGTTAGGACTGGCTATCTGATTGGAGAAAAAAAGGTTTCACGCAAAAACAGGAGTTCGCAGAAGTGTGCAAATTTCTTGAGTGCGTGTGTTGTAGAAAAAGAACCGTGTAATCCGTTGGTTTCAGTGCATCTTGCAGTTACAGAAATATCGAATTAGCAGACAAAAAAAAAAAAAAACACGAAAAAAGCACGATGGCGCAATAGCAAACATTTCTTTCAGAAATACTTAAAATAATGGACATCGAAACACTCATCGAAATTGATTGTTTAGTATATCTGCGTCCGGAAATTAGTTAATTGAAAAACTAGTAACGGTAGAAGCCTGCCATTTAGTTTTACGCGAAAGATCGTTGTAACGCTTTAGTTTTGACACTTCCGTGATATTTCTTGTTTAGTTAGTGGCATAGGTAGCAGTTACAATAGAACTTAAGTGAGAAATACATCGTATGCTATTTTGTATACCAGACCTTTATGTTTGACACATAGCTACTGAGATATAAGCGAAAATAATCGCAACCTAACAAACCTATGTTTCGTAAATACCCCGAGTGCCCTTAAAGCTGTTTGAGCACGACATAGTGAATTCTTTTTTGGAAAGTTGTAATAAATAAAAAAAATATCAATCCTTCCCTCGGCAGCATAACACAATATTACATTAACATAAATAAAAACAAAAATGTACATAAATTGTGAAGAAATTTACCTGATATATATTCAACGACGACTTGATTGATATTCTTTTTTCCTGTATTAGAGTACATTCATTTTTTTTATAATAACATTAATTTCAAACCCATTCCAATTCCAAAATCCTCATTGTCCATACATTATAAACAATACACCTTGTACTATAAATGTCACCATTCTTCTTGTTTCTACGCCCAGAAATAATCCCTCTTAATACTTAAGAGTATTGATTAAATATTAACAACGTCTAGTCCGTGGTAAGATAATCCATGTATTAAACAGGGAGCACAGAAAGGGAATCGGGACTCATCGACGGTTGTCGTCAAAAGAATTGCGCTCTCTGTAATGCTAAATGGCTAATACAGTTCCAACGTATTATATCAGTTCATTCAGAACTCGTCGGGTATAATTTCGCCTTTCACAAGTTATCCGAAGTATTCCGAATGATATTACTTTTCAATATCCCCGAATACCTATAATATATTATTAATACAATAAGGATGCCAGTATACCACAGTTATTATAAATTCAGTACATCCATTAATTGAACTATGCAACAGGAATATGCTTGGAAATTTATAACGTAAAGAAATAACCATTCTTCAAGACTATAAGGATTGTTACATTTATTTCCTTTGATGGACATTGGACTTTGGTTCCTCAATAACATCTTCACATGAACAGGATGCTACAACCATTTACTCTTCTCTGATCATTTTTGCTTGGTTCAAAAAGTTATTTTCATTTAAAAACAACATTTTTTGTGTAAATCTTCTAATCGAAATATTACCTCTCTCTCATCTATACACTACATACACTTTATTTTTCAATGACCTCACTATTTTCGTCATAACTTATTAAAGAAAATGTCAGCGCTTGGACATTTTTAAAAATTTCAAATCGGTTTTCTTTTCATTGCTTGCATTTGAGAAACCCGTCAGGAAGTGCGAGGTTAGAGCTCTGTAAAACCGATTTAAGCACCCCAGTCGGTCCATATTGCCGACTTACCTTTCCAATGCGGTAACTGTCGGGTTTGCTCTTTTTTAATGACTCATCACAGATTTGTTCTTACTTTTATATTTGGCTTGCATGTGGATACCTTTGTCTTGTGCCTCTTCAAACTTTGGTTTATGTTGCGTTGCTGATAGGACTGTGTCATGTATTCTTATGTGTTGCGCAATGTTCAAAGTCGTGTCAGTATGGCTAAAAATAAATAAATAAAAAATAAGAGTCAGCAAATTACAGCGAAAGGGAACGAGGACGAAACACGAAAATAGACCAAGGCCGAATTGTTTTCTCACAGTACCCGGATTGCACGTGATTGTCTGATCTTCCCGCGCTAGGGAATTGTATTGGATGTCGGTATAGTGCAGGTAATGCATTTCGTTGTTTTCTGACAAAGTTCTAAAAGTATAAATAATTTCAGATTGATAATGCTATATAAAGGTAGCAGTTTTTATTATTGACGAGTTCATAAGCATGTTTGTTTTTTTCAATATGATAAGTCTACCATTGTTGTGGCAGCGTTTTAAAGTGTTTTACTGTTCAACTTTTCATTTTGAATGTTGTTAAATGCTATGTCCACTTACATATATACATAGATTGCAATGGTCATCAGGTAGAGGATTTTTCCTGGTGTTCAACACATGTTTACACAAATATATTGTAACTTGGGATCCCATGTAAATTGGTTGCATTTGTATGAAAACTTTGCAGCAGATAATGTGATCATAGCTTCAGCACTGACTTTGATACATATTTTTCCCATTTCAGATAACTTTTAACACTTTAATACATTCATTTATGCATATTTCTCAGTTAAATATGGAAGTAATAGGACATTTTAATGCTCTGTGGATGTAGCTACTAGGTAGGTGGGAATGCATAAATACTCAAAACATACTAAAAATGAAAAAAAAATAGATCCACAAACAAAAACAGCTTGTAATGTGTCATTCCAGATACACTTAAAAATGCACTTTTGCATTCAAGAAGTCATCTTCATATAAAGGAAGCATGCAACGGGCCCTAATAGTAGCAACTTTTACAAAGTCAGTCAAAGACTCAGTTATTTCTGGTTTATAAGAGGCAGTGTCATAGGCTTTTTAAATAAAAAATGGCATGTCAAGCAGGGAAGGATTGGGGGAAATGCATTAAGTAAATTCATTAAAACAGTCTGCATGCCATACATTTTGCCCTAGATCTGCCCATGAGGGTTTTGGTGTGGTGCCAAACATTCTCAAAACTTTTTAAAAATAAAATAAGTTATATAAAGACAATTTCAAATGCAAGTAAATAATTTTGATTTAGATTGATACATATCATAATGCAACATTACAGTGTTTCAGAAATCAAGAGCTTTTCCCTCAGTAGCAAAAGTGTACAAGTTAAAAGTTGAAAAACAAACTGTTTCTGCATACCTAACATTTGAGGACAATTCACATCCTCCTAAGGTAAAATCTAAGATTTAACCCTGTAATGGTGGGGTGGTGCCGTAAATTTGCAGAATATTCTAAAAAATATTCAAAATAGATATTATTAAAAAAGGCTAGTATAATAGTTTTGATCCTGATACTTACCAAAATACAGCATTGAGACATTTCAGAATTCAAAGTTTACCCCAAAAGTAGCAAATGCGTACAAGTGTACAAAATCAGCTTTTAATCAGTCGGTTCTTCTTTCTAAGGGGTAATTTTATGTCATATATATAATATATATATTTAATAAATGGCATGTATAGAATGAATAATGGAATAATCGTATAGTGAAGTTGTTAAAACATGCTGTTTCTGCATACCTTACATTTAAAGGAGTATATATGCCTTTCTAAGGTAGATCTGCTGCTGGTTAGTCATGCTCTTTCACAATTAAATGTATAAGCATGCTCAGCAAGTGTGAGTAGAAAAACATCAAATCTTTGATGAAAAATGTTACTGTTTACAGACAAATCATGGCAGAAAATGAAGGGATATATATTGGAGGACTTGCCTGTCGGATGCCAAAATCCAGAAATGCTCAGGTAAGTTGGTGCTGCAACTAATTAGTTATAAGTGGAACATTAATCAATTTAAAATAATCCATAACTTGAAAAGTAGTTCAGAAGATCAATACATATTTTTTATTATAATTTATTGTAGGCAGTACAAGAACAATCTTTATACTTTCCCCATTGTCTGTAGTTAGTATTGCTATGTTCCAGAAGCTTTCTATTTGCAGCTTTCCAATTGGCTTAAATCATTTCTGTATTCACTATGTTAGCAGTGAAACACTGTTATTGTTCAGTGAAAAACAGCTGAACTAACTGAATTCAACTATTCCTAGAGTGATAAGAAATAGTTCCATGTATTTATATTATGGGGTGTGAAAGGAAAGAGAGGCACACAGTTAAATTCTTGTAGAAATACAAAATAAAATGTTGACAATAGCATTTTTCCCGATACTGTGCAGCGACATTTCTATCATTATAGCACAGGGGCACTTATGAGGTGCCCAGGGACTGAAACCCGCCGGTCCATTATACTGACACCCGACGACACAGGCGTAATGCTGTCCCCTTAGACAATCATGATTCATTTCATTTCATTTCTCTTATTTTCAAATCTATAAATAAGTAGTCAGGTGATTCTACTAAAAATAGATAGCGATATCAGAGCTGATTACTGTAATTATCATGTAACTTAATCTCAAACATAAGTGGTCACATGTTCTTTTTTAGTTTAAAAATAGTTATCTGTGTAACAGTGGCTTGCATAGGAAATACAATTTTGTAATGACAAGTGGTATGATATCCTTTACTTATCACGTTGATAAAGGACACCAGTATAACAGCATTTCTCAGGGTCTTTTTGGAAAACATTAATTTTATTGAAAGAAAAAAAGTTGGTACAAACTTTCAGATACAACCTTTAATTTATATCTTCAAATTTCCATTACCAAAATAATTTTTGAAAAATCTTCTCTTAGCGAAATTGGTTATAAAGATTCTTTACTCTTAAATTGTATCTTCAAATAGTTTTCTTATTGAAATATGTGAAAATTATTATCGTGAAAATTATATCAAAAATTCTCACAGTCTACATAAATACTATTTGCCTTCCTTTGTTGCAGGAATTCTGGGAGAACTTGAGCTCAGGCAAAGATATGGTTGGGCCAACAACCCGCTGGCCCAGCAAGCTGTATGGACTGCCATCGAGAGTCGGTTCTGTACCTGATATCAACATGTTTGACAACATCTACTTTAACATTCCTGATGAACAAGTATGAAACATAACAATGTTATAATGCAAAACCTAACAATTAATAAATGTTAAAATTAATCGTAAATTGTTTTTTACGTGTTTAAAGAGAATAAATTAAGCTTTCAAAAGGATTAGAAACAAGGACCTTTTAAATACCACTGGGTTGCTATACCAACTGAGCTAGTAGAGACTCATATCTCATCGCCTGGATTTTCATCCTAGTGTAGTTCTGCTTTGTTGATTCAAGTTTTTCCTCTCTAAATCACATAATGACTTTAACTATTTTTGCAATTTCTGTATGTATAACAGAACTTAAAACATATTAATTTTATTTGCGGAATTAATTTAAACAGTGTATTAAAATTAAGGATAAGCAGCACCAGTAGATGTTCTTAAATACTGGTAA
Source organism: Sinonovacula constricta (assembly GCA_007844125.1). Lineage (NCBI taxonomy): Eukaryota > Metazoa > Mollusca > Bivalvia > Cardiida > Solecurtidae > Sinonovacula > Sinonovacula constricta. The sequence goes on from CM017565.1 coordinate 27,107,198, forward strand.
GCAACCAAAAGTTTTTGCTTACCTTACCCATTATTTGTAATAAATTTTTAAATAGCTACTAGTTTAAAATTTACTAACCAAATACTGTTGGCTATGGTTTATTTTAAGCACTTAATGTTAGTCAATATTTTACTTGTGTTTATTTTTAAGTACACCACAGAAACACAGTAATGTTCTTTATAGTATGTCCAGCTATTATTGGTGCAGGGAGATCCCAATTTGGATAGAACCACTGGCACACTGCAGGTTCACTTGAAATCTCACATACATTTTCAAGCAATTTGGGACCTCTTATCCATTAGTGAGGGACAGAGAATTTTGAAGTCTGTAACTCAAAGTGCTCTGTCATGAGTCCCAAACCTTTTGGCCAAGATTTACATCGGATCACTTATAGATTCATTTAAAGATTTGTATTTTTATATATATCTACTTACTTATACTTACTTCAGGTTAATGGAATGAACCCCATGCTGCGACATCTACTGGAAGTCACATATGAGTGTTGTGTAGACAGTTGCCTGTCCATGACTACTCTCAGGATGTGTAAGACAGGATTGTATGTTGCCTGCTGTGGTTCCGACACAGACTGCTTTGAAACCATCTCATGCCACCATGGTAATGAACGTTGTATTTTCCTACATTTTTTTATTCCCTGCATTAGTAGCCAATACAGAGTAACCGCTTCACACAAGAAGTTGTGGACCAAACAGCTTAAGAAGACTTGTTGTATTTAACAGTCATTACAAACTAAAATTTTCCATATGATGCACAACAGCCAGTTATAAAAAAATTAATTTCCATAGAAATATAATGATAAGCTCACTAGTGATGCCATGTTCAGTCCAGACTGCGTCATTGCGCTCACGGCCTAAAAAAATTGTATTTAGCGCATTCATAAGCATTGTTTGGGCCTATCGGATGCGCCTGCATCAAAAAGCAATTTCTACTACTTTTGTCCCATTCCGTTGCAGAGTTAGACTATGTACTAATGTTGATGGCCTTTCACTCATGAAATACTGTTAAAATCAATCCTAATAGTATTGTATGGTTGCTATTCACATGGCTCTTGTGTCGAGAATATATGAAGCACAGATAAGTTTGCACTGCAATCGGTAAAAAGCAAAGCAAAATGTAAAGAAATAAGACTTTCAAATCAATTATCAAAGTAGTGGCATCCTCCTCAAACCATAAGCTACAGATTTCTTTACACAAGAAGCAAGTATTTTGATGCAATGGGCTGATGGATCAACGTTACAATCATTTGGTAATTTTTCACCATCAAAACTGCTGTGACATACAAAACCTGTATTTCAGGCTCCAGGTACAAGAGTCCCTGGTTCGATCCCGGGCCTCGACATACCAAAGTCGTTAAAAATGGTAGTCGTATAGCTCCCTTGCTAACGCTCAAGCAAATATAAGGGTAGTTACACAACTAGTTGGCCAGTTGTCAGGATAATGTGACTGGGTGTGGTATCATGCCAGGTGTTCACGGAAGTGAAGGCAGCACTATATCTGCTTCAACTCTTTTGCATATATCAAACATTTTCTCTTGAATGTCGCATGTCATTGGCAGATCATATTCATTCAATAAGTGATAAACTGGACCTTGAAAATGATCATGCAGTAAGTTTTTGACTCAAAGAAAACTGCATGTTAACCTGAAACTGGAGATATGTCATGATGTAGTCATTTTGTTCAGGCCAGAGGAAATGCAAGAGGGTCTTTTACAAGAGCAGCAAGCTTTTTTTAGATTTAAAGGTCAGATATGACACAAGTTTCAGAGTACACAGGCCAAGCAGCCTCCTTTGGAGCAAAGGTAGATTGAACACTGGTGATGCACTAATTTAAATAGATAAGAAGTGTGATGTACCTAAGTAAACCTGCAACAGTTGAATGCTTCAATCACTTAAGCAGATCAACTTGATTTATTCCTTGTTATATGACTAACATGACACTTGGATTCTCCAGGCACCTCTTCTTCCCTGGCTAGTGAATTGGTCCGACACATGGGGATCACTGGCCCTTGCATAACTGTTGATACAGGGGCCAGTTCCAGCTTAGCAGCATTAAAAATGGCCTCCACAGACTTACAGGAAGAGAAATGTGACTTTGCTATAGTGGCAGGTAATAAACATTACTCAACTTTATTTTTTCCCGTTTTGTTTACTTCTCGCTGAGGGTGCATATATTTTTGCCAATGGGAGTTTGCCAACAATGTCATTATAACACTGTCACATGTGATAGCATGGTAAGGCTGGCAGGCTATCAGATGTCTTTGTCTTGTGAGGGAACTCATTAACAGAATTTGACCAAACATTTTAAGGGACTTTTGGCATCAAGTAACCCAGCACACATTGTCAGGAGTTTGTGATAGGGTCAAGGTTACTGTCACTTAAATATTTTTTGTTGCTGTTAAATAACTGGAATGTTTGAGGGGTTATGCTGAGATTTACTAGGAAGAGAAAGAATGCGATTTATTTTTTGGTCAAAAGGTTCTTTTGTGTGGGTCACATCATGGAAAACCTGTTTTTTTGCAGTGTTTAACATGTTTTTGTTGTTCTTTTCTTTTTGGTTTAAGTGTTCCTCATTCAAATTGAGTGACATTCTGTCAGTTTTTTATTAGCTCACCAGAGCACAGCGTACTCAATGTGACCTTATTTAATACCGCTTCATCTGTCATCCATTGTCAACATTTTAGCTTGTGCACACTCTAGAGGCCACAGTTTTTATCCACTCTTCATCAACTTTGGTCAGAATATCTGCATGAAATCTTGGATGAGTTTATTATTATTTCACCTGGGATCAGAAAGTAGGTCACTAGGTCAAATTTTAGGAAAAACTTGTGAACACTAGAGACAACATTTATAGCCCAATCTTCACCAATCTTGGCCAGAATGTTTGTCTGCATGAAATCTGAAATGAGTTCCTAACAGGGTCAGTGTCATGTGGGATCAAAAAGTAGATCACTTGGTAAAATCTTAGAAAAGTTTGTGACCATACTATAGGCCAAATTTATAGGCCAATCTTCATCAAACTTGGTCAGAATCTTTGTCAGCATGAAATCTTGGATGAGTTTGTTATTGGGTCATGCGGGGTCAAAAAGTAGGTCACTAGGTCAAATTTTAGAAAAAGCTTATGAACACTAGAGGCTCCAATTATGGCCCAATCTTCACCAAACTTGATTAGAATGTTTGGCTACATGAAATCTTGGATGAGTTCATAACTGGGTCACGTGGGGTCAAAAAGTAGGTCACTAGGTCAATTCTTAGAAAAAGCTTGTGAACACACTGGAGACCACATTTATGGCCCAATCTTCACCAAATTTGGTCAGAATGTTTGTGTGCAAGAAATCTTGAATGAATTTGTTATTGGATCACTATTACACTGTCAAAGGTGATAGTCAGAGCAATTGGGTCAAAAAGTAGGTAACTGGGTCAAATCTTAGAAAAAGCTTTTAAACACACTAGAAGCCCCATTTATGGCCCAATCTTCACCAAACTTGATCAGAATGTTTGCCTGCATAAAACCTTGCATGACTTTATAACTGTACATGTGGGGTCAAAAAGTAGGTCACTAGGTAAAATCTTACAAAAAGCTTGTGAACATGCTAGAGGCCACATTTACAGGACAGTCTTCATCAAATTTGGTCAAATTGATTGTCTGCATGAAATCTTGGATGAATGTATTATTGGGTCATGTGGGTTAAAAAAGTAGGGCACTATGTCAAATCTCCAAAAAAAGCTTTTAAACACACATTTATAGCCCTATCTTCACTAAACATGGCCAGAATGTTTGCTTGGAAGAAATCTTGGGTGAAATTGTTACAAGATCTTGTGGGGCCAACAACTAGGTCACTAGGTTCAATTATAGAAAAAGCTTGTGAACATTCAAGAGGCCACATTGATGGCCTAATATTTACCAAACTTGGCCAGAATGTTTGCCAATATGAAATCTTATACGTTTTGAAGTGGGTCATGTGGATTCAGAAGGTTGCTAGGTAAAATTCTCGAAAATGTTATCAACCCAGTGGCCACACTAACGGTCCAATCTTCACCAAAGATTTTTAAAGTAAATAACACTTAATAACTTGACGCCAGATATGAGTCTACTTAAAGCCTGTGTCCACAGGTGAGTGATTAAGGGCCATCATGGCCCTCTTGTTTATGTGAATTTTTCAGACTTATCATACTTCAGATAAACAGAATGCTTGTCATGCTTGCTCCCCTTTTTCAATCTTCAAACCACATATTCTAGTTAAACAAGTAAAAAGGTATTTCTATATTATTTTAAAATCATGAGAATCAAATCTTCAGGCTGTGATTTGGTCCTAAATCCACTCATTGGTCGACAAATGATGGACCTCAATCAGTTGAGCCCAGATGGCAAGAGTTGTGTGTGTGATGCCCAGGCTTCAGGTGGCGTCAGGGCAGAAGGTGTTGCAGCCATTCTTTTGGCAGGGTAAAGACAGAATACTTTTTAATGTTTTAAAAAGGTTATTTCCTGTCATGGTGTGGGTTTCTTAAGTTTTTTTGTTTTCTTAATGGTTAACTATGAAAAAATCTCAACATCCAGAGTGTTCATCAAAAGCTGCCTTCACTATGACAGAATGGTGTAAAACCTGACATAATACTTCACCAAGTCACATTATCCTAACAGCTGACACAGAGCCAATCAGTCATGTTACCTCCCTTGTAAGGATAAAAGCTTCACCACTGCCATTTTTGTGTTGGTTTGTTGCTCACCATGCTAAAATTGTAGGGTTTACTTTGTTGCACAGCTTGCTAGAAATGTAGGGATCACTTTGTTTGCTGCACAGCATGCTAGAAATGAGGGGGTCAACGTTTACTGCTCACCATGCTAAAAATGGGGGGGGGGGGGGTCACTGTTTACTGCTCACCATGCTAGAAATGTAGGGATCACTTTGTTTGCTGCTCACCATGGTTGAAATGTAGGGATCACTTTGTTTCCTGCGTAGCTTGCTAGAAATGTAGGGATCACTTTGTTTCTTGCGTAGCTTGCTAGAAATATAGGGATCACTTTGTTTCCTGCATATCTTGCTAGAAATGTAGGGATCACTTTGTTTGCCGCACAGCATGCTAGAAATGAAGGAATCACTTTGTTTGCTGCTCATAATGCTAGAAATGTAGGGATCAATTTGCAGCACAGCATTCTAGAAATGTAGGGATCTCTTTGTTTGCTGCACAGCATTCTAGAAATGTAGGGATCACTTTGTTTGCCACACAGCATGCTAGAAATGTAGGGATCACTTTGTTTGATGCACAGCATGCTAAAAATGTAGGGATCACTTTGCTGCACAGCATGCTGGAAATGTAGGGACCACTTTGTTTGCAGTTGCCACAGTTACTTTTTTCCAGAGCCTAAATTCAACACTATTTCAAGGATACACTATTAGCTTAGAACATGGATACCTTATGAGGTCTAGAAGTGCTGAATGCAAGAATTGCATATTTGGTCATTTAAAAATAACATTGCTTGTGCCTAGAGCATTTATGTAATACATACAGATTTACATGTACTCCAAACATGAAACATTAATTCCTGATATGGGGTAAAATTGCAGTACACAAGAATTGTAACTCTAGTTCATTTTTATCATGCAGTATTCCCTTTGGTTGATTTTGCACTAAATTCACACTTTTTCTGACATCTGCTGGAATGCTGGCAACACAAATGTTCTAAGCAACACCCATTTAGTTTCGACTTACTTATGGTTATACTAATGTTTCTACTGGTAAATAATATCTTAATGATCAGAATTGTTCCTGACTTTAAAAAAGATTGAACACTTGTCATAAGGCACAAAAACCTGGAAAGAGTTGAAGTTTTGTGTATTTTTATATACAAATGTATGGTTATTATTGTAATTTCCAGTTACTTTAGTGGAGAAAAACCTCACAAATGTCTGCATAGAACTATTGGCACAAAGCAGGTCAGCTGGAAGACATTCTCAAATTAAGTTCTTCATCTGGATAAGGTCTCAAACCCATGTGATGAAAGGTCAAGAAGTCAGAGAAAGTACAAGTCTGTGACTCTTACCCTTGTACACCAGTGGGTTCATTCATTGCAGTGGTTCTACCTTGATTTTTTTCCTTAATTACTGACAGTTTCTAAAATAATCTCAATTGCCTTAGGACAACATACTGAACTTATTTAAGATATACTAAACAAGGGTCTTCCCTTGTCAAAAACATACTTTCTTACACCAAAGAGTCGTAGTAAGAGGCCTGTATATGTAATGCATACTGAAATTGCTCAAGGGGAAAGTGAGTCTATAAAACGGCAGTGTTTAGGCATGGAAAGAAATACTTCTATTTTTGTATCAATCATTCTTAATTCTAAACCTTACTGTACACAAACTGTTTCTGCTAAAAAAAGACCATTTCGGTGTTACCGGTTGATCTAAAAACAGCTGTATTAGATAGACTTTATATGCACTAGCGACTTATGGTACGAAGGACAACTCTGTTGATCATTATTAATAGATGCTTCACATTTAATGATGCGGTATATAAGTTAAGCTCTTGGGTGATCTGAAACCTCATGATGTTTTTCGCAGTGTCTGCTACTAAAAAACACATTTTGGTGAGGTTTTTTTTCTTCATCTTTTTAAATGACTCACTGTTTATAAAATTGTCCCACTGTTTTCAAAAGTGATGGGTCAAATTGGCCCACTGCTTTAAAGTTTTACCCTAAACACTGTAAAAGGTTACAGTTGAACTTAGAGGTTATTGTAGAAATTTCATGGATATTCAAAATGATCAGTTTATGAAAAGTTTTTGCATTGATTTCTAATGGACCTGGTAGCGCAATCGGTAGAGCGTTGGCTCCAGGTACGAGAGGCCCCGGGTTTGATCCCGGGCCGCGACATATTAGTCATTAAAAATGGTAGTGGTATAGCTCCCTCACTAAAGCTCAAGCAAATATAAGGGTAGTTCCACGACTGGTTGGCCCGGTGTTAGGATAATGTGATTGGGTGTGGTATCATGCCAGGTGTTCACGGCATGCTATACACACTGAAGGCAGCACTATATCTGCTTCAAGCTGACACTGTCTCCAGATAACTGTAATACTGTTTGTGGGACGATAAACCCAATAAACAAACAAACATTGATTTCTTGCTTGCACATATAACATTAGAAATGCATGTATAATTAAATAACATAACTTTAATAGTTAATAGCATTAATGGTTTGCATGCACAGTGGCAAAATATGGTTGACTGGTTATTGTAATGAATGCTTTTATTTTTTTCAAATATATACTAACAGTATAGATATGTCTTATATTTTTTAATTAAGGCATTGTCCTTTTTTTAGTGTAATTTTTTTCTAGGGTCTATAGTGAAGTCGTACCTTTCAAAGTAATTCGTGTCGCAAACTTGCAACTAAATAAAAGACAATTTTCAATTGTGTCTCTTTTTCTTAACCGGTTCTCATCATTTACAACACTTTCGATGCTTCACATAAATGGTTTCATGTACTTGCAGGCATGCCTACAATCTGGCACGTGTATACTGCAATGTTGTGGATATTGGATTTGTCTTTGATGGAAGCAGCCATTCAGGTATTGTCATCACCACCATCATCATCATCATCGTAATCATCACCATAATCATCTTTTGTGGTAGAGCGTTGGCTTGCAGATCAGGAGGTTGTGGGTTTAAACCCCGGCCGGGTCAAACCAAAGACTTTAGAAAGTTGGTAGTAGTGGCTTCCTTCCTAATGCTCGGGACTAAGGGGACAGCATTATGCCTGACTTGTCGGTGTCAGTATAATGGAGTGGCCGGGTTAAGTCCCTGGGCACCTCATAAGTGCCTCTGTGCTATAATGATAGAAATGTTACTGCACAGTATCTGCAAAAATGTTGGCTAATCCCTAATCCCTCATCATTTCAATAAATATGATTTTGTAACTTGTAATTTAAGTTTCAACTTAATTCTTGCGAATGTTTAAGTTGTATTAACAAGACTGTATATCTGTTGTCTCCAAGGACTGGGTGCAGCGAGTTATCCTGAGCAGGCTGATATGATAGAGGATCTTTATGAGCAGAATGGCATAGATCTAGATCAGGTGCAATATGTGGAACTTCATGGAGCGGCAACACAGGTAAACATTTCATGATACAAAGCACACTCAAGTATTTCTAAATACAGTCAAATCCCGATTGCTCAAACACCGACGGGGATGACTTTTCGGTTTAAACTAGCAGGACTTCGTTTACAAGTCACTTCGTCAACCATTTTCATTAATAAAATGCCATTTATATAAATAAGAGTTATCAGCCAAGTGTTTATACCTTTTTATATAAACTGTTATGTTTATTGACATTTCCTTCTGGTTTTGTTTAAGTTTTTGTGATGACGATTTGAATATGTTTTAAGCCAGACCAAAAATATGCTTTGTTTTCTGTTGTGATTACATGTTACTTATTGTTTCCTTAAAACAACAGAATATGTGCACATGTGTTTTTAAACCATATCAATCAAGTTGAAAACATTTCAAACATGATCAATATTTCAAATTACAGAAATTTAAAATTTAAAGAAATGCTTTGTAACAAGGGTCTAGAAATATCATTATTTCTCACTTGTCAATGGACAAGTAAACTACTTTTTACTGAAATTAGTTATATTTTACATCATAATTTACATACTGTGATTTTTCTAAGCATGGAAATGAAACAGGACAAAGAAGATATAAAGTATTAACTGTACTGTTTAAAGTTTAAACTAATCAAAATAGACATAATTACCTTAAGATATAAAAAACTGTTGATCAAAGTGTCTATGTCGTAATCATCATGATGAGTTACAACGCAAATTACATCAGGAGACAAAGACCAGGTCCTATCTCTGATAGGGTTATGCTTTTGGGGTAAAAAATGTCAGGGTCATTGTTACTTAAAATAGATTTTTGTGCCAAGTTCATGTCTCCCATAAGAATTGAGATATGCTTATTTAGTTTTTAACTAATTATCAATCATAATCTAGGCTGAGACTTCTATCAGTCTTGTTCTACAAAAACATGGTTTTGAGTCATTTAATGTGTTAATGTAACATCAAAAAGGTGTACTTTTCTTTTATTTTCAATTCCTTCTGACTTCCAAAGGAGTTTGACAAGGAAGAAGTAGAATCCCTTCACACCGTGTTCTGTGTGGACAAGGAGCGACAGACTCCCCTGTTGATTGGCTCAGTCTCCAGTAACATGGGCAACACAGAGGCTACTGCAGGTAGGAAAAACCAACATAGATATTTGAGGAATTTTCTACCCACTCAGTCACTGAAGCCCAGAGTATCTGTCCTTGTAGTGAGATTGACTTTAGGGGTGAAAAATATTTTTTGTTCCTTATTATACATAAACAAAAGTAATACAATATTATTTTAATACCATTGGTGCATTTATATAAATATATATATATATATATATATATATTCCCGCAAAAAAACAATATTATAAAATTTCAATGATGTCATCAAGACTTAAAATTTAGCAAGGTCTGTATTAAATGTTATGTAGGGGTCATTAAAAAACTGAAGCCTAATTACACTAGCAGAAGAAGAAACTCTGCATGTCTAAAATGTTCATATATCATTCAATTTGGTTGGCAGGGTGTCAGTATAATGTGACTGCGTGTGGTATCATGCCAGGTGTTCACAGCGTGCTATACAGCATGGTTGTGAATGGCACACCTACAGGTATCAGATATCACGACAAAATCATCCAGCCTTTTGTCCTTTCATTTGTACAGCAATGTAATGCCACAATGCAACAGGATAATGCTTGCCCGCTTGTTGCATGAGACATCATCAACTTCTTGATCCAGAACGATGTGAATTCATTGCTCTGGCCTGCAATGTCACAAGATATGTCACCTATAGAACATGTGTGAGATGACATGTACCGTCTCTTACGTCATCTCCAAAATCAGCTGTTAACATTACTCAACCTGTCACAGGCACTTTTGAGAATATGGAATGGTATTCCCTATGCATTTTTCAGCACACTTGTCTCATCAATAAGGAGTTGTTGTCAAGCAAACATCAATTCCAATTTTGGACATAAACATATTGATGAGCTGAACTTTGTTAGAGAAGGTCTGTGAAAACTGATCTCTATCCAAGACGCTGCTAATGCAATAACCATCTCAATAATTGAGCCCGTGTTAAATAAAGGTCAGATAAAACCCTGTTGAAAACTGTTTGGCAATTTCTTATATACCTCCTAAGTTATAGCATATTACACCTAGGTACAGATGGGTTTTTTTCAGCTTGTATATATTTGATTAAATAAATTAACCTAAATCAGTTTTTGGTGATTATTTAAAAATGCTTTTTAGTGCATATCTAAACTCTGTCAGACCAACAACACCAAAAACTATCCTGTCATTCCTTTTTCAGGTCTGGCCTCTTTGATCAAGTGTATTTTGGCACTGCATTATGGAGAGTTGCCTAGCAACTTAAACATGACCACACCCAATCCTGCCATCCAAGGCCTGATAAATGGACAACTGCAGATTGTCACAAAAAATACCAAACTAACAGGTGAGTTGACCTCAGGATGTTTGAATAAAGTATAGCCTGCTGGCCGCCCATGGATGGTTGTTTGTTGCCAACTTATATCTAGTAAGTCCCACATTTGTGGTCAGTCCCTCGGTTGTGGTCTGTCCCATGGTTGCTGTCAGTCCCTCGGTTGTGGTCTCTTAGCTGCTTGGTTCTCATCCCAGTCAGTGTGAAAACTTTCATGTACACAGACATTTGTTAAACATCGAAACATCTTCCAGCTGATCTGGGTTGCGATGGTGATTATATGCAGACATTTGTCTGGGGTCTTCCTTCACCATATAGAGCCTGATGTCAGTAAAATGATTATAATAGTCCCATTGTGAATTATTTCAAAGGCAAACAAATAACCAATCATTAATAATAGTTTGATGTCACCATGACAATAATTGTTATAACAACACAGGAACAACATTTAAAAATACTGGTAAAGAAAGATAACACTATCAATATGCACATTACTTCACTAACAGGGTTAAAGGGTTTGGATTTGCCTACATTTTACAACAGTCTCCTTTTGTCATGTGATTTAGTTTGTCTTCATGACTCCTAGTGAATGATTGCCAACAGATAAAGGTGTGACATTGAAAAAGTATTCTTACTAAGAAAATTAAGTAACTAAATGAGTTGAAACTGTTGGATACCATCTTTTACCTGATTTGGCCAGGGAACATTGATAGAAGAGAACATAGCTAATAAATATAAAATAAAAATTACCCTATTGCTAAGAATATTTTATACACTTATTCTATGGTGTCACAGAAACTGTCCTTTCTTGACCTCTTAAAGTAAAAAGTCTTTTGGAAGGTTGTGGTAATTCACCATAATCTATAATGGCAATAATTTTTAGTCAACGCTATCTGATCTCAGGCAAGTGATTTGATATAGTAACTAATCAAAATGGGCAAGTGGTCTGAAAAAATTTGGGTAACAACTGTTTGCAACATATATCCGGGGTATCATATTGCCTGCAACAGTATGTATCCAAATGGTGTTAAGTATTGTTTGTTTAGCTCGCTACTAGTGTTCCTGGATCTGTAGATTACTTTTCATATGCAAGTACTGCCAGGCTGCTCCCTTCTTAATATCCACCCAATAGTGGCTTACTTTTTTGTTCTTGGTTTAATATTTTTCAATGTGTATCCAGGGCAGTATATCGCCATCAACAGTATGTGTCCAGGAGGTGTAGCAGGTCATATGATCCTGAAGCAATACAGCAGGAAGGATACAGAGGAGTTTGAAAAAAGTAAATATGTTTTATAATGTCCCCTTCTTGTAAGGCTGGAGTAGGTTCATGCATTATACTTACTGATGTTTTAAGAAAGAAAGTTGCAATATTGATGCATACAATGTAATGAGAACAATTATATAGATGTTAGGAGTTTGTAAGAAAGTCCAAGCAGTGAGACAACACTATTATAGTTGTGGCAATAAGAGCCAAGTGTATAAGTGTAAAAGTTCTGCACTGACTCAAAAAGCTCCCCTTATTTTTAAAATTAAACAAATTTAGTTAGTACACACATGTAACTTTTTTCCTCTTAAACTTCAATGAACAAACTTAATATGTTCTATAAAAAAATATTGTTAACTTTTAACGATCACTTGTTCTGCACTGACCCAGTATGCTTAAGACTTATACTGCATAAATAATTTTTTGCATAAAACATTTTTTATTAAAATTTGTTAAAATGTGTGCCTCTTTAACAATAAGTAATTACCAATGAATAGATAAAATTTCACCAGATTTTATTCTGTGCTTTCAGTTGGAGGTCACATGGTTATCCCTTTGACGGTCAGAAACAAGACTGGTGTCTCTAACGTGGTCCAGTTTGTTGGCAATAATCGTTACAACTCTGATATTCTGGGCTTGGTCAGTCGTTCGTTGTTGTCATGTGACCATCAGCAGCCAATCAGAGGCTTCATACAGATTACACCTCAGGATGATGGTAAACATAACAGTATTTTATTTTTATTTTATTAATATTTCAAAATTTGTGATTTGTTTCAGCTAGTATCTTAAGGTATAGTCATTAATTTTGTGTAGAGAGGCAGACAAAAAAAACTCTCTAATCTCTGAAGCATTACTTCAACACTCCAAATTTTGAGCACAATTTTGATATTAAAAGTTCAGTGCACAAGAGCTATACTTCTTGTTAATTCTGAAACTTTCCCCTTGCTTCGTTTATTTTTTTGTCAAGAGTATAACTTTTAACTCTATTGCATGAAATTCCTTCAATTTGGGGCTCAGATAACTTACCATGTTTAAAAATCTAGTGCACAAGAACTATAAATCTAGCTAATCTAATTATTGAATTATTCCCTTTTGTTGATTTTTTAAAATATGTGGTATAAAAAAACTTTTAGTGGTAACTTATGCCCATGATGGAAATATTAACAAGAAAATTAGTTGATTCTAACCCCTTTTCTGACATTTTTCATTTAACATCTGTTTCAATGTTGTCTTTTATACATACATACATACATACATATGTGGACCTGTCCTATAAGTGCAGTCAGAAGAGTGTTAGCTCCAGGCTGAAACATTTTAAAGTTGTTAAAAATAGTTGTGGTATCCCTTGCTAACACTCAACCTAATATAAGGGTAGTTTATTGACTGGTTGGCCAGGTGTCAGGATGTAATGGATGTGGTGTCATGCCAGGCATACACAGAATGCTAAACACAGTGAAGGCAGCACTAAATCTGCTTCAAATGGACACCATCTTCAAATAAATGAAATATTGTTGGTGAGACGATAAACCCAACAAACAAGCTAACACATAGTATGCCATTTTACTCCTTGAGCACCTAAAGCAGTGGTCACCCTTAGATGTCACATAGCTGTTTTAAGATATACACTTTAGGTATAATATTTAGTACATTGACAAAAGAGCCAAAGTATTTTTTAGACTTCCTAGGAAAAAAATACCAATACTTGTAAAAAGACACCTGTTGATTTTACAGAAACTTGTGTTTACATATTTATGACTGACAGGGATCACTCCCAGCTCCTACCATGTTGATTCATATCCATGTCAGAAGAAAAACCCTAATGTAAGTAGGTCTTTTAAATAAAATTAAGAGTGCCACTGGTTAATTCGGACATGTTGAAGGTCTTGCTCAGCCAGTATTAGCAGGGCAGTGACATAACTATAATTGTGTTGGTCCAAGAGAGAAAACCCTTACCAGTTTACTGTAAGATTGTTGCTGAACAATACACCTAACAAACATTGTTGAAGTTTCTTTTAAGTGTGTAAAAGTATTATGTTATCATTTGAGTTTACTTTTGTCAGATGTACAAGTTCAGTGTCAGCTTTGGGATGGAGAGATGCCTGACATACTGGTGTGTCTGGAGGACTTTGTTGGGGGAAAAATAGCTGTGACCCCTGATCTGCTAGAGATAGACTGCTTCATGACTGCACTGCAGAGATGTGCTCAGGTAACACTGCAGGATATTTCTCTGGTGAAACACTGCAGAGATGTGCTCAGGTAATACACTGCACAGATTGTTGCTCAGGTAAAACACTGCAGGATATTTCTCTGGTGAAACACTGCAGAGATGTGCTCAGGTAATACACTACACAGATTGTTGCTCAGGTAACACACTGCAGGATATTTCTCTGGTGAAACACTGCAGAGATGTGCTCAGGTAAAATACTACAACTACAGGTTAGTGCTGAAGTGAAACACTGTAGAGATGTGCTCAGGTAAAACACTACAGGTTAGTGCTCAGGTGAAACACTGCAAAGAGGTTCTCAGGTAAAATACTACAGGTTAGTCACTGCAGAGACATGCTCAGGTAAAACTCTACAGGTTAATTCGCATGTGAAACAATACAGAGATGTGCCAAGGTAACACATGACAGGTTATTGCTAAGTTGAAACGTTGCAGAGATGTGCCCACGTAAAATGCTGCAGGTGATTGCTCAGGTAAAACACTGCAGTGATATGCCCAGGTAAAACACTACACAGATATATCCTTAGGTTAATTGCTACAAAAATGTGCTCAGGTAAAAGATAACACAGATATTTGCTTAGGCAAATTGCTACAGACATGTGCCCAGGTAAAACACTCAAGATGTTTGCATAAGTAAATTTCTACAGAGATGTTCTCAGGTAAAACGTTTCCCAGATAGTTGGGGTTAATTAGTGTGATCGCCAGTCAGTAGTCATTGTAATTTAGTTACAGTGTTAATGTTTTGCAGCATTAGTTACCCGTGTTTTTTTTAAAAGGCTGAGTAGTAATTTATTATTTTTATGCCCCGAAAACTAAAGCAGATAACAATCATGCTGTCTGCCCGTCCACTTGTCCATGGGGTCCGGACAATTCTCAGTCCGGACATTTCTCAGTTAGTGAAATTTGCAGGGTCGGACAATTCTCAGTTGGTTGATTTGCAGGGCCGGACATTTCTCAGTTACTTGTTTTGCAGGGTCGGACAATTGTCAGTCTGGACATTTGTCCGTTGGTCGATTTGTAGGGCGGGACAATTGTTATAGATTCATTTTTGACGTTGATTAAACCAAAGAGGAATAAAACAACACTGTAATTAAATACTGAAAGACAATCATCAAAAACAAGATAATTTTCTTTGCTGTCAATCATATATAAACCTGTGAACCAAACAAACTATTTATCCTTACGAATTGCATCAATAATTATTTCTATACCCCTTGATTTTCATAACAAACGCTTTGACCAAAGCCCCGAAAATTATAATTGGCCAACCCACTTAAGTGTTATAAAACAACACTGTAATTAAATACTGAAAGACAATCATCAAAAACCAGATAATTTTCTTTGCCTGTGAACCAAACAAACTATTTATCTTTTAAAATTGCATCAATAATTATTTCTATACCCCTTGATTTTCATAACAAACGATTTGACCAAAGCCGCGAAAATCATTTAATTGGCAAACCCACTGTTCTTTAATAATGACATGCTTTACTCTAATTTCAAACTGAGATGCTTGTAAGAATATAAGTCTCAGCGCAGCGTACGATCATTATTCCAAAAATGGAAATTCTAACAAGTAAGACAGGTTCAAGAAAATTCTCCATGAGGGGTACGTCTACGTAAAGAACCGGACGAACAAAACAACCATCAGATGGATGTGCTCTAAAAGAGCCTCAAAATCCTGCAACGGCACCCTCGTCACCGATATAGATGTACGTTTTAATTAAGAAAATAAAAGCCAATGGCAAATATACCCAAACCAAAACACAAAAATATAAAAAGCTGTTAATCTTAATAATCAATCATTTTCATATCGATTATGATCACAATTCTTACAAACTTTCTTAAACCTTTAGATACCAAATATTGCTATACTTTGAAATATATTAACGGAGAAATGTCCAGACTGAGAATTGTCCGACCCTGCAAAACAAGTAACTGAGAAATGTCCGGCCCTGCAAATCAACCAACTGAGAATTGTCCGACCCTGCAAATTTCACTAACTGAGAAATGTCCGGACTGAGAATTGTCCGGCATTCCTTGTCCATACCACTTCTGTGTGTACCCATAACGCTTATATATTTATACAGTACTTCAATCAGATGGCACCTTATTACAGACACACAAAGGTCTGTTGCATACATGTAACATGTACAAGTACAACCATGGCAGCTTCTTACCAGTATACATTTGACTTAGAAATTCCATTGGTAGCACATATTTGACTTGCAACATCAGTTATCAACTACATATTTGATTTACAAAACCTTTTTGCAACACATATTTTACTTGCAAAACCAGCTGGAGGCACATATGTAACTAGCAACATCAGTTATCAACTACATATTTAACTTACAAAACCAGTTTGCAGCACATTTCATTTGCAAAACCTGTTGGAGGCACATATTTGACTTGCATCATCAGTTATCAACTACATATTTTAATTTCAAAAAAGCAGCTTATAACTGACTTGAAACATCTGTTGCTTCCTAATAACATTTGAATTGCAATCCTACTTGTATTTCGGCTTTACATATTTCAGCTGCAGTTATGCTTGTATTTCACTATTTAATAAATATAATTATTGCAGCTTCAAATTTCAATTTTTCAGCTTTATATCTTTGAAGTAGTTATTTTCCTATTTCAGCTTCACATATTTGAATTGTGAAAATCATGTACATTATTGGAGCGTTACATAACTGAATTGTAGCTACACTTATTAGGCAGTTTTACATATTTGAATTTGCAATTATGCTTGTATTTCAGCTTTACGTATTTGAATTGCAACTGCACTTGTATTTTATTTTAATATATCTGAATTGCAGCTTTACTTGAATTTCAGAGTGTGCAAAGGTTTGACCCTGACCTTGACCTTGTGGCAGTGTTTCGTAGCAATGAGCCTCTGCTGTCTATCACCAGAGTTGGAATGTTGGCTGCCGCATCACTGCTTATCTGTAAGCACTTATTGTAAAACCTCTAATACAAATTGAAGGCTGTCAAAGTATTTACTCTTTGGCTTTTTGTTGCATTAGAGGCAAAAATAATGATGTCTGTCAGCAGAGGGGGGCGCCTGTGGCCGAGGAGTTAGAGTTGCCTTTTAACTCCTCAGCCCTTCACCGTGATGACTCGGGTCCTGGTTAAATCTTTCATGTGGGGAGGTTTTCCAGCTATTCTGCCGAGTGCCAGTAGTTCTACCTTGATATAAGTCTATGTAACAAAAAAAAACACTACAACTTCCAGTTCACTTTCTGTGCAATAGTGTTGGGATTTCTTTTCAAATGATATCCTAAGACTTAACAATATGACTATACCTATGTCAGTTTATATTTTTAAAAGAACAACAGTTGGTGGTAATCCAACACAGGTACCTCACACATGCATTTAAAAAGGTCTTTTGGTCTTTGCACATACAGGTACATGAATTAATTTACCTTGCATATGTTTCCTTCCCCAAAAAAGCTCTATGCAGCCATTATGACATTATTTATCAAAGTTAAAAGCAACAACAAAAGGGCAAAACTCTTTTTATTGCAGTTAGGAAAATTAATTGTGAGATTTTCTGTACAATGTTTATATTGGAACTTGGAACTATTTTTTGTGTATCTTATGTCCATCGGTCTAGAATCTTAATTGCAGCACAAGTCTTATGTTTGGCAGAACATTATATACGTTTATACATATAACATGGTCTTAAAGTAAATGAATTATATTTTTATACCCCAGATCCAGAAGTAAAATGATATTTTAAACCCCATGTCTAGAAGTAAATTTATTATTTTTATACTCGAGGTCTAGATATAAATTGACTTTATTTATACACTAGGTCTAGAAGACTGCCTGGAACATGCTGGTATAATGATGGATGAGATCATGGCATGTGGGCTGTCAGAGATTGTCGGGGCCTACATTGATGGCTGTCTCAGTCTGGACCAGTGTCTCCTCATCTATAACTGTATTGGCAAACACCTGGAGCAGTTCTCAAAACTTGCTGGTAACTTTTGCTGTATTTTCACAAAACTTGACGAATTGTCATTTCATAGTCTATTGTCTTCTTAGAATTGGGTGCGTATTCACCAACCATTCTTAAGCCTTAGTCATGACTTAAGTCCAAGTCACAATTTTCAAACCAGCTAAATTAAGCTTATTTAAGATGTTTCGATGTCACAGTAGCAAAGTTAATGTGTCATACACAAATAGACATGTAGCTAAATACATAATAAAGATGTGGATTGAAATCCATGATTTTAGCAATTTTTATGTCACCCAGCAGTGTTATGTTGTCATGTTTCTTTATGGTGTGTTGTAACCACGAAATCAAAACTTTGCAATATCAAGTATCTTTCATTTGCTCAGCAACTTGCTTGGCTTAATGTTCACATTTCTATACAGTTCTGCATTCTCTCTTCTTATCTTCACTTTCATTTATTTCATCACTTATTCATTACTTAAATTATAACTTTTCCTCCATGTCCTATCTCCATCCTCTTTTTCCTCTTAGCATCTCTCTCTTTTCTGCCTCTGATAACTTTCTCTGTCCAAATCATCCATTTTCCTTCTCTATTCAGCCACACCCACTTCTCACATTCCACCAATTAGCATAATTATTAATTAATCTCTCTCATCCATTGTTCATACATTCAATCATTCTCCAATCACACACTACTTCATAAGTCTCTCATACTCCAGCTTGACACTCAGCATGGCACTCAGCTCTAATTACACCTTGTAGGGATTAACTCTGTCTTTGTTACTTCAATGCTGTTAAAGGTATATTTTAGCTGCGACCAGATTTACTAGGCTAATAAAGATACTTGATCCAGACATAAGAAGGAAGTTGGTATCATTTGATCTGGATTAGTTATGTAATCTACATAGACCTAGGGCCATGCATACTGCCAGGTGATACATTCTTACGCTCACTCTAAGTTTGCTCCGCTAACTTCCACACACTTTCATACAGTACAATAATATTCGGTCATTACATCTTTCTTTCAATCTATACCACTTACTTCATTCATAAATAAAATCAATACACTATTAATATACATAGCAAATAAATATACTCATTGTTACATCAATGTTGCGCCATTTCTTAAAACAATGTCATCAATACTATAAATGCAGTTTCCTGAACAAAACATTGCAATATATCAAAGGATCATCAGCATGTTAATTAAAAAATCATTCCATCTGTATAATGTCTGCTTGTCAAATATTCCAAATATTATTTTAGATATTATATATATTAGTCTTCAATGACTCGACATTAACATTAAAGATTTATGTGTCAGCTTCAACATATATGTCTACATACATTATATTATATAAAAGAAATACTAAACTAATATATAAAAATATATCAATGCATTTCCGTACATATATATGCATATCTTATTACACATTATTGTTCCAGTTATCTGTTTATCACAAGACGAATTATAAACAGCCTTATAAAAAATACACTTCAATTTAAAAGCAATAAAGTAATATACAAATAATTGAATGGAAATTAAAAATGAATTCATATTTACACAATCAGTTTTTGTCAAATCATAATTCAATCCACTCCCTTGTTTAATAGAATAGTCCCTTCTTTATGGATCACTTTACATACCTTGTAAAATATAAAATGTCTGTTGTCATGTTGTATTAAAGTCATTACTTATATATCTTTTATCATTATCATCATTAATCATCACAGTCACATTGTTCATCACCTAGAACATATTTCACACCATGCACAGTTTATGATAATCCATGTTTATATCATTGCTAAGGTCTAAATCATTATTAATCAAAAGCACAGTTTACATGTACATGGAAGTACAGTCATATCTCCCCAGTTTGCTTCCACAACAATGCCATATTTCCCTATGCTTAATATGTCCAAGTACTATGCTCATAATATGATCTTAGATGTTACTTAAATAAACATCCAAATAATAGATTAATAACTTTCAAAAGTGCCTTAATATCAAATCTTAGAAATAATATATATTATGTCTTAAAAAGCCTTTCTCACCTACCTCCAAAACTCACCCATGTCACCTCATAGCCATGTCCCCTTATTAATCTTAAGGATAACTCTCTAGCTTTGGGAAAAAAGTATACCACTTAATGATATGCAGGTCACCTCATTGTGACAGTATATTAAAGTTTTATTGATAAGACGCACACAAAGATAAGACACACCCCCTCTTCGAGGTCTAGAGTCAAGGAAAAAAGCAAATTCTCAAAGATAAGACGCATCCCCTATTCACTAATCCAGCCAGCCACCATTGAAGTAATTCCCGCGTTGCCAAATCGCTTGATTTGACTCAAAGGTACCTGTTCTAATCGTTCCGTAAATCGGTGTGTGCGCCAAGTGCTTATTATTCTCTAAGTCTATACCTCCGGGTATAATTGCCACGTGGGAGTTTGCTTCGCAGCTCAAGGTCTCTTTTACTTGATTTGATTTATAGCACCTGAAGGCGTCTAGCACCAGCAGGCCCCTGTTGATCGCTCCTATCGGTCGTTTGGCCCAGACCGTCTTGACCCAGTCTACCATCAGGCAATCATCAAACCATCCATTGTCCGGGCAACGGACAATCACCCCCTTGGGCCACTTCATACCTTTGGGCAATGTCTTCCTCTTAAATACGATGTAAGGGGGAAGCTTTCCCCCGTCGGCTGTACAGGCCAGCATGAATGTAAACCGTTTTTTTTTCATTGCCCGTAGTGCAGATATTGACATCTCAGCTTCTCGTCTTGTTGATGGTGATCGACTGAGGAAGATCAAACGTCATGGATGTTTGATCCGCATTCCCCATCTGGGAGAGGAGATATCCATGCTGTTGTCGCATTTTGATGATGAAGTGCTGAAATTCTGAAAGCTTGTCATCAAAGTCTTTGGGAAGCTTCTGTGCTATATGGGTTCTCCTTCTGAAGCTAAGCTGATGACGCTTCATAAAACAGTAGCTCCAACCAGGAGAGGCCTTTACTGTGGAGTCAGACTCCTTTGCCAGCAGCTTTGCTTTAAGGTGAAGCTCGACGCCAGCTACGGCGATTCCTTGCCATCGCCTATCGTAGCCAGTCCAGCAGTTTCTTTTCCAATTCTGGATGAATAGGTTCACGTTGACGACCGACCATCTTGGTCTTTGGCTTCTTTTGCAGTCAGTCTTTCTTCTGTAACCACTGTCTAATCGAGCATTCATTGATGTTGAATTCTCTTCCAGCAGCGCTATTCCCGTGGTCTTCAGTGTACTTCATCGCAGTGAGTTTTTCTGCAGCAGAGTAAGAACAACGCTCCTTTCCCATTTTGTAGTTATGGTCAAAGTCAAATGTGACAATTGCAAAGTTTGCAAGGTAAAGGTCTGATGGCAGTCAGTTGTGACAATTGCAAAGTCAATAAGGCAATTGCATGTGAAGCTGTCTGAGAACAGAAAGCGACGAGTGGACCAGTTCCTCAACTCAAATACGTACTTCTCCAGCATGTCAAAAAACAATTAAGATCTTGGCCGATAATTAAGTTCTCAACATGGGACAAACACACAAATGACAATTAAAATAACAACTAAAGGCTTCAAAATAAAACAATCAATTGAATCAATTGAATGGTACTTTGTTACTTCGACGATGATATGTCAATGAATATGCCTGTATCACTAAAAATCAACAGCCATTTCCGGTTTATGAAACTTCCCTGATTTTGTTTAAATAAATTAGATTTATTTAAAATGTATTACATATTGTTGTTTTTTTCTTCTAAATAAACGAATTTAAATGTCCATTTTTATGTTAAATATGAAATTGTTTAGGTAAAAACAATGTAAATGTCCCCTTAAATAGCACAATACAGTTGTCTATGGCCGATACTATCAGCGATCTGCAGTTGGTTTAGTCTAAGGGTCAATTTTGGTTGGGGAAAAAAGGGGAAAACTTTATTTCGCATGGATAAGACCCTCCTACCCCTCCCCCCCCCCAAACACACACACCCACACACACTTTTTTATCATAATTTGGGGCAAAAAAAATTGCGTCTTATCTATAAACATTACGATATATCCTTTCCCTTAAAGGATTTTATTTATTATCATTCATCATATCAGCAACTTTACATGTTGCAATCCCATTAATTGTTTATAAAATCAATTGGGCCTCACATTATGCCAGTATAATGGTACTAAAGTTGAAAATACATTTAATCGATGCAGTAAAGAACAGAGTATGAACCCCCACACCCCAAACATATTATCAAAAGGTTGGTTATTAACATATAATTTAGAATTTCTCCACTCATACAGCTGTCTTTAGTACAAACAAATTAAACTATTTAACACTATATTTCAATATATTGCCATGATTAAGACTCTTACTTTAACATTGCATGGACATTATTTTATAAATAAGCTTCCTTACCTAAAAGTAAAATTTACTTTCTGGCAACCCATTAAACTCTTAATATTGGTCTTTTCCTGACTTAACCCAAAAAGGTGTATTTAACATGGAATGCCTTTCTATCATCATCAGCTACCTTGTCACATGGAACCCATTCTGTCTTATTTCTTCCTGTTTCTCCATTTCTATACCTCACTTTGTATACAATTGTCTCATTGTAGTGAGTGGCCTGCATAACTTTGTCCATTTCCCACTTACTGTTGTTGTCCTCATTTTCATCCTCATTTCTGTTCTCCTCATCTATGACCTGTTCCATCTCCTCCTCTTCTTCCTCTTGAAGTAAGTCGGTTACTTGCTGACTTCTAAGCACTAGAGGCACATTGGTAGGTCACAAATCCAGATTGTAATATGGTTTTAGCCTGTTTGTAGGCACAACAGCCTTATGGTAGGTCACAAATCCAGATTATAATATGGTTTTAGCCTGTTTGTAGGCACAACAGCCTTATGGTAGGTCACAAATCCAGATTGTAATATGGTTTTAGCCTGTTTGTAGGCACAACAGCCTTATGGTAGGTCACAAATCCAGATTATAATATGGTTTTAGCCTGTTTGCATGCACAACAGCCTTAACTGCTTTAAAGTGTTCCTAAATCACTGGCCCATGCATCTGCTCACCAGCTTCGGAGACTAACCCACCTTTGTCTGTGGGTTTTACAGCCACACATTGTCTCTGACTTGGTACTCAGGATCCTTAGCCTTTTTGTCATACTGATGTTTGTATGTTGTCTGTGCCTTCTGTATGTTTTCCCTCACCAGATCCCTACATACCTTGTGATTTTCTAAAATTCTCCTCAGATGTTGCTCCTGATTGGTTCCTGCAGTGCATGTGGAGATAAGTGCGATATCCTGTGGAAGTCGACACTCCCTGCCAAATATAATAAAGTATGGCTAGTATCCTGTTGAAGCTATTGCTGGGGATGCTCAGTAGCTCATCGTGATACTAGGCAGCAACTGGTTTGTTTGTCACAGTTCATTCTCTCTGCAGTGGAAATAGTGGCTGGATGATAACTGCTAGTGTTGATTTTACTGATTTTTAGTATGCTGCACAGTTCCTTGATTAGGTTTGACATGAAGTTTGTCCCTCTGTCTGTCAATATGGAGTTGGGACATCTATAACAGCAGATCACTTCATCCTACAGCTTCCATGCAACCTCTTGAGCCTCCATTGTATATAGTGGAAAAGCTTCAGGCCATTAAGTGAAGAAATACACTATGAGCAGGATGTACCTGTATCATTCTGTTTTAGGCAGATGTTCGTGTGTACACATGAAAATACATCACCAATAGGCAAGGTTGTAATGCTGCCTTATGATGGTGTGTATGTCACTTTGATTGTTGACATTGTTCACAGGACTGGCGGTAGATTTTAATGTCCTTATACATTGAGGGCCATAAAAATTTTGAGCGTATTGCTTTGTATGTCTTTTCCATTCCATGATGTCCTCCTACAATCATATCATGGTATGATTTTAAAACAGCATCCTTCAATGAATGTGGTACAGCCAACTGCTTTTTGATATATATCTACTTGTGTCCCTTTGTCCTTGGATGATAAAGGTGATAAAGGATGTCACCATTAAGTTCATAGTACTGTGCTTCAGCCACTAGTGTATTAGCTTGAGCTCTGTCCTCTGGTACCATTCCACCGTCTTAGTGGTCAATCAGGTCAGCAAAGTTTTCATCCTTCTTTTGAAGTTCCTTCAAATTCAAATTCTCCTGAGTTAAACCACTGACACGTTGAAGATGTTTTGCCCCATCAAATTGCTCATATGTATTTACAGCATGTATCATAGCCAATAAGGTATCCTGGTGATCGGGGTTAGACAATGAATTTATTCTCAGACATTCTGTTTGAGAGATCACTAATGTATATTCGGTGTATTGTGGTTTCTCTTGAACATCCATGATAAAGCAAACATTAGATCTACCCGCATAGGCGTTTACTATCTCCCAACTCATACCGTCTTTCTGTTCAAGGACATAACCTATAACTAGTTTTGACGCATCTGTAAAAAGCATAAACTCTGCTGAAGTCTGGGAATGCTAAAATAGGTGCTTCTGTTAACCTTGTTTTTAGATCATCAAATGCAATCAGACATTACTCAGTCCACTTTTGAGATTCCTTTTTAAACAAATTGGTTAGGGGTTTTGGCTATGTTTGCAAAACCTTTCACAAATCTCCTGTAATTATTTGCTAACCCCAGAAACGACCTTACTGAGGTTGGATTCTTGGGCTCAGGGTAAGTTGTTACAGTCGATATCTTTCCTGGATCCACACTGATACATTCCTGAGAGAACTTGTGACCTAGAAACTTAACCTCCGTTGCAGCAAAGGTACGTTTGCTCGGCTTTAGTTTTAAATCAGCTTTGCAAAACCTGTCAAAACCCTCTTCTACATGACCCAAATGGTCATTGAAGTCCTTAGTGTGAATGAGACAGTCATCTATGTTAACAAGAGTATACTTATCATTTATTCCTCGGAGCACCTCACTCATGACCATATTGAATGCATTAGCACTTTTCATGAGACAAAAAAGGTGACAATTGAATTCATACACTCCTTCATGTGTTTTGAAACCTGTTTTATGTTTTATTTTGGGGTCTAATGGAATTTTGAAGTAACCTTGTGCCATCGAGTACAGAATACAGCCCTGACATTGATTGACCTAAGGAATTGATCACATCTTGAAAATGTTTGATGGGAAAGTTAATTGGCATAGTTAGGTTTTTTATCCCACGGTAGCCAATTGCAAACTGGTACCGTATTTTGCGGAATATAGCCCGCAACTTTTTTTCTCAAGATGGCGGCCTGCGGGGAATATTCCAGTGCGGGGAATCTGTTGACAAAATCAAATTTTTGTCAGTTGCCATTCCTTAACCTTTTCGCTGAAATCCAATTTTTGTCAGCTGCCACTCCTTAACCTTTTTGCCGCGTAAAAGCGCGACCTTCAGTTGTTAAATTAAATTCTTGGCAGAGGACATTTACAGCATACTGGGGTCAAAATCAAGGACCATCTCAGAAAGATTTGCAACCACTTTGGTCTACAAGTGTAACATAAACAGCTTCGTGCATCAGATGGTGGTTCATAATTTACAGCATACTGCGGTCAGAATTAAGGAACATCTCACTAAAATTCGCAACCACTTTCATCTCCAAGCATAACGTGAACAATTTCAAGCATCGGATGGTGGTTAATAACTATTTTGCATACATGTATATGCAATCGTTCTCGATGCTTTATGTGACTTTTTTTTCAGTTATGTACATAAGCGGGGACTTTAGTGGGGACTGTGTGAAAGATGAAAAATGATTAGTTGTGTAAATTTTAATTAATAAATTGCAAACTAGAACAATATAATAAAGATAAACAACAAAATTTAAAACTAGACAATGCTGTAAAATAACACACACAAGCACATCTGCAAGCACATTTTATGTCATAGAGAACAGAGCACGCACGAGAATTGTTCTTAAAAACCATCAAACTCCTCATTTTCGGTGTCGGAGTTGAACAGGCTAGCCAGTGCATCGTGCATACTTCTTGAGACCACTGCTAGCGGAAGATCGTCCTCAGGATCGTCCTCAGGTTCCGAAGGCTTGTCAGATGTGACGCAGATTTCTGCTTTTCTAAAGCCATTTTTGATGCAATCTACAGAAACAGCATCCCATGCTGTCACTACCCACTGAGCTACATCAGTCAGGGTTGCCCGTCGCATGCGTCCTGTGTTTGTGAAGGAGTATTCACCATCTGTCATCCATGACTCCCAACAGCTTCGCATGACTTTTGAAGGACTAGTTCACGCTGATATCGAGTGGTTGCAGCAGCTTTGTTAATCCTCCGGGTATTATTGCAGGCGTGCTGTTTAGGGCTCGAACTGCTCTTTTTGCCTCATCCGTTACATGTGCTCGCATACTATCCATCACCAGCAGGGCGTGGTGCTGTTTGAAAAACCCATCTGGTCGCTTCCCGTAGCACTGTTTCAACCATTTCTGCATAATATCCCCATCCATCCAGCCTTTTTCGTTCACCTCGACCACAATCCCGGCGGGGAACTTGTCCTTGGGCATTGTCTTCCTCTTAAACACAAGCATCGGCGGTAACTTTGATCCCGCCGCCGTGATCCCAAGTACAGCTGTGAAGCTCGCCTTCTCGTGGCCTGTGGTTCTGATGCTGACAGACAAGGATCCCTTTTTCTCAACTTTCTGGTTAGGAGGCATGTCGAACGTCAGCGGAACTTCATCCATGTTGATGATGTGGTCGGGGGTGATGCTGAGCGATTTTTTCGGCGCAGAAAGTCCTAAACGCTGCCAGCTTTTCTTCTGCGTCTTTGGGGAGAGTCTGGCAAAGTGTTGTCCTTGTCCGTATGGACAGATCTTTCCTTTGCATGAAACGAAGGCACCATGATGCACCACCCTTGAAGTCGACGATCCCTTCTTTTTCAGCCATCTCAATTGCCTTCAGCCGAATCTGTGTCATGCTGACGCCTCGGTTTGCAATGCGTTGTTCATGGACCCACGTCTCAAGGGCTGCCTCGTGTTCGGGCCACCTTGGTTTTTGTCCTCTATTGGCTTTCTTGGACTTTTTCATTTGTAGAAGCGTATCTTCGCTCTTTCTCCACTCCCTGACCGTCTTCTCATCTACAGCAAAATGGCGAGCGGTGGGCCGATTTCCATTCTCTTTCGCATAGCTAACTACTTCAAGCTTAAAGCCGGCAGTTTAGCTTTTCCGTGAAGGCATCTTGGAAGTGATGTTGTATTCAATTTTGGGCAAAAATATATACCGGTACCCAGTATGGTATGTTGTTTGCATTTCATGTTTTAACACATATCAGGCCGATAATAACGCTGCACAGTTACATCAATCAATCATCTTTAATTGTCACTTTTGTCAGTAGCATAAACTTTACAAACAATAATTTACATTCTTTCTAATGCCACTGCACGGCAATTAAATTTTTGCACGTATCAGCCTATTGTGCCCTGATTATTCCAATTAAACACTTAACGCATTAACATCAAAATAACCAGCCCTAACGTATTGCACCATCCCATTATCTATAAATAGCTCTCACTCTACCGACAAAAGGTGAGCTTTTGTGTTACAGCAGAAGGCAAGAAGGATTATCGATCGATATATGCATTGTAGTGTTAGGTAACACTGTGTAGATCACGCTGACTCGGTGTGATAAAGTTGACACGTGTTTGACCTGGGAATATGGCTTCTTTACACATAAATTATCGGCAAAAAGGGTGCGGGGAAAATTCCGCTGCGGGTTATATATTAACAAAATTTAAAAAAACATTAAAAAAGGGCCATGTGGGGTTTATTTCTAGGGGGGTTGTATTCCGCAAAGCACGGTAGTCACCTGATTTCTTTTTGACCAGAACTACTGAACTCTGCCACGTACTAGTAGATTGGCTAATGATACCATGTTCCTTTAGATCTTTGGTTTGCCTTTCAATTTGTCGTTTTTCCTCAGGGGTAGTTCTATTATGTTGTCTACTTACAGGTGAGGCATCACCCGTTTCAATTCCCTGTTGTAAAGACATCCCTGTTTTTACCCTATAGCTCTAAAATTCTTAACTTTTCTTCGTTAAGACTTGCATCTTCTAAACGAATTCCCATTGAATGTCTGTATCAATATATTTTTGACTGTCATTTGACCTTTCTTGTTCCCAGTTCTCATTAATACTGCTCCTATCAACTTTGTCAACTCTAGCTATTGGTTCATGCCTTTTTAAATGTATCCAACTGGGAGTTGGGTTCATAATTTGTATGCATCCAATCCTGTTCTTTTCATTGGAAATAGCACCTATCACTTGATTCTTGGTGGGTAGGGTTCTTAGAGGATCTATCAAAGAAGTACCTGTAATATTCTTGTTTTTAATTCTGATACAGGCAATACTACATGACTGAGGGGGTATGCCTATCTTGTTTATTAATCTTGCAAGATTTGCTTTGTCTGGAGAGGAAAACATATTGACAACTACCAAACCTCCTTGAATTTCTAATGTATCATTCCCAAAGTCAACCCAAGCTTTCTGTTCTTTTAAGAAATCCCTGCCCAAAGTGACTTATTCAGATGTTTAAACACATCGAAAGTTTGCATTCTGATGGTTGTCTCTCACGGTTTTGTTCCCAGACAGGTTGACTGCTCTCCATTTTCCGTGCAATTCTGGAAGTCATTACCTTGTCATCTTCTGTCTAGACTATCTCCGCCAGTGTAGCAAGCTTCTCCACCTCCTCCATGGTTTGTGATTGTTGCATTCTTACGTGTCTCAGAATGTTTTTATTGAGGCCTTCTATTGCCTGGTCAACAATGTCTTGTTCACACTTTGAGAGACCTAGGCCACATGTGTTGACATACTATATGAATTCTTCCACTTTTGAATTTCCCTGCCTTGCATCACGGAATCTGTTGTAGAGAACAGACAGGTCCTCTTTCTTTACATATCTCCGCTAAAAAGCCTTCTTCAGTTCTTGCCAGTTTTCCTTGGTTTCTTATGTTATCTACATAGAACTAGGGCCATGCATCCTGCCAGGTGTCTTATGTAATCTACATAGAACTAGGGCAATGCATCCTGCCAGGTGTCTTATGTAATCTACATAGAACTAGGGCCATGCATCCTGCCAGGTGTCTTATGTAATCTACATAGAACTAGGGCCATGCATCCTGCCAGGTGTCTTATGTAATCTACATAGAACTAGGGCCATGCATCCTGACAGGTGTCTTATGTAATCTACATAGAACTAGGGCCATGCATCCTGCCAGGTGTCTTATGTAATCTACATAGAACTAGGGCCATGCATCCTGACAGGTGTCTTATGTAATCTACATAGATCTAGGGCCATGCATCCTGCCAGGTGTCTAATGTAATCTACATAGAACTAGGGCCATGCATCCTGCCAGGTGTCTTATGTAATCTACATAGATCTAGGGCCATGCATCCTGCCAGGTGTCTTATGTAATCTACATAGAACTAGGGCCATGCATCCTGCCAGGTGTCTTATGTAATCTACATAGAACTAGGGCCATGCATCCTGACAGGTGTCTTATGTAATCTACATAGAACTAGGGCCATGCATCCTGCCAGGTGTCTTATGTAATCTACATAGAACTAGGGCCATGCATCCTGCCAGGTGTCTTATGTAATCTACATAGAACTAGGGCCATGCATCCTGCCAGGTGTCTTATGTAATCTACATAGAACTATGGCCATGCATCCTGCCAGGTGTCTTATGTAATCTACATAGAACTAGGGCCATGCATCCTGCCAGGTGTCTTATGTAATCTACATAGAACTATGGTGATACTTACTTAAGAATAGTTGGGTGAATACTGGCCATATTCCAGACTCCCAGATTTGAAAACATTCATCTGGCTACCCTTTTTTATCTGCATGTGGCCAAGCAATTGCTTAGTTAATGTTTTTCAAGGGGCTCAGCGGTTGAGCATTGAAAGTGCTTTAACATTGTAACTGGAATATGTAATTTGAAAGTTCTTATATTGTTAAGATATTAGAATTAATAATTTATTCACAAAATTAAAAAATTATTTTAACCCTGAACCATAAGCAATTATTAAGTATAATGTTTTAATTGAAAGTTTAACCATAGAGCACTGTACTTGTATCCAGATCTTTTTTAGTGGCTGAAGAGTACATGTAACAGTCACCACAGATGTTCCTATCTGTGTCCATCGGTCTGTCCATCCTGATTTTGTGTCTTATCCATTTCCATACTGTACAGGGCTTCAAACTTCACACTCTTACAGAAATCAGGAGTGCCCTGCATGGCATTTACAAGTGCAGTCAAAGTCCAGGTCTTATTAAAGGTCAAATTAAATATAATTCCATATGAATATTTCTTTATACTTCATATTTGTATCATAGCAAACTTAATCATATATTTTAATGACATACATTTTGATATGTTCCAACAGACCATTTGCAAGTTCAAGCCTTCAGGTCAAGTTCATATTTCAGGTCATTGCATCTTCTGAGTTATATGTCAAACTTAGTGAGGTTACTACCTTGTCTTATTTCTAGTCGACAAGTGGCAGATCTATGACGTACGGCTGGAAGTGGAACAGGTGTACCAGCTGGGGCCATGGGTCCAGATTCTAAACATACAGGATGCTGATCATGTGACCATCTCCATAGAAACCAAGTTCAAACACAAAATTCTCAGCAAGATTCACCAGAAAGGTGACACCTTTTTTTTTTTTACTGTTTAATTTTCTGTTTATTTATCTTGCACTTTGAAAATGATGTCTTTACTTTATTAATGTTAATATTGTGAACATAATCAAGCATTTTGGAAAAGAAACTTTGTAGACTTCAAACAGAAAAACAACAACATCTAACAACTTACATTTTAGCATTGTTTTTAGCACCAGTTTTCAATGAAAAAGTTGGCACTATAGTCATGACCCTGTCATGAGTGTTGACAGTGGCCAACCTTTTTGTTAAGTTTCAGTGTTGACAGTGGCCAACCTTTTTGTTAAGTTTCAGTGTTGACAGTGGCCAACCTTTTTGTTAAGTTTCAGTATTTGAAAACTACTAAGATGTTCACTTCAAACTTGGATAAACTTAATTACTATCAGAAGCAAAACCCATTTAAAAATGGCTGGAAACAGTAAAATTAATGTCAACAGAGTTGTTTATTTCTGCTAAGAATAATTTGTTATGGCTTAGGCTAATAGTGAAGATTCAGATAAGCCATCTCCAGGTGAATAAAAATAGGTGAATTTATGTTGATATAAAGATAATAACAACAAAACTGCAGCATAAAAAAAACATATTTTTTCATACAAAGGACAAAACATTATAGGCTTGAACATCACATCCCCTCAAAACTACAAAAGAAAAAACCTCGTTGTACAATAGATAGCATCTATGTGGAACTAAGGATCATACCACATATCATATCAGAGATGTTATGGGTCTAATTTTATAGCAGTTATTTATTCATATTTCTGATAAGGAAAAATGAGCATATTATACCAAATTAGTACAGAAATATTCCAAATTGGTACACAATAATATTGAAAAAGCATTATCTTAATTCAAAAGAAAGATTTTTTTGTAGCAAATTCTGTACAAACTGTCTCTTAGTTTTTTTTTATAAATTCGCATAATAAACAAATTTCCTTATAAACCATTTTTTTTTGTTCTTTTTTTTAATCTCCAAATCATTGTTTACATTTTTGCAAACAATCCCGAATAATTTTGTAAATGGGTCATCTGAAAATTTTTAGAACAAAATTTCTGCACATTCTTAAACAACCGGCCGCAATAGCTCAAGCAGTAAGGCATCAACTAGCGGATCAGGAGGTCGCGGGTTCAAACCCCGGCCGGGTCAAACCAAAGACTTTAAAATTTGTATAAGTGGCTTCCCTCCTAATGCTTGGGGCTAAGGGGACAGAATTGCGCCTGACTCCTCGGTGTCAGTATAATGGACCGACCGGGTTCAGTCTCTGGGCACCTCATAAGTGCCCCTATGGTATAATGATAGAAACGTCGCTGCACAGTATCGGCAAAAATGCTGGCAAATCCATTCTGAAACCTGTCCTGTATAGCACCTTGTTAAAAAGAAAATATGGGCTGATGCTACTGGAAAAGCCTACAAAGATATATAGTGGCTTAGAAATCCTGCATCATACAGTCACATTCATAATGGACTAAGGCATATAAATAATTGGATGACCAAGGAAACACAATAACAGATACAATTAAAATGTGTCAAATTATTAAGAAATTACCACAGAA
This sequence comes from Sinonovacula constricta, assembly GCA_007844125.1. NCBI lineage: Eukaryota > Metazoa > Mollusca > Bivalvia > Cardiida > Solecurtidae > Sinonovacula > Sinonovacula constricta. The sequence goes on from CM017565.1 coordinate 27,139,439, forward strand.
AAATTTCTAAATAAAATGCAATGATATAAAATATAATATACAGTAACACCTTGCTAAAGAACCAACCGCAAAGTGGGACACCCTTGTATCCAGGACAATTGTTTTCATAGCTGTTTAATTCCTTAATGTCACACAACCTTAGAAAGCAGGGGACGCAGGGCATTTATTTCAGATTCAATTAAACAATTTCCACCTTTTTAATCTATCCTCGCTACTTGGGCCAGCACCAGGTGTTCAATTTATTAAAGTGTCAGTCAGTTGATCACACCCTGCCAACACTGCTCGAGTGAACAGGTTTGTTTGCACATGTTCGACTTCAGATTACAACATTGCTGCTTCACTGATGGTAATTGTAAAGAAGTCAGTTAAAATAGTGATTTGTTTGTTTCCAAACTGATGTCAGATCATAAGTTGTACATGTTAAGTGGTACAAAAGAATCTGGGTAAAATGACCTCATCTCTTCTTAGCATCTAGGTAGACAGTAAAATTCTACATCTACATTGTAAGGCAGACAAATAATATTTACCAGTTCTTCCAGTAAAATACAATCTAACACATGCTGTTTGGTAAATTGAATGTGCTATTGAATGTGTGTGCTATAGAACAGTTTATAACTTCTGTTTTAAATTTCAAGTTCACAAATTTTAAATAGAGTAACAAATCCTGAAAATTAACTTTTATGTTTAAGTATGTCCTGGTGAAACAAACTTAACACAATAAGTACACGAGATGATATTAAAACAATATAAATACAATATAATATTACACCTTTTAATAGATATGATAATTATTAAAATTGAACTTACCAAGAGGAACAGCACGCTACATGGGACACTTTGTGAGGTTTTTCTGTAGTAGGTTTCTGTTTAATGTATTGCCCCATGGAACAAAGGAGAGTGCTAAACAAATGGCTTACACATTATAGTGTAGGCTCTGTTTCTTTTCCCATAAGTATAGTTTTCCTTGTGTGTCATGGTTTATAGTATGGTGATACATTTCTTTTTTAAATTATTATAGAAGTTTCTACAAATGGGGGTCAGCTCTTTAAGACTGGTCTTGTTCAGCATTTCTAGCATCAGAGATGAGATAAGACAGCTATAATACAAAAAAGTGAAACCGTCATATAACTGACTATAACTGTTGTTGTATTACAGGTGGCTTCTACAACCTTCGACCCAGTAATGTGCCCTTGTACAGCGGCTATATGAGGGGACTGGCAAAAACCATCAAACAGGAATTACGTGATATAGTGCCCTGTCCTGTGTATAGGTGTGAACAACTTACTGACAGTTTCTTTCTATTTAATACATTAATTCTTTCGTTAAATAATAATTTTATGACTCTTCATGTCTTACTTTTTGAGGGGGGGCGTCTATAAAATATATATACTTTACTTCTTAATTGTGGTACACCTAGATAAACAGACTGACTGACAAAGATCTTTAACAATGTGCTCACTCTTCTAAGAACATTGAATGCTATATATATTATAATGTTTGAAGTTCTTCCAGCTAGCTGATTTGTGGTGTGCCAGTGGTTCTACCCAGACATTTATCTGGGGTCTTCCTCCACTAAAAAAACCCTAAACATTGCATTAATGACCATAATTGGTCCCTGTAATGTATTTTAAAAACAAAACCTGTGAGACCTTTAAATAACCTCTCTGTATCTCTGCAATATAGGTCACGCCACTTGACAACATGTCGCTTAGGTGGTCAGACTGGTCCTCAGAGACAACACTATGACACTGACTACATCTCTAGCATCATCTGTGAGCCAGTCCACCAGTACTATGCCCTACAGCATCAACCTGACACCAGTCTTCGTCTCCGAATCATCCCTACATCCTCAACATCTATGCTGTACAAACTGCACTCGCAGGGTGACCTAGACTTCACTGTGGCCTCTGATCTTTCCTGCATATCACAGAATCAGTCTGTTTGTTCGGACAAAGGACAGAGGTCCCAGTCCGGTCTGCGATGCATCAGTGTCTCCACACAGTCTGACATGGATAATATGGAGGATGAGGAGGAAGAGAAGGAAGGGGAGTATATCATCAGCAAGGGGCAGAATACAGTCACATGCCTGGCATCCTGTCGGTCACTCTGTCAGACACTTGGGGAAATCCACATGCATGGTGGGTACCAGGAGACCCGCAGTTGACAGTCATTTGATTATAAAGTAATATTGATAAGAAGTAATAATACTAGGGAACTTCTGTGTGTGGAGCATTTCCTGCTTACCTGTGGTGCGCTGGAGGTTTTACCCAGACATGGGGTCTTTCTCCACCAATAATTAGCTGGACGTTGCCAATATGACCATAATTGTGTCAGTGCAATGTTAAACAACAACAATAATAGTTATAATAGCTTTAATTAGTGAAGGTAGCACATTCAAAACATGTTTGCACAATCTTATCTAACATGTGGCTTTCATAGAATGGTAATCATGAAATAAAAAAACAAGAAAACATGCAAATTATCATGCAAGAATATAAAGTCAACACAATTGAAAACAAAAAGTACAAAATATCAATACAAAGAACGATAACATGTTGTGATGTGTCCATCTAGGTATAACAATGTTTAAATCTGTTTATACTGTTCTTTGTATCATTCAACACTGATGAGCAGATAAACACATTCTGAAAATAGATTATTATTCATAACAACACTAACAATAATCAAATCCTTGAAGAATGGTATCATAGTTGCATATATATTTAAACATTTCCATCAGTGCCAAGTAAAATAACTAAAACGTGCATATTACATGTATAATTATTATGTGTATATAACTGTATAAATAATAGTGACCTTTGGATATTCACTTTGAGCTGGCCCACTTATGAGTTCTTCACAGCACTGACATTTGTTAATACTTTTGGTCCTGATGTTTGCACACAAAAAAACATGTTCATTGTTGTGTTTTTATATATAGTAAATACGACACAATGGTCATATATATATATATATGGTGCAATTGAATATTTTCAGGTTCTCGTGTAAATGTCCAGATCTTACAAGCTGTCCCCTGTCAGCCCCTTGGAGTGAAGGCCCCATGTTTGAGCCCCTTGGTTGCCTGGCAACACACCACACCCTGGCACATCCCTCTTTGGACAGCTTTCTCCAACACTGGTAGGTTCATTAGGACTTGACTTTACACGAGGTTATAATTCTAAAGATTGCAGTGTTGCTTAAAGTACCAGCTGTAACATGTATTCTAAATATTGATTCCACTTCTGTTAACAGTGGAGGAAGCCCAGAGATCTTCAGTATACATGCTGCGGGATGAAGATATTGAGGAGACACACAACCCTCTGGCAGTACTCCTGTACCATACCTGGTCTGCCATCGCTAACAAACTGGTACTAGTCCCATTTAACTCTGTACAGTTCTCTTATGAAACTTAAACTTACTATGTATATATGATGTCCCAGTTTTTAGACAGTAACCTGATGTAGTGTCTAGCAGACCTAGCTAACCTGCGGTGCTGAGGTGGTTCTATGCAGACGTAGTTCTGGGGTCTTTCTCCATCAATAATTAGCTGGATATCTCAAATATTATCATAATTGTCTTTGTTCCACGTAAGAAAAAACAAAACAAACTAGTAGTTCTATATTGTACCTACCTTGCCATTGCCATTATACTGGTAGTCTCCAATGAAAAGTTTACATATTTCAAAAATTCTGTAAGTATTGAGGAGTTTTAAATGTCTTGCTAGGATTTTAGCATGTGTGCATATATGTTAAATAGACCAAGATATATAGAATAAACGAAACCATCATTTATGAAAAATGGAAAACAACTTTTACATTGTGCTGGTTTCATGGAACTGATAATTCACAATTTTATGCAGTTAATGACCTTTTCTTCTTTTACTAAGAAAAAAATCTGTTCATCAATCTTGCACATTTCTGCCCAGGGTCATGCATCAGTGAATGAGGTGGCGGTAAGGCTGTACCAACTGGAGATGGCCGATGACTCATCTCTGACCATAGATCATGTGATCAAGGCCATGATTGAAGTCTTTGTTGGTGGTGGAACATTTGTGGTCTCACTAAATGATGGTAAGGTTTAGCAATTGTAAGAATCTGTCTTAAGATTTCAAGTTGATTAATGTTTTTTTTCCTGTCATTTTATTGACTCGAAAAATGTTCATACAGTTATTCATATACAACAGTTATTCATATAAAAAAAATAAGTATATCAGAGATATGTGGTGCCAGTGGCATAGAGGTTGAGTTACCAACTGGTAACTTTTCTGACTGCTTAGCCTCTTTGCGGTGAAGGACACAGTTAGGAAAGGTCTTTGAGCTGACCTGCAGAGCGCTGGTAAATCTAACCAGCCATTTGTTTGGGGGTCATACTCCTCAAAATAGCTATATGTTGCTAGATGCACTCCAATTCTTTGACAAACTGATTAATTGTCATACAACTAACTTTGTGTGAGTATGCTAACTTTGTATATCTACAGACATGGTGCTCATGAAAGGACGGTTTGAGGTTAAGGACACTTTTCCTCTGCCCAGTATCACCGGGTATGACCTTGACATCAACGATAATGTCAAACTTGACCAAAATAACAGGTACGTGCTTTAAACTTGGCATAACATTCCAGCCACAATATTAGGTCTTTAAGTAAATAAATATTGATTTTTGCTTTGGAGGAATAAAAGTTATAGCATATTTAGATAAATTGTTTACACACTTTTAGAACATCTTCATTGATAAAGGGAAAATTTATCTCCTTTACTTTACAATTACCTCTTGCCTTTAAACACCTGGTGTTTCACTTTGCTGATGTCCTTCATGCTAAGCAATTTTTGAACCCAACTGATGAATTGGATGATACGAAAGTTACATTTGGCTCTAGAAAGCTTGAAATTTGTAAGTTTTGTTTTGGAATATTCCTACATTTCCGATGAATTTTAACCTTATTCGTACCCCCTTGTAAATTCCAAGTTGTGTGGAGTGTGACAAATCAGAGATCAGCTGGGAAGACAGTTGGCCAGACTTTCTGACAGACTTTCTTGAGGTGGCCAGCGTCTATCTGAATAAATCTGACCTGCTAGAACTAGTGCTTGAACCCCGCTATCATCTCCGAGAGGCCAAACAGTGCCCCACTTTCCTGGCTGTGCTGGAAAACACAGGTATAATAATTGCAATTCTCTAGAGGCCATGCGTTGTATGTTATCCCAAGCTAAAGGCAGAAAGTTTTAGTTAAAATGTTATTTTTGCCGGGTCTACCTGTCTTCAGCCATAATATTCTTGCTGATTTCTCAAAAATAGTAAAATATGGATCTTAATAAAATCTCTCATTATATTAGAAAACCATTGTGCACTGGTGCATTTGTACTGACCATCTTGTAGAATAAAAGTCAAGTTTACACTTCAAAGACATTTGCCATTTGGCAAGGGAATATCAAGTCAATGAAATTGATTTGGTCCCCTTTCAAACTATATATTGTATTGACTTATTGAAAATATATCAATCTGACCATTTTTAATAAATATGTAGATACAATTTTGTATTTCTTACTTTATAAAAAAATTGCTTATTTCTATCCCATTTGCTTGTACAAAATAAACATTTTATCTTAACTCCATTATCATTAAATCTCAAAGTATATTGGTGTACAATAAAACCTCGCCAGTAGACCACCCCGGGATGCGAGGCACCTCGCTACCTGGAGCATTGTTTTTCAAAACCATTGTTTTTTTTTCTTCTTTTTATTCTAATGTCCCACAACCTTGGAATGCGGGCACCTCGCCACCCATTACACGGGACAGTTATTTCAGAACCAAATAACATATTCACACCATCATTTATCCTTGCTTTTTAGGCCATCACCGCGTGGTCCATTACATAAGTGTAACTGATCAGTTCAACACACCTGCAAACAACGCTCAAGTGAATGTAATTGTTTGCACATTTTACGACTGTAAATTACAACTTTGCCAATTCACTTACGGTTACCGTAAAGAAGTCGATAATTGAGGCAATTATGTTTTTGATGTTAACAAACTGTTGCAGAATCGTCAGATATTTCTTTAATCATTTAGGGTGTGCTTCTTTTTTTTTTGTAATTGATGTTTTATGTTAGGTTAAACATTAACGAGTAGTCAATGTCAAGTTTGTTGAGCAAAATCCTTTCCATATAAAATGTTCACCAAATTACATCGCCATCAAATCATAAGTGTCGTCAAAAAAAGCCTCTTGAAAAAGGTCTCTTATTGAGTTCTGGTCAATCCCAACGTGTTTTAGCTGAAAAATACAGAATTGGTAAATGTCAGTTTGGTCGAATCTTAAAACAGAATGCCAGGCTGCTAGATGAATATGAAGAGAATGCCAGTGGTAGTAGAAAGACTTTGTCCACGATCTCCATATGAAGAAATAAACAACTTGATGATGCAGTGGTTCCAAAAAGCCAGAGGTCAAAATGTGCCATTCTCTAGACCTATGCTTCAAGAGAAGGCCTTAAGCTTTGCTGTTGAAATCTTGATGACAGACTTCAGAGCTTCTAATGGATGGTTAGAGAGGTTAGAGAGGTTAGAGAGGCATCACAGCATAAACATGTTTGTATGCGGAGGAGGTAGAAGTATATCCCAGTTAATGGTTGATGAGTAGGGAAGATTGTAGAGGGGGCAAAATATCTAAGGGCAGGTTAACAGTGACATTGTGTGTAAATGCAGAGGGAGATTTTGAGAAGGGTTTCATCAAAGGACATGCTGCAAAACCATGGTGTTTTAGAAATTTGAAGTTGGCAAAACTACCGGTGACATTGAAAAGCAATAAAGAAAGCATGGATGACAAGTGTGTTGTTTGACTAGTGGTTACATGACTTCAACAAAACGTTCTTCTGCTTCTGGACAATGCACCATCTCACCTAAAAGCTAAGGTGCTGAGTAATGTCTGCCTGCTCCATCTACCCATCATCACAACAGCCAATCTGCAACCGCGATACAATATAATATAAGCTATTGTATAAAAAGTTAAGTACATGTACATATATATTTTATATTCATAAAGAAAACTAAAGAGGACCACCTTGCTAAGTAGGACACTTTTAAAGAGAACTGCAGGTGGCCCACTTAACGAGGTTTTACTGTATATGACCAATTGTGCTAAGATGAGGCAAACTGTGCTTCACACATACAAGTCACAATAACTGACAACCCAAAATATACCAGACAGTTCAGGTTTGTTTTACTTTGCATCTGCCATTGCTTGTGGCTGCTTGCAGGTTTACCTTAGATTATCATTATTAAGTGGCTATATATACAGAGAACAGACAAGACAGAATTGTTAATAGATTAATTATGCAAGTGACCACATCATATAAATTCATTAAATACTTGATTCATAATTTTCCATGTTTTTCATCAATATCCCTACAGGTATATGTCGATCAGGTGGGTGTGTTCTTCTGTTTAACACACCCCTCATTGACACAAATCCTGAAGCCACACCCACTAAGGTTGCAGTTGACAATGCAGGCGGAACATTTGTCACCAAGGCCATGGTTTATGGAATTCAGAGCCCAAAGACCTCAGAGGATCAGCTGATTTTATACCAGGCTGAGAAGAGAGGGGAGGTGACCCCTGCAAATGTGCTGGGTCTTGTAAACCTCAGAGGTAAATTCAAAGGTCATTCTTTAATAAGTACATACACAATATGAGCTGATCGTTTGAAACCACTGATGTGATCACAGCTTGTCATATTTGGCAGAAACACTAAATGTGAGTTAAAAAAACATCAAGTGTACCTGCCAGCCAGCTTTTTGTGTTTATTATTTGCCTCACTTGTTATTAAATGAACGAGAACAGCATTTTAAGAATTATAACATGACAATTTAAATTTAGTTACTTTTTAAGAAAGCTGACAGTAATATGTGTAAGGTCATTTTTTAGTATTGTGTGAGTATTCTTTGGGGCATTGAATTGTTTTACAACTATCAGTTTCGTTTTTCTTCTTCTGTTTCCACTGCCCTTTGACTATAGATACTATCAATTACCGTATTCACTCGTGTAATAGCCGCACTTTTTTACCCGATTTTATCGTTAAGGAGTTGGGGTTGCGGCCATTCTATAGGTGTAAGGCTTTGGGACATTTTTTCTAGAACGATTCTGCCGATTTTTGGGACGCCATGCGTCTAGATGAGCTCTCTAAGTAGGAGGTTGACGGACGATATGAACGAGATAGCGCCCTTCTATGCTATTGTCTAACCAACATGAACATATTCCATAATTTATAAATTACTTCCTAGTTTTATCTCTTGTATCATATTTCTGAATGTTTGCATCATCAAACAATTTCACCCAGCTGTCAAGTGCACACTACCATGCAGATCAAAGGATATCATAGTAGAGCCGATAAAACAACACAGCTTTGAAGTTGCATTAAATAGACAGGAAATATCGATGTTAAACTCCATTCAGCCTGTCAGTAAAACGAAACCTCCATATGAAATTAACAGGATGGTTGGTCAAAGCAAATATATGAACTAAGGGTTTTTTAAAACAAGTTTGTGAAATTTGAAACGGAATTTTGTTTTTACGTATTATATTTCTATGAAAATAAAATGATTTAAAGTTCAAGGTCCATTCATACGTATGTAAGAATCACAATCATTGGTACAAGTTTGTACTTCACCTGTTACTGTTAATTGTCACTAATTGACACGTTATTCTCATTTGTCAGAGCCACTAATTTCAAAGTTATTCTCACCTGTCTGCTGGACCCCAGGGAAGACGGTGACATGTTGAGAAGGTGCGAAATATCTTATTGATAATTGACATGAGTAGCTCAATCTGCCTTTAAAAATCTTACTACCAAACTTTAACGATTAATTCTCACAAATTGTCAAACATAGCGTATCTCTCATATTGTCACTCCGATCTTACCTTCAAATCATCGGTCCTGTCTACAAGTTGTACACAGTAAAGGAAAAAGTAGCTGTAATAGCATATGCTGAAGTCCATGGAAATAGAGCTGCTCAGCTTGAATTCAGCATTAATGTCCGCAGATGGCGAGATCAGAAAGAAGATCTTCTACGTCGGAAGAAGACTCAACGGGCGAACAGGGGCAAACAGGCAGCGTATCCTAAGATTGAAGAATCGCTTCTTCAGTTTGTAACTGAACGACACATTCAGGGTATAGGCGTGTCGACAGCAGAACTCCGCTTCAAGGCTCTCATCATTTCCAAGAAAGATGCAGGGTCATCTGGCTTCAAGGCATGGCAGAATTGGGTTTACTCGTTTCTGCATAGGAACCATCTGTCCATTAGGCGGCGAACACTCCTAGCACGTCTTCCAGAAAACACTGACCACAAGCTTCTGAAATTCCAATGCTACATCATCAAGCTCCGTACCAGAAACAACTACGACCTTTCGCAGATAGGGAATGCCGACCAGACTCCTTTGGCTTTTGATCTTCCCTAGGCAACGACCATAAACGATAAAGGAGCAAAGTGATTGAGCATCATGACCACCGGCAACGAAAAAACAGGTTTACTGTAATGCAGTCCTGCACAGCTGACGATGGAAAGCTGCCTCCCTATGTTGTTTTCAAGCGGAAGACAATGCCGAAAGTTACGTGACCCAGAGGTATTCACGTTCGCTTGCAGGAAAGGGGCTGGATGATGCAGGAGCTTGTTGTCGACTGGGTGAAGACAGTTTGGGGTCGTAGACCGGGCGCTTTGATGTCAAAATCACTGCTGGTTCTAGATGCCTTCAGGGCACACACCTCGCCAGAAATAAAGGACAGTCTGATAGAAGACTACCGAACAAATCTAGCCATTATCCCGGGAGGCATGACATCCATTCTCCAGCCGCTTGATGGTTCAATAAACAAGCCGATGAAGTCCTTATTTCAGGCAAAGTTGACCCAATGGTATGCTTCTGGCAACCATAGTTACACAGCCGGAGGAAAGATGAGGAAGCCGGAGTTGGAGGAGATATGCCAGTGGTTCGGCGAAGCATGGAACAAGCTAGACCCAGCCATAATTGTACGGGCATTCAAGAAATGCTGCATTTCAAACAATTTGGATGGGACAGAAGACGACGTCCTGCAGGATGAGTTTGTTTGCCCGCCCACAGCCACCGAGTTGGTCACCAACAACAACGAAGTCGAAGACGATGATGATACCGGTCACTTCTATACAGACCTCGTAGTTCCTGGCATGACTCGGGAGCAAATTGACAACTTCTTCGACAGCGACGGCGATGACACCGAATTTGAGAGTTTCTCTTAATCCGACATCAGAAAGTCATAGACTTGAATTACTGTATTGCTTAACTGCCCTTTTTAGGGCAACAAGGCCCCTCGGGGCCACAACAAATATTCCAGAAGGAATTAACCTTTCAAATTGTCTAAAAACTGTCCCGATCAATCCACGCCTTTACTAAATATATTACCGGTAATTTTAATACGATAATCAAAATTTTCAACAATTCTCGGTACGTTACTGAGCGCCCGTCATTGTCTTTATCGATATACGCGGTATTGACTATAAAGCAGAGCCATTATAAATAAATAGTTTAATACGCTAATCATTTTTTTTTCAATGATTCTCGGTACATTACTGAGTGACCGTCATTGTCTTTATCGATATGCGCAGTATTGATGATATAGCGGAGCTCCGCTGTATAAACTGCGGCCTTTATATTTTTTCTTCAAATTTTGCGGTCATTTGGGGGGTGCGGCCATTACATTGAATTAGGATTTTTTCTTCAAATTTTGCGGTCATTTTGGGGGTGCGGCCAGTACGTGGGTGCGACCATTACACGAGCGAATATGTTAACTGTCCATGGAAACAGGACTACCTGAAGTTAGTTGCTGTTTGTACTGGCCTCTCAACTTCTGCTGAACATGGCAACCAAACTAATAATCTATGACCAGGCTGTCTGACCCAGCTAACCTTGTGGTACACCAATTGTTCTACCCAGACATAAGTCTGGGATCTTTTGCAACCAATATTTAGCTGGATGTTGCCAATGTCATCATAATAGTCCATGCATATTTTAATGACAAAAAAGGCTGTCTTGAAAACCAAACCTCTCAATAACTTTTTTTTTACTGCCATTTCCTGTGGCAGGTGATGTCTTGACAAGGGAGATCACTCTACCAGCTAACTGGGAAGCAGACCATCTAGAGTTGCTGGTTCCCTTTATACTGGCCTCTCACTTGCTTCTGGATGTTGCCCAGGTCTCCCTGGGACAGACCATTCTTGTGCTGCCACCTATAGGTAGGTTTGCAGGTAGTTTTACTCTAAAGAAATTCTGTCACTTTATACCAGGTGATGTCATATACTTCTTACGAAACAGTATCCTGTTACTTTTGTTTTTTGACTAGAAGCATTTTTCTTTGATACTTTAGGCATTATTGTTATTTCTCAAAAGTGTTTTTCTCAAAATTTGGACAAAATTGACCGCATGAGTTTTTATACAGGTGGATTTCAAAGCGCTTATTTCTCCTTTTCTCATTGAGGTGATACAGTCCAACGAGAATGTAAAAAAATCATGAGATCATTCAACTCCATGATGATGATTATTATTATTCTGATTATTCTTATGATGATGATGATGATGTTGCCAAACTAACTATACTAAAAGGTTTCAGTTCAGCATGACCATATTGTGGTGTGCTGTCTCAGGTAAGCTACATGGTACACTATCATGCAGTTTCAATTCATATTGAGCCTGAATCAAGTCTGAAATATATGCACAAACACTGTCATTAAAATGCATCTAATTGGTTCATTTCAACGCCAACCACCAATGAAATGCAGTGAAATTCCACCAATCATTGGAAATGTTTGGCAAATGCATACTGCCAACAAGGGCACTCTCTTGACACCATATTGTATAAAATACATATACTTTACATGTGTTAATCATGCTAGTGTCAGCTATTGCAAGTATGGTGCAGTTATTGTTTTTCATTCATTACTGTTTGCAGTTCTTGAACAAGCTAGTTTTATACCATATCCTTTGGTCAGATCATTTTGATGTGTGTAGATAGGGAGAAAAGGAAGAATATGGAAGATCAGGGATATATAATAAGGAAGAATAAGTGGCATATAATAATATGATAGACAGAAATAGTGTTTTGTTGAAAACATTTTTTATTAAATTAAATGATGTGGATGTTTGTTTCATTGGCTTTTAACCATTAATATAATTGTTTTGACAGTACAAAAATGAAACAAAAATGTTGTTTTTACCAATGTTGTTTATCCCTTATGATAGATTAATGATTAATGGAGTTCCAGTTTGGCCTTAAATGCTCATATTTTTGAGGGGTATAATATTTGGCCATTTATTCAATGCCATGTTCTCTTGTGTAGTACAAAATTAATAAGAAATACACAGATTTTTTTATAGAGTCCTATACAGTAATTACAAGAATAGACAAAATTTCTTTCGTTTTTATTAATATTACTAATTTTCTTTCAATCATTGGCAAACTAATGTCAATCTTTACGAGCAGTAATTGGACATCTCCATAATAATCTCAGTTATTCAATTGCAATATTGCTTTCAAAATAAAACAAAATACATGTATAACATTGATTTTACTTCCATTTTATTTCAATCCTCCAGACACTGTAAGCATGTATGTGATTGCGTTGGCCGTTGAGATTGGCTGCAGTGTGTTTGCCAGCAGCCATGACCCTGAGACTATCGAGTGTTTGGAGTCCACGTTTCCTAACATACGTGTGCTGCCAGGTGCCACCATGCATCGAGATCTAATGTTGTTGACACAAGGACATGGCGTCAAACTGTGTGTGCGAGTCTCAAGTGGAGGTAGGTGTTAATGGTTAACACGCAAACCTTAATATATATGTAGCTTCTATTTGTGTGTGTGAATTGTGTGTGTATATATTTTATTGTGTATACATGTTTTGCCAGACCTGGCAGTGCAGTTGGTAGAGTGCCCTTCAGGTACAGGAGGCCATAGATTTGATCCTAGGCTGCAATATACCAAAGTTTTTAAAGATGGTAGTGGTTTAGCTCCCTTTCTAACACTGAAGCAAATATAAGGGTAGTTCCACAACTGGCTTGCACGATGTCAGGATAATGTGACTGGGTGTGATATCAGATGTTCATGGCATGCTATACACAGTAAAGGCAGCTTTTTATCGGCTTCATATGGACACGTCTCTAAATAACTGAAATACTGTTGATGGACTTATAAACCTAAAAATAAACAGATATACATCTTTTACCAATGCCTAGAAAATGTATAAGGGAATTTTTAATTTAAATTTAGCCTAGTTGTTTCTTTATTGGGTTCATCCTCTAATGCCCAAGATTTCTTAAAAGGGATAAAAGATAATGTTTATATACTGAATGCAAAGCATACATTATATTTAACATTCTATAAAAAAAATCTTCAACTGTAATAAGATGTGTAAAATTCAAGGCAAATAAGTGAAGGGATTACCAGTAAAAACTAAAATCAGAAAATTTAGGAGGAAATCTACCTTGGAGTTTTCTGTTTCCTAAATGAAAGCATGCTGTTTAGAAATACTGGGGCGCTCTTGGCCAATTGATAGTCATGGAAATGCAACTCATCTAACTGCTCACAGTGTTTTTGATTTCTGGTCATATTGAAGGACTGAACGGGGAAGGTCTTCCAGCTGACCTGCAGTGTGCAATGGACTCTTCAGACATTTGTCTTGACATCTTGCTCCACCAAAATAGCTAGACATTGCTATGATGACAATTATTGAGTTGCTGCGTTGTATTTCTAAAAGTGAAAACATAGCCAAACACAATAAATGTTATAAATTTTGATTACTTTTTACAACGCTCACTTTCAGAGACAAATCAGAACTATTAGAAAGCTATGCTATTACACATTGTTATTTCTAGATGTGTCCAGTGCACTGGAATGTATTTCTGACAATGGTCACTTGATCCAGTGCATACCTCCTGACACTGGCCTTCCTGACCTGACTCAGATGGCCAGTCGGAGAAATGGTCGCGTTTCTATAGTCCGGCCTCTCGATGCTTTCTCCACCTTCATGAAGAAGTCGGCTGAGGACATATCGCTGCTGATGTACAATATCAAGGATATTAGTAAGGTGGGTATAGACTGATTAGCCAAGAACAGGTAATTGGAGGTAGTAATTGTTGGAGACAACTGTGACTACCTGGTGTTCAATGATAATGTGTTTGTGTGTCAAACATATGGTAGTTCACCTGTGGACTAGAAATCATGACATTAGTGTAAGACTTAAACACCATAATGTATTAAGTAAGGAAACAAACTTACTTTTCTAGTAAAGATAACGTAACATGTGCTTCACGTTAACAATTCCTTAAAGGACTGAAACAGTGTTGTAAAGATTTATATGTTGCATTGATGTATATAATTTAAACTACTGTATTTTTTCACTTCTAAGATGGGTTTTTTTCCTCAAAATTTCATGTTTAAAGTTTAGGACTTTCTTAAAGGCTGGGTCTAGTGACCTGGCAAAAAGTTTTCATGTTGTTTATGGTAAAAACATACGAAAACATACCACATAAACTTGTAAGCGGCTACTTAAATACAAATTTAATAATTTGTTTGGTTGCAGCTGACCACAGAAGGCTTCCCTGAGAAAAAAGGTGTGTTGTACAGGGAAGAAAACTCATCCACTTTCATGCAACCAATCAACATCGAGAAAATGCTCTCAGTTGTCATGGAGCCTAATTTAGGAGTCACCATGGAAACGTTTATGGAAGCTGATGCTTTATGTCTGGAAAAAATACAAAACCTAGTCTTGGAGAAACCAAAGGTACTGCTACAAGTGGTTGATTTATTTTTGTTGCTTTGTTTTTTAAACAGCATTAACATGGCTTACAAAATAAGTCGCATCACATTTAAACCGACAAAAAAGGCTACCACTGTATATCATCACTGTTCAATGTAATTTTTTAATCCAGGTGTAAATAAATATGATTGTAGACTTGTTACATAATTGTGAATGCTTGTGGGCTGGTGGTTTGTGGTTTTTACAACCAATGCACCAGTAGGATGTAAAATTTTAAGCTTCGTTTATTTTGATTGTTTAGTAAATAAATTGGTTACTGTGCAAGGGATTTGCTTCAGGAAAGGTATAGATAATTGGATGAAATGCAGAGCACAACAAAAACTTTTGATAAGCACTTTCACATTTCCAAACAAAGTAAGTATTTAAAAAATACATATTTTGTATGGTTTCTGCATTTTCCCATGTTTAATGATCAGCCAGCATCTGTTTAAATTTTTATGTAACCACAAATATAATGATCAAGCAGTATTAAATACCACTGACTACTTACATGGCATAGAAAGGAAACTGGTGTCTTCACCCAATTTTGTCTGACTTTGTACCTAAAGACAACAAAGAAACGACAATCTAAATTCTTAAAGCCATATTGTACCTTGAAACAACATAATCAGTTCCAAAACCGTTGAAAAAAACAACCCTGTATATGTCACAGAACATCAACACAACTGCAGTTAACTCCTCCTTGGGCCCTTATTCAATGAAAAAACAACTAATCGGCCCAGATTGGAACCCATCATAATTATAACATGGGTTATGTTAAAATCTGGGTGTAAACATTTTCCTAGCCTATGTGTAAAATAAGCTTTAAAAAAGTGTGTTTAAATAAGCTCAGTCAAACAGTCAGAAGAGTACTGAACTGACATGTGGTTCTGGGTTCAAATCATACAAAAATCGAGCATGTTTTTTTTTTTTCTTTTATCAAAAACAAAAGATAGGTTTAATGGTATAATTTTTCAACCAAAGACGATTTAAAACTATTCAAGCAGAAGACATAGCAATATATGTGGGATTTAGTATGCATTCTTAATCCTAACAGTTTTGGAATTGTATTTTCTCCATTGCAGGACTTTTCCTTGGTGGAGCCAGTCAGTGTGAGGAACCCTATACAAGCCAACACGGGTGAAATCCTCAACCTAGGGATGATAGCCACACCCTCGGTTCACATGGAAACCAACTTGTCACAGGACAGAACAAGCTCACCAGAAGTTAACATCATTTCATTGCTAGGTGAGAATGCTGAGTAAAATATACAATAATGAAGTCATATCTCATTTTGAATAATATGTTGTGCATGCATTTTGAAAGCTTCCTGAAAAATGCCCCCAAAAAGTACATATAATTTATGCATAGTTGCTAAAATGACACACAAGATAATTGAGAATCGATGTAAATTAAGTGCTACCTGTCATTGTTCTTTAAATCCCATTAAATATCAAAAGGACAATGTCAGGAAGCTTGAAAATCTGATTGAAGATGGCTTAAAAAAAGATCAACTGTAGCAGACTCCCTAGGAAGTTCAAAGCCTGTCTTTCCCAGCATGCTTTATTTCCAAGACTAATCTGGTCAGTGATATTGTATGAGGTACCAAGCACAGCAGTGGAAGCCCATTACCAGATGATTCCACAGAAAATGACTAGGAATTTCACCAACTTTCACCAGTATGGGACTATATGGAAAGAGCAACAAGTTTCAACTCGATTTTCTTCACTGGTAGAATAATTCAAGATAGCAAAAACTAGACTGGTATTGACACTGAGAAGTTCCTCGGATGCGCTGGTCTGAGAGGCAGGAATTTTTCTGGAAGAAAGTGGTCAGCTACAGGGACTGTTAGGCAGAGAATGTACTCAAGCACAAAGACATTGTTGGAATGATTTCTGTTGGATACAAAGGAATTGGTGCCACAAAGACACTTCTGTGGAGCCAGGCAGACCAGAAAGAGAGGCAAGTAGACAAATCAAGTCTGAGTGGTGGAAATGGGAGCATGGACCACATGGAACACTGTAGAAGTTGACCTAGGAGGACATCTGGAAGTACCAGTATGTACTTAGACAGTCCTTCCTCCTAAGGCCGGATCATGATCTCTTGCCATCCCCTGCTAACCTCTGCCATGGGGACTCACAGCAGACCCAAACTGCGGTTTGTGAGAGACTGGGCTCTCTTGAGCATGTCCTTCTTGCTCTACAGCACTGACACAGAGACGATACCAGTGGAGACATGAATCTGTCCTCAGAGAAGTGACTGGCTTGCCAGAAGGTGAAAGAAAGTGCATAAGTAACCCTCAGCAGAGCCACAATTAAAGGAATATATCCTATAATTTTCAGCCAAACCAGTGTATTGTGACAAATAATTGAATCACAACTTTAATAAAAATTCTACTGAGTACCAAATATACATTTTTTCAAAAACAGTCAAACTCCAGTCATGCAAACACCCATTGGGATGATCTTCCAGTTCGAGCGAGCCAGGAGTTCTAAGCAAGGTTACTTTATGTATATAATTCAGTTTATCAACTGTTTTCATGAATAAATTGCAGTTTATGTACTTATGAATTAATCAGCTAAGTTTCTGTAAGTCTTTATATTAATTCTTACTTTTATTGATATTTCCATTAGAACGGTTTTATTTTAGTTTTCTGACGATTTGAAATTGTTTAAAACATTATGCATTTCTTTGTTTGCTTTTGTGATTACATGTCACTTTACCAGACCTGGTAGCACAATCGGTAGCCTGTCTGCTCCAGGTATGAGAGGCCCTGGGTATGATCTTGGGCCACGATATACCCAAGTTGTTAAAATGGTAGTTGTATAGCTCCCTTGCTTATGTTGAAGCAAATATAAGGGTAGTTCCACATCTTGTTGGCCTGGTGTTAGGATTATGTGACTGGGTACGATATCGTGCCAGGTGTACATGGCATGCTATACGCAGTGAAGGCAGCACTGTGTCTGCTTTAAGTTGACACCGTCTTCAGATAACTGAAAGACTGTCGGTGGGATGATAAACTTAATTGACTAAACATACATAGGATTTTTCATAATAAAAATAACAAAACATGTGTACATGTTTTTAAACCATATAAATCAAGTTAAAACATTACAAACATGTTTGATATTTCAAACTACTGAAGTTAGAAATTCATGGGTGCTTGCCACCACCGTTTGTAGTCTTCAAACAGAAACTGTTGCCTAATGGTATGAAGTGGCTAGAAGGGGTAATTGTCCATTACCAGGATGAGGACTGGTTTGTTGAGGACCAGAATGAATATTGAATGGATCAGAACTGTTTGGAAAAAGAGACCCTTGGGCAGTATGAAAAGGGACTTCTTGTACTTGATGCATTACTTGTTGCCACAAGGGCATCCAGTAATTCTACTGACCCAGTGTTTGAGCAACCAGGATTTGACTGTACATAACAATGACACAGTTATAATCTTTTTTGCACCAACTGAGACTAAGCCATGCATGTTTCAGCATTTAGATAAAAAAAATACATAGGATTTAGTAGAAAACTATTTTATTTATTTGCAACTCAAAAGTTAATATAATATATATATCTTTTAACAGATTCCACCAAGGACCTAACCATTTCTCCTCTGAAAGGAAAAAAAGTCTGGGATGAAACAAAAACTGTACCATCCACTTCCACCCCTATGTGTATTTCGGAACACACAAGTTGCCATGGCAACAAACAACTAGAAGAAAGCTACTTGGATACAGGGAGGCGGGAAACCATAATGGTATTTAATGATTCCATGGCCGAGTTGGTCGGTGGTGATCATGCACCAAGTGGTCCAAAGAAAGATGTGAAAAAGGAGCCAAATACTGAGGCTTTTAAAGAAGATTCAAAGACTGGGTCGGTGGATAAAACACCAAAAGACAACTGTGATGGAACTAGAATATCTACTGGTTCTCCCACCAAGATCCTGGCAGGAGAGGCAGATGGTGTAGAGAAGGCAGCAGAGGAAGACAATCCAGATAGATCCATTCCTCACATCTATGTAAATGGTGTTTCTAATATAAGGTAGGAAGATCTGACACATTCTTGTGAAAAAACATTTTTTTACAAGATAAAAATTAACCCTTTCACTCATACAGTTCTCCTAAATAACCATATGCCTAATGCATAACCAGATAGCTTATCAGGCCACATGGCATGCATAGGTAAACTGGTGATAAAGGTACCTCAGGTTCAGAGAGCATTATTGGTTTTGTGTGGTAAGCTGACAGTAGTTATGTTTAAGCTATATTTTAAGCTAGAATGAGTTATTTAATCATATTTATGTAATAAAAAAGTTTATTCAGAAGTAATTTTTCTTTCTGATGATATCATTTTCATGCATATGAGGTTATATAAATTGTTAGAAGAATGGTTTGAATAAAGTCAGTGCCATTTATACTAAATCAAAATGCATTTGTTGTACACACCATTGGATCAGAAAATATTTCAGTCCATTCTCCATCATCATTTTTATCATTAGATTCATCATTATCAGTTGAGTCCTCATGCTTATACTTAAGTTCTAAATCTAATTCCCTAAAACCAGAAAATTCTGATTCAGTGTCACTACCAAACAAAATATCGTAAGCATCAGGCATACTTCTGCAGCAAGATAAAGTGAGACTATCAATAAATATTATCAAACAATTTGTGCACAAGATCTTTTTCAATAGGTGTTAACGATGCAGCGATTAGAATTCTAATGAATGAGGCAATCAAATAAAGCTTAAATACCTTCCAAGTTGATCCACAGAGCAATAAAACATATAGCCCCTCTCATTAGTCAGTGGGTTTTATGGTCCAATGCTGGCCCGGAAGCCACAGCGGGTTCCAGTAAGTCGGCAAAACTTTTCGACATCAAATACTTCACTTCCATTTATTGTAGAAGAAGCGGATGTTTATTACATCGGGGTACTCGGTTTTTACTGTAAGGCTGACCATGTGGGAGTTGTTGTGGTTTAGAAATGGTAAGATTTGCCAGCGAGTGTAAACAATGGAAAATTCCATTAGGGTGCTCTACAAACTGAGCAAATTTTCACAATTTTTTCAGAACAACCCCCCCTTTTTTATTCACTAAATGTATAAATAAAGGCTTTATCTTACTGAATAAAGATAAAAGAAAGACTTTACATGAAGTATTCACTTACGATTTTGCACTTAACTTTGAGGGCATAATTTTGCCAAACTGCAAATGACAGCAAAGCGTAAAATGGCGTATGTATGCACCAGACGCACAACGCCAAAAATCGCCAAACTATGAGCATAGCCCACAACGCAAAAAATCACCAAACCATGAGTGAAAGGGTTAACTGCTATATTTTAGGGCCCATCAGATTTCCTTTTTTTGCCACTCTTATTCTTAAAGCAACTGAATTTGTTTTATTTCTTTTTTCTTAAATATGCATTCTTCGCAGTTACATTTTAGGCAATTGCTTTATCTCTTTTAATCTGTATCTTTAATATTGCTGCTTTAATAATCCACATTTAACTGAGAACTACAAGATTAAAATGTTGCTAACTGAAAAATAAAGTCAAGGAATTTGAATACACAAAGATCAAATATCTGATAGTCCATATAAAATGTTTGATTAATATGATTTTAACAAGATAACATTTTTTAAAAAGAAAGAAGCAATTTTGATTGAGTATATCTATTTAAATGGCAGTCACCATATTGCAGACCTCCCAGTCTGAGCACACCAGTTCCCCTGTCGTGGACCACTGGTAGAAGTAAGATCTTCCGTAGTCACATGGAGCAGAAGCTCAAACCTGTGCCACCCAAACTGCAGCTGCTGAAACCTCGTCTGGACCTGATACGCCTGGCCCCACCTTTCACCCCTATGACCCCTATCCTGAAAGAGGTTCTCACGCCAGTACTGGTGCCCAATCTGGTACCCCTCAACCATCTGAGAAACGATGTGGGAAAACCCCTCTACATAGTACACCCAGCCACTGGTAATTTATTTAAATCCCATTCTAGTAATGATTGTTCTGCGTAAAAAATACTTCTATCCAGGTTTGACCTTAAACCTGGAAAGGAAAAGAAACTGGGCATAAACCATATAGATAAATCCTTCCGCTTTGTGTTAACAGCAGCTAGTTGGTTACACCAGATTTATTTTTCCTGCACTGATTTTTTAAATAACGAGCTAAAACATTCAACTAACAATAAGAAGATAATGAAATAATGGACAAAAACATAAACCTCTCAGTAAATGGTAAGTTTAACATGGTCACTTTTTTTATCTGCTTAATCTGAAACAGAAATTGACTTCTCCTGCCTCAATATGTACACCCAGCCAATGGTAAATAGCACATGACTTTATGTAATATGGTAAATCTGCTGTCTTTACCTAAGTCGAAATTCTTGTGATCAATTCTCTTGATAATAGTAAATCACTGGCAGGTTAGTAACACATGGCTAATAACTGCTACTTTGGTGTCTCTGTTGCTATTAATATAGCGTCCATGCACTGTATATGTAAAAAACAATAAATGTGCTGCAGGGATCACATGGATGTTGGAAGGATTGGGGACCAGACTCAGGATACCATGTTATGGGATACAGCGTACTAGTTCTACTCCCTCTGAGTCTGTACATAGTGTGGCTAGGTAAGATCTGTTGGATGAAAGTTAGATTGGGAAAAGCTGTCTCTTATTATAGGGAAAGACAAAAGTTTGTTTATCATTTATTTTACCCCTGGAAAAGCTACCACTTTTTTCTATCACAAATAAAATATGTTAAGAGAATACTTGGTCCTCAGCCAAGGAAAACTTTATAAATGAAGATAAAAGGTCCATTCTTTGTAAAATATTAAGTTAATGACAAAGTCTTTATGCTGAAATAGATACTTAGTCATGTTATTTATTGAAACCAATTGAGATGGTGCCTTTTATGCAGCTACTACCGTAATGCCATTGAGATGATGCAGCCATCAGGACCCTACCGGATCGCTGGCTATGGATATGGCACAATGATTGCCCTAGAGATAGCCCTACAGTTACAGGCTGAAGGGAAAAAGGTACTTTTAAAGTGTATTCATATATTTATAACATTCTGTTAATGTAATGTAGCTAATCCAAAAAGTGTTATTCCCAATCAACAAGTTTCTTCTAGGTGCAATCTGACTAGGATTATGAAAGATTTACCAGCACATCAGGTCGTCTAGAAGGCCTTCCCACACTAAGTCCTTCACCCTGACTGGGACCAAACCATTGAGAGGCTGAGGAATAAAAAACCTGACCAGAGTAAAGAAGCTGAAATAAATAATTAAAATAGTATGGACTATTTAATGTGCTGATTAGTTTGGTAACTTATGTTGATTCTTGTGATAACTTCCACAAAATGATCTGGTAAAGTTGAATATCGTAGTTTCACACAATAGGCATGCTTTCTTGAGGAAGTGTGCATTGTACCTCTTCAGAAATTTATTTTTTCTTTTAATTTTAGAAAATAATGTTAAATGACTGAAGCATAAACAAGTAGCAGTCACACTGCCCGTCTGTATAAACAGGAGTCTGTACATACATTTGTACAACTATTCATTCAATTGTCATGTCTTAACCATAACTTCCATATTATTTTGATAAAATATCCATCTTTTAGAGGCACTCTTGAAGGTGTCTTGGGAATATCATTTGCACTTCAGCCATTTAAGGTCAGGATCATAATTAAGGTTATTTGCCATAAAAGCTACTTAAGCTATAGATAAATGCTTGGCATTTACAAGTTCAACTATTAAGTCCAATTAATATTTAAGGTCAAGGTCATATTCAAGGTTGATGTATCATTTAGGCATGTGTCAATTCCAATGACGTTTCCTGTTGTGTAAATGCACATCATGTAAAATATGCAAATTTTATGAAGTATTTCAGAACTGATGTCATGGTTACTGCCATTACATGTATGTGCCAGTTGAGACAGAAAAAATTTAAG
Source organism: Sinonovacula constricta (assembly GCA_007844125.1). Classification (NCBI taxonomy): domain Eukaryota; kingdom Metazoa; phylum Mollusca; class Bivalvia; order Cardiida; family Solecurtidae; genus Sinonovacula; species Sinonovacula constricta. The sequence continues at coordinate 27,162,194 of CM017565.1, forward strand.
TGGACTTTATTTGAAGTGAAAGAATAAAAACTCTTAACAAAACTTTTGTGCAGAATTAAAAGTAAGGTTGATTGAGATCCAGCACAATTATGATGGATTGTTTGAAGTGGATAGTTTGGTGATGTTGGACAGTTGATGAATCATTTCAGGTGGATGGATTGATGATGTTGGATGGTTCACCCATGTATGTACATGCCCAGATTACTTCAGGTCTGAAACTTGTACACGTTCCAGTCAATGCAACAAAGGCACAGGTAAAATGTGTTTCAGTTTCATGCAGTCTGTGAGGTAGTAGATACTTTTCATTTTGATATCATTATTGCAAGCAACATTTGATTTTAATCTTACAGTATAATGTGCTTGAGGGCCTATAGGGATTATGTTGTTGACTTTCTGCACCAAACAACGCAGCATCAAGAAATCATTTGTAGGGTGATTACTTGTTGTTGTACCTGCAAGAATAGTGTATTTTTTTTTTCTTAATCATTTTTGTTTAAACTTACAATTGTTTGCTGTTATTTTAAAATGAAGTGATGTACAAACGAAACATATTAAAGTCCCCTTAATTTCACCATGGAAAAAGTCAGTAACATATATAAATGAATGGCTTCGATTAAGGAATAGACCAAATATATATCTTAGGGGTGGTAGGTGTTGCAGCAGGTGAACATAGGATAATATCTTCACCGGCCGCAATAGCTCAGGTAGTAGAGTGTTGGCTTGCGGATTTGGAGGTCATGGATTCAAACCAAAGCCAGGTCAAACCAATGACCTAAAGATGGTAGAAGTGGCTTCCCTCCTAACACTTGGGGATATGGGGACAGCATTATGCCTGACTCGCCGATGATGCCAAACTCGCCAGTTTCAGTATAATGGACCGGCCGGGTTCAGTCTCTGGGCACCTCATAAATGCCCCTGTGCTATAATGATAGAAATGTCCCTGTCCAGTATCAGCAAAAATGTCAGCAAATCCCAATCCCAAAATATCTTCATTATTAAAGCTAGCTATAGGCTTTGTATCGAAATAAATTCCTAGCGTAGAGATGGAAATTGTAATAAAACAAAACTGCAAGAACACTGGTTCAAGCAACAATAATAAAACAACAATGCGCCATAATGGAATTGTCCTCATAAAAATACTGTGAGAAACCCTTTGAGGCTGACTGTAACCAACAAAGAAAGCACGAGAAAAGAGGTAGCCGTTTTGTCAGTTGCGAAGCAGGATGGAAATGTAAAATATTCAGTTAAATCAACTTTAAGACACACCATTACAGTAACATCAAACAAGCTCATTCCTGTCATCATTTTTTTCCGAGAATATCCCAAACCAGCCATCAATAAAAAATTTAAGTAATTAATAAGTTGATTCTTTACTCATAAAGATATTTCGGCTGATTGTGTATCAAACTAAACTGATAGACGTTCGTTTTGCAGCAAAATGTTGTACAATAATAAGATGTTAACATACAAACACATACATAAAAGTCTGAAAACATTCTTGGTTTGATGTTTACAATATGTTTTTCCCGACGTTATGTGAATATGTATACATGGAGGTACCAGTCATGAATGCTTCATCTTATTTCTTTTAATAAACATGTACAAGTAGTGGTGGGCAATTCTGATATCACTCTCCAATTATGAAGGGTGCCTAGGGCTAATGATAGCATTCAAATCAGACCATCGTCTGGTCACGGGATGCAATTCAAATGACATGGAAGTAAAAATGGGCAATGTTAACCCTTTAAGAGAGTACTGTCCCAGAAAGTCAAAAATACGTTGGGAATTACTGGTGGGAAATTAAACTATGTATTAGAGGGGTATTCATCATAGAGAAGGAGTAGTGTAGATTGAAATTTTGAAGCTCAAACTACATATAATAACGAGACAGTTTTGTTATTACACATTTTAAGTTCAGTGAATGGAGAGAGGAGATTAAAACTTGTAATTAAGTGTGATTTTATATTGAAACAATTCTAAAAACTAAGCACAATTAATAAAATTACATTTTACTGTTACTAGATTGACGAGGCTGTGGAGTTGGGTGCATTATTAAAATGGGTCTCCCTGTACAGAGAGGTGCCTAGGCAACACCTGACATATGATGTTATGAAGAAGTTGAAAACTCAGGATGAGCGAGTTAACACAGCTGTAGACCTCACATTTGGGGATGCCATAGTAAGGTAAACAGTAAGTTGACCACTGTGGTCAAGTGGAAGATGCACATTTTGCCATGCCTCTACTGTTCTTTGTAATAAAATAGGATAGAATGTCGTTGAGAAAATTAAACATTTAGTATATTTCACATTTGGGATGTCATAGACATGTAAACTGTAATTTAATAAAAAAATATAATAAAGTAGTGAAATTTAAACATTAGGTAGACTTCACATTGAGGGTGTCATATTCCGGTACTGCAGTGGTCAAGTGGGAAATGCTCCTAATTTTGCATTGCCTGTTAAGTAATTAAACTTTAATAAGATATAATGAAGTAGTAAAAATCAAGCATTTAGTAGTCCTCCTATTTTGTGATATCATAGTCTAGTAAACAGTAGCGTGACCAAAGTGGTTAACTGGATAATGCACAAATTGCCATGTCCTTTTACTGTAATACTAAACCCAAGTTATAATGAAATCTATTTTTCCATTCAGTTGCAGCCTCTCTCATAGTATGGATTAAAACCAAAAAAGGGAACAGCTATGGAAAGTCTCTGACTTTTAAGCTTTTTGACTTCACCAGATGGGTTCAAATCTGAGTGAATATTTACGTTTATGTCTTCCATTAGACTTGCACTTTGATGGGAGTTCCACTTTAACATTTTGTATGGCACTTACTCCATCAATAATCAGTGGAAGCGGCTATAATGGCCTTATTTGTGTCGTTGTGATGTATCTCAAAAACAAGGCAATCACTTCCATAGGACAGTGTCATGCAGCTGACTTGCTGGGTGTGGTGTATTCTACTCAGAATAGTCTTGTGTCATCAGCTCCCAAAATAGCTGGTAGTCACCACAATGACCATTATTAAGTCTGCTTAAACTAATAAAAACAAAACGATATACATATGTTAAATACTATTTGCTTTATTATTTCTCAAAATGTTGCAGAAATCACATAATTTATTGTCATTTACCGATCATTTACCCTTCCTCTGTTTTACTTCTTGTCAATGAAGGACACTTAAATCCATGGCTTATATTTACAGCTCGAGCCCTCTGGTGACTCGCTGGCTGAAGGCTGGAAAGATTGTGATGTCCAAGAGACTCGAGTCAGTGACCAGGGCTGAAGACTTTGCCTCCACTGCCAAGGAGATTATCCGCTTAAAGAGAAGAGAAAAAGCAATGGACTACCTCACTCACATCAAGATCGCAAGGACATATGTAACATCCTCACCATTTGAAGGTATTGCCCATGTTTTTGATACCCATAATAATGCATTTATTAACTAAATTTTGTAGCACAAAAGTAGATCTTCATAAAGTCTGCCTTGAAGCTTTTTAAAACATCTGTTTGTAATTTCAGATTTATGATTAAACATTTCCTGTTTTTCAACTTAAGATTGTTAGACTCAGCTACAGCCTTCTCCAGGTTCAATCCCTGGCCAAAATTGACTGGAATCTTTAAACAAAATTGAGTAAGTTTGATGGATTTATCATCCCACTAACAATAATTTAGTTATTTAGAGACATTGTCCACTTGAAGCAAACAAGAGTTTTGCTTTCACTCTGTATAACATTCAGTGAACACCTGGCATGATAACACACCCAGTAACATTCTTATACCAGGCCAACCAATTGTGGAACTACCCTTTTATTTGCTTAAGCATTTGCAAAGGGATCCAAAACCTTTTTTTAATTACTTTGTTCTGTCCCAGCCTGGGATCTAACCAGGGTCCTCCCATACCTGGCAACGGGTAGTGATAGCTCAAAAACATAACAAGGTTAGTTAGCTTGAGGTAGCCCAGTTTCAGGGCTAGAATTACAATTTTTCTTAGGGCAAGGCAAGTGTTGCCTTGGACAGGTCTAATTTTTTTGGGCACTAAGGCAAGTTGCAGGGGCACCAAGGCAAGTATTTCCCTCTGAAAAGGGGCACCTAGGCTACTTCAGTTTTATCGAGTTTTAATGTAATTTCATGTCCTCTTCATTTATGATGCATTTTCTTGCTGAAGCAACCAATCAGCTGTGCAGAAGAATGACACACCTCCATCTCCATGGCGATCTTCTCTGATTATAATATTCTGATGGACAACACATGTGCACACTATGTTATAATTTATGTCTACATTGCAGCCATTCACATTCAAGATACATGCACGTTGAGCGATGCCACCTTTTTATGGCATTTTTATACAGTGATTATGTATTATTCTGACTTCAAACAGACAAAATATTAAAGCTTTATTGTCCGGCATTCAATATAAGTCACGATGTTATTCAGCGTCTAAGTCTGGCGGGGCCGGGGAGAGAGCAGAACAGCTGGATGACATCACACTAAACGCCATGTAATCGAAATGGCCTTTGACCCGCCCGCCATTTGCCTGCTGATTTGTATCACAATAGAACTAACGGTACCTACGCTGATCTGTATGTTCAGTTTAACTAACCGAAAAAATGACGGAAGCTTATGGCATTTCAATGAAGCATTCGCTATATCTGCCTGCTTTCTTTTTGTTACTCTGTCTTTTCGTGGCATTTCTTAAAAAAATTTAAAAAACAAAATGCTGGCGTCGAAGGTTCTTTTGACAGGAAATGCCGGGGATTACCGATGATCATCTGCTTATTAATCGGTACACATCGGAAGGCAGTTCCAATCATAAAATTTACCCCCCGTCATTACACTGCGATTGTAAGTGTTGACGTGGGAGTGGACACATTAGAAACAATAGCCGGTAATTCGTTGGTGGGTAAATGAACGTAAGAAGCAGGAGGGGCTAATAAAATTATGGGATGCGCTTTTGTACCTCGTTTCTCGCAATACTTACGTAGTGGGAACTGCGTCCTTCTCTACTGCGCACATGGCCAGTAACAAGGTAAATTTGCGCGGCAGTGTCGGTTTTCGTCACTTGCTTTATCATTCGTACTTACTCGACAGCCTCCGGCAAGCTTCGGAAGATAGTTTGTCAATATTGCGGCGACATTGTCACATAGTTATATTCGAGTCAATTTCGTAGCTTTACATAACTGAACAACGGCGAAAAAAGTCAACAATAGGAACTTGTATTCATTGTTTACATGTTTACATGTAATTTTATTTCATAATAAATGAGGGCACTGGTGCAAAGAGGGAGGGCATCCACGGCAACAATGTTGCCGTGGATATTGGCATTATTCTGAGAGCATTACGGCAAGTAAGGAGGGCAACCACGGCACGTGCCGTGGTGTAATTCGAACCCTGCGGTTTTATAATAATATAATAGGGTGTTGTATCATATGTGCTCTTTACAGCACTGCTAAAAATTATCATAGCACTATATCTACTCCCAAGTAACTCAGACCACTGTAGGGTTGTTAATGTTGAAAATGTGATACTTATCTCAGTGTAATGTTAAACTCAAAGCAAAAAAATAACAAAGTTTATTTGGAGGAACTGCATGGTTTGCTAATGCTTACAATAAGTATATATTGAGGAACTTAAACGCAAGTTAAGGTAACATGGCAAAAAGCATCTTTATTTTATCAGATTTATGCGATATTCTGTCTATTAAATGGTGATTAAAACATGCTTTGTTCATTTATTCACAAAATTAAAAATACAAAATGTTAAGTAAACAGTGTCTATCCTAATTATACTTTAAAGCTCACAGTTACCAATTTTGATGTCATAATCACTTAATTATCACTTAAGCGAGTTGGTGAGTGGATGTTTCACCCATGCATGTCTTCTGTTCACCTTAGTAGAAACGTACCTTTTTATTTAGGTTAATTTGAAAACACTAAATTAACAAAAGAAATGTCACTTTCTTTGCCTTACATCATTTGAAGATAAGAACTCCAGACAAAGTAAATCCTTTGTCATATTATAAAAGAGCCATATGGTTTTTTAGCTATCCCAAAACCATTTTGTCAGAAAAAACCTTTACACATATGTGTGAATGAGTCTTTTGGTGACTTGAAATTGTTATGTAAACCACACAGTAGGGGTTTGGGTCATAAAACTGCCATAGAAAAGTGTTCCATATGGGGATCAGCTGGTGGGTGTATATGCCTAACCAGTCAAAGTGATAGCAAGTTATATGGCACCCTTTACCCACCTGACCTCCCAACAGTTACAGCATGTCCATTCCATAACAGTAACCAAGGCTACCTTAATAAAACCTGTGGCAACATATAGTACTCATTATAGAACACAAGACATACCTAAAAGTTGTGTAGTTTCTCATTGTCAGTGTTAAAAAAAATTCAACAGCAAATTTTTTTCTGACAAAATGTTTTCTGAGCAATACAGATTAAGTGGAACATATGGCCTCGGTTCAAACGTATTTAGTAATAGTACTGTTACATCTGTAGTGAATTATTAAATAAGCAAACAGGTTTGGGCATACAGGTTATTATAAACATATATACGCGAGTAAGAAAGTAAATGTTTTGCCTTTGAATTAATCAACCCATTTCATCAAAGTATACAACTACATCATTTCTACTTGATGTGGAAAATTCATATCAATTACTTCTATAATATAGACTTACTTGTTAAGAATTACTTGTAAAATATACTATAAGCAGTTTTGTTCAGTCATTTCAATTTCTTGCAAAACCAATTGCTCAGTGTAATGTACAAAAAATTGATATATCCTTCTTCAACATACAGCAAGCTCATCAATTCGCTACGAAGGCATTTTTCTTTTGACCAGGGTTTTCAGGGTTAACAGATACTTTCACCACTGTTTGTGAATTCACAAAATGTTTTTTTTTTTGCAGTTGATTTTCACTTTTGTGGCAATCTATTACTGACAAAATAAACATGAAAGGTGGCGTCCATGTATATATGAATGGACATTACAGTGATACAGACATGTGATATACCCTTGGTCCCAGAGAGGAAGACTTAGGCTCCCGGAGAGGGAGATTAGGGTGCCAGAGAGGGAGATTTTTCGCGGCGGAAATAATTCCTCGGAAATAACACAGCGGAAATAAAAGCAGCGGAAATAATTGTGTTGGAAACTTAATTAATAAGAAACAAATTGTTAATAAAGCTATTTACATTTAAAATTAGAAGGTGTCTATAATAAATAACAAAACACATGTAAAAACAATCTTCACCTTTATTTATTGTACGTTTTTCTACATAAATAAAGTTTTTTAACAAACATAATAAAGATTACAAGATAACATCCAAAATTATACTCCTATTCAGTCAATATATTTGGCTTTTACATTTACATGTTACTTGAATTAGAAGCAAATCTTGAGCATACAGATCCCAGCAGAAGCTGACTGATTTGTTCAATCTGATCAAATTGGAAAAAGAAACTCCCAGCAGTTAGATTATTAAAATATACATCTATGGACATATACATCAAAACAGTAGCTTTTATAATATGCTTGTCAAATTAAAGAAATATTCTCAAGTGAAATAAAAACAGGTGGCATACAGATATTTAGAATATATATATATATATATATATGTATAACTGAAATGCAGCACTTACAAGTACAAAGAATAATACATGATATCAGTCTTCCCATAGAGAAAAAAAACTGAACCAAGAAAATATTCAGGTGTTACATACAAGTCACATATAAGTTCACAGGAGTAACGAATAAATAGACATGATATTAAATGTAGTTCAAAGTTATGTCAAAACTTCATCATGATGAGTCGGAGAAAAAAATAGCCCCTATTGATATGTTTGAAGAGTTTTATGCTGTGAACTGGTATAGATGAACAATGTTCAAAGTTACTTGTAAATGTATAAAGTGCATGCTGATTTGGCATTTTTTTAACATATTATCATTTGGTTGAAAGTTGAAGCAGTCAACTTCTGAGTTAATCTTTACACTTAGTAGGTTGCAAAGGGTTTAATGAGCCATTTTACCCCTCTGGTCAGTTTGAACCTTCCTTACCATTGAAAAGCACCTTTCAGTGTCTGCATTGCTATGCGGAAAGGCTGAGTACTGTCAGGGCCAACACTGGGAGGTGCCTAAACCTGGGACCAGAGATCACCTTCAACTTCTCCACTGCCAGCCAAAAGCTGTCCAGTCTATCTCTGACAGCTGGTAGTTCTGCCTCTGGTGCAAGCTTGTAGTCTAAGATCTCCTCCTCTAGCTCATCCTCTGGTTGATGGAGGCCAAATCTTGTTGACAAACTGACAACTGCAATATATCTATTTATATTAATGTCATACAGCAAATTACAAACCACATTAAAATATCTTCTAAGGATGAATTGATTATGAAACAATTATATTAGATTAATAATCATTATACCACAGGTCATACAAACACTTTTAATGAAGTTACATGCCCTTTAGAAAGTGATACAGTGTTAAATGTAGAGGAGATACTTATTCCAAACCATTTTTAACACAAGAAAACAAGAAAACCAACCAGCTGAAGAATTGATGGTCTGGTGTAGGTCTGGATTGAGGAATCCTATGGTCTGGAGAACCTTGTCATCCAAGGGAAACTTTTTCATCATTTTGGCCGTCACCTCGACATAGAAGTCCCTGACATGTCTGCAAAACAATGATTCTGAATGTTTTAAATCAGAAACCCAGAGTCTATTTTCAGGTCAATGGTTTAATGATGGTTTTGGAAATAATTTAATTGGAATTATCAATAGCACCAAAAGCAGACATTTTAGGAATGTAATACTTTATAATGGTGCATGAATCTGTAAGATGCAGAGATGGTATTCAATAAGGTTTTGGAATTGCATTAGATTACTGAATCTGGTAGACAGGTGTACAAATTATTAATGAATGCAATAAACACATGCAGATTACCTGAAGAAGGATTTGAGATCAGCTACCTGTATGTCCTGATGCTCCTGTATGTACTGCCTGGTTTTGATGCCTACAGCCAGCAGGTCATCAGTATGTTGTACAGAAGCATCAGTGAAGGTCACATCCTTCAGGGTATGTACCTCCTTAATAGCTCCTGCAGAAACAAACTTTCCTTGAAACTTCCTCAGCGAGCGGGTCATCTCTGTATAGAGGAAGCCAATCATAGACTCTTCTGTCTATTTAATATAAAGGACAAACAAACTTGATGCAACTATCTAACATGATTGTGATTAAAGCAAGGTTTTAGAAAGCATGTTCTGTTTGTTAACCGGTCCAATCTTCTTAGCAGTTGTCAAAGCATTTTTGTACATCTACTGTTGTTGTTTGTTTATTTAAAAATTGAAATTTTAACCTGTTTCTACCATTATTCATCACTATCTAGTGATTTGGAAAATACTTTTATATTAACATTAAGAACTTAGAACTTGTTATACAGAGGCAAATAAGGAAAGTGTTTCATATTTTCATATTTCATGATTAGGGATGACTGTACCTGAAACATGGTATTGAACTCATTCAATGGCCCCATGATGTAGTCCAGGAAATGAAATGTCAGCCGCAAATAATGACTGGACAGGTTCCTTGCACAATGTTCTACCCTTGACCCTGGCTGATCTGCATCAGCATGGCTGTTAAAGTAGGACTTCAGTAAGAGTCTCTTGACACATCTTTCAATGGAAAGCCATCTAGTGCTGCAGTGTTTCAACACTTTTGCTGGTTCAGTATTAGTAAACTCTAGTAACTCCTTGTAGTCTTCCTTCCTCTTTGAACTACAACAGATTTAAAGAGGATATTATGTGGATGTCAATATTGGTAAGGAACTACAGAAAAACATTTATGTTGTGCATCTGTGGTTCTATCCTGGTGTGATACTTTATAATAGATGCAAATCTTTTTGTGATCCACATTAACTATTGGTGGGATTTCCATTCTCAACATATAAAAAAAACACCAAAATTCAGCGTAATATAATTTTTTCATGTGCTCTCTGAAGAAAATATAGTATTGTATAATATTTAACACTGAGCGAATCTTTATATTATAGTTTTATTTGTTTCATTTTACCTGTAATAGAAGCGGAAGTACACATCAATTAGTGTTTCCTCTACAGCTTGAGATAACTTTTTTAGTCCATATTGAACACATGTGTTTGTGAAGTGACAAATACAACCTTCGTCATATATATTGGGCTGTTTCACTTTGATTCTGGAAAGCACAGAGTTTTTTTGCTCCGCACCATGACGCTTGCGTTGTCACTGGCAAATCTGATGCATTGCTTCCAGTCAATCCCTCTTTCACTGAAAAGATAGAAAACAAGCTATACAATCTATAAAAAATAAACTTCTTATTCTTTATGTTCAAATTACATGTACAGACATCCCTTTTTTAAATATTCTAATCAAAATTCAAATTATTAATGTTCAAATTACATGTATAGATATCACTTTTTAAATATTTGAATTATCACAGATGTTATGACTTCATTAAAACACAAAATGTAAGATATTTTAACTTTGTTATGAAAAGAAACATTAAATGTTTTTACAGGTAACTTTAAATTCATACATCTTTTTTGGCTATGTTTTAAACAAAGACCTTTTTATTTTAAATAAGAAAAAGTGTTTTCAAAAACACACAAGCACAGTGTTCAAGCAATTGAGCAAGTTTTCTCCATTTCCGATATTACAGATCGGCATGCCAAGGAGTTTTTTGACCACCCATTTCACATTCCTGTCAAGAACTCTGACGAGAATCGCAACACACTTTTCCGATCCAGAATCATTTGATTCGTCCATCATTATTGAGAACTTGTTGTTCTTGCAGAGACTGGTAATTTGAGTCTCTAGAGTAGAAGCTATTGCCTGGTTGATGATGTGTGTTGTTTTGGTTCTTCTGCAGTTAAACTTCTTGGCAATCTCTGAATCAGGAAACATTTCCTTGCATAGTGATGAGAAGTGGTCTACAGCTGCAAATGGAATGTTGTGTTCTGCAATAAAAAAAGAAAACAGAACTTCTGCCCTCACAACACTATCTTGACTTCATGGCTTGGTAAAGAGGGTGGTCAGCTTCTTCATGTTGGCAACATCTCCGTGCCTGGCTCTATGAGTCGCAGTACCCTGGTGCTTGTCCAGATCATGTTTCCCTCCATGTGTTATGCTAAACGTCAAGTTGCATGTTTTGCAAAAGGCTGTACCAACGCTCTGTGCCTTTTCAACCCATGTGTAAAATGTTGCCCATTCATCCTTGAACTTGCAGTCATACCTGAAATAAGACAAAATAACATTTGATTGAAGTTGCCTTAGACTTAATAGATCTACAGATTTTATTAATTATCAAGGGTGCCTGTTGACTTGTAGTAAGAGTTACCGACTAATAACTTCTCGGTCTCTCACCAGTTCAAGTCCCTGTGGGCTAGAACTTTCATTTTCGACTGGTCTGCCAGCTTAGCTGCAGAGTACCATTGGTTCTACCCAGATAGTTTTCTGGGCCATTGGAGTTTTCATCCACCAAGTCAATATCATAAATGTTTAACTGTTTACTAATTAAAAGTAATTTGAGATATAACTTATTTCGAAAATAAAAGCCAGAATATGCATAATGAGAATTTATCTGGTAGTTTACAAGTCTACAACATCAAACATTTACACAGTAAACTCCTGTGAAAAACAAAACAAACAAAAAAGGCTCATCTGTTGAGCAGTGGCATTCTTAAGGATATTAATATTTGAACACATGTTTTGAAATGCAATGAATGAGCAATATTTAAGAGCTTTAAATAACCTCAAGGAATTGTTGCACCAAAGTGCATTGTGAAATCAAAGTATTTAAACATGATAAAAATTCGAAACCTACTTTCTAACGAGATCTCATTTCTAGAGAGAATCAATGCGGATATTGTGTAATCAAATGATTGGGTAGTAGCTACTGACTGGGGCAGTTATTAGGGGGAGTGAGATTAAGTCTGTCAGAAACATCAAAGCGGGACAATTGACATGCTCAGCGTGAGACAAACTCCTGATACTGGGAGTCTCCTGGCCAAATCGGAAAATATCACATGTCTGGTGATAGCTGTGTTGGTGAAGTTTACTCAACATCCGTGCACCTTCAAGTGTATAGTGTCGGACAATTCCCAGCCCGGACATTTCCCCGTTCATCATTTTTGTAGGTCCGGACATTTCCCCGTTCGTCATTTGTGTAGTCCCGGACAAATCCCAGCTCATGAAATTGTAAGGGTGGACAATTCCCCGCTCAAGCTATACCAAGCAATAGGTGTAGTTAAGTTTTCGTGTCCAAATTACTGTGCATGTAAAAGTGGATTAATCACAATTATTAATAGAAATAATATTGAATCACTTCTTCTGTTGAAGTTGTTTGTTTAGGATTGAAAACTTGAATACTGTTTATTTCCAAATGTTTATTTCATTTTACAAGGTACGTAGAGTCATGCATACACACAGTTCACACACAAGCACATCATTTGATATAAAACAATAAACAAAATCAAGAAATAAATAGTAATAATAAAAACAGTTTATACAAAAATATACTACAGTCACTACAGGCCCCAACAACTGAACATTCAGTGTAGATGCACACACTTCCCAATAGCAAGAAGGAATTCTTTGACCATATTCTTGGAGTTGGCAACTTGCTGGCACAGCTTCTTCAGTTTCTTCTGATGTTGGACGACAGACTTCTTTCATCGTTTGCTGCTTGTGGCTATGCCGTTAACGAATCTATAGGCCTCTGTCTCAGTGTCTGCGTTATCTTTCATAATGCAATCAATCACTGTCCAGAGAGACGAATTCGAATGACCCACGAGGTGCCGGAAGCCGTTGTTCCAGGACTATATGACGTTGTTGGTCCTAGATGCGTCTGTCACCATAGCACGGGTCAAATCTCGGTGGTGTTTGCCTGAAACGTAGCCGTCCACCACTGAACACCGACTTGTAGGTCCCCGAAACGTATGTGGCATCAAAATAGTCAACGACTGGGATGAGTTCTGACGGGGCGGTGTGACAGATGTACTTCATCCCCTCGGACACCAGGTTGATAGGCAAGAAAGCGAGGCCGTCTATCATTCCGCAGTAGTCACAAATTGCTTCTTCTTCCCTGTACGCCCGTTGTAACCCCTCCACCTGGACACGACGCCACGTAGCTTGCGTTAAATGATAGAAGCAGCCTTGTATTCTCAGATGTTGGCCTAAGATAGCATGTACTGCGTTGTGGATGGTCATCTCGTAGTCTACAACGATTGTTGTTGGGTTAGGCCTGATGTCTCTGTGAAGGCAGGTGTCGAGAATGGCGGTCAGATACTCCTCATAGTGGTGTTGTATTTTTCCTGGTAGCAGACCATACACCGCTGTAACGTTTGTGGATTCTGCGGCTGCGACCTGGATGCAGAATAGCTGCGCGAACTGTGCTGGAGCAGTCAAATGGGTTCCGTCGATGTACCATGTGTCGGCAGTATCTAACAATGACAACCCAGCTTTGCTTGCAAACACAAGCATGCGACTTGTATCTGAATGGTTGTCATACACCAGGAAGTCGTTTCCTTGTGGCGTTTTCGTGTAGGCCTCTGGTAGTGGAGACAGGATGTCTTCAGCTGTGGCTGGTTCTTTTGGCGTGACACCTTTCTTGGCTCGTCGGATCGCTCTCTTAAGGGTTTCTTTCTTGCCAACGGCCGCACGAACCTCGACGGGGGGGTTCACGAGCCGGTCGGCAAGGATCTGACCTGACTTGCCACGGTTAGCATCCACAGCAGCCAGGATCTCCGTACGAAGCTTGAGTGCTTCAGTGGCGAAGTGATCTGCCTCATGGCTGTGGTCTGTCAGTGAGTTGACTGTTGTGATGTCTTTGTCACTCACGAGTGCACCTTTGCACTGTTTTGATTGTCTTTTTGAACATTCCCATCTGATAGTTGTTTTCGTCTCCTTGTTCTTCGTGTATACAAAGCCTGCATGTACAAGTTTTTTTGTACCGCTTTTCGTTGTGATGATCTCCATGACAGTTTTTGTTTTTTGTAAAATACATCTTATGCAGAGATTATATATTAAGAAATGTTTTTGAGTCATTAGTAAGTTTGTCAAACAACTTTTATTGTCTCATTTGTGGAGATAATAAGGTGTTAAACATGTTCGTTAATATCGTTCATGATCATGCAACTTTAATTGAGCGAGGCTCAAACCGTGGTAAATTAATTAAAAGTCGGAAAACTGTAAAGGATTAATTAAAATAGTTTTCACACATAATTTGCATATTCAATTTATTACCACGATCAAACAACTTTAATTGAGCGAGGCTGACTTAATTAACAACAACACACAAACCATGGTAAATTAATCAAAAGTCGGAAGACTGTAAAGGAATAATTAAAATAGTTTTCACACATAATTGAGCGGGGAATTGTCCGCCCTAAGAATTTCATGAACGGCGATTTGTCCAGGTCTACACAAATAACAAACGGGGAAATGTCCGGACCTTCAAAAATGACGAACGGGGAAATGTCTGGGCGGGGATTTGTCCGGATACCTGTGGGACACCCTTTCACTGTTAATTGGTGTATTACAGTATACAAATGCTAACTAGTCACCAATTTACCAAAATGTCCAGACTATATAAAGATCAATTTACTAAACTGGTCATCTACCGGGAAATCTGTAAATTACTGATTCTGTCACAAATGGCCTCGTTATAAATCTTGTAGGTTACGTGACTTATTTAAATCAGCTGATTTGGAAAAGGGGTCAACTTGTATCAAAACATCTTTTCAATAATTCCAGAAATATCTGTTTTCACAGAATCAAATGGCACATCATAACTTTGTACTTTGTACCAGACATATTTTTTTATTCATTGCTAAAAGCTGGTCTGTCTGCAGATAACTTAACTACTATAAATGGGATAATAAACCCAATAAACAAACAAAAGCTGGATCTTTTCATAGTAACAACAATATTTACTTAGTCCATGCATTTTGCACTCAAATTGAACATACTTTTTAAATCATTCCAGGAGATATCTACCTACATAGGATCAAGTCTGACCCACCATTTGAGTGCCTGGTTCTACCCACAGATTATGGTCTCCACAATCAGTGTACTGGTAAGGTCCATGTTCAACTGTATGATGCCAGCCATGACAGCCTGCTGACCAAGAATAGTTTGTCTGCTCTGGTGAATAATCTGCACAACAACCTTGGAGTAAAGGAAACATAAACATTGATATCTACACAGCCAATTTGGGGTGAAGGAAACAAACATTGATATCTACACAAAAACCTTGTGTTGAAAGAAACCTGAACAAGGATGCCTTCACAACAATCTTGGGTAAAGGAAACATTAACAAAGATGTATTTTACACAACTCCAGGGTTGAAGGAAATATTAACATTGGTGTCTTACACAACAATCACAGGGTGAAATAAAAATTGACAACGATATCTTACACAGTCTTATAAACAGTGAAACATGGAAAAATGTATCTTAAAGGCTTGCACTACACATTTTGACATTCAAGTGAACCATATACACAGACTTGGGATGAGAGAAACATTTAAAAGATGTCGATAGTAAAGAAAGAAGAACAACAACTTTTCTGTCTGAGAAATATTTCTATAGAAAAAATATGCAGCAATCTGGGGCTAAAAAAAAATATAAAAACCAAAGAATCCTGGCGAAAAAAATCAACTAATACCTCTAGAAAACAGCTGTAAGTCAAGGAAACACATAGAACCAGTGATAACTATCGAAAAAAATGATTCACTTACCGTATGCAGTTTAGAATAAAATAAAAATGTAATATGAGTAAAATAACACAACAACCTTAATTGGTGTCAGAATCGTAAAGACCCCAGTGATATCTGTTTAAAGGACATGCACAACTTGCTTTTATAGATTGGAAAAAATAGTTTACAGATAAAGTGACTGAACATTACAGAAGTCACATATTAGGGCACACAGACGTGAGAATAAGACATTTCAGATTTGTCATCTCCAAGTTATACCCCCTGTTGCAAATTACAATGGAACTATATAAGAGACTGATGAACGCAAGAATTGTCTTTTCTACTTCTCGGCAACTGTTGGTCAAATTTTGATCAAACATTACAGGTATAGGAAGCATCATTTGGCAACACTGAAATGGCACTCGAATAGTTGGTAAAGTCTGTATTTTATGAAAATGAATAGTCAGTAAAGTCCATAAATTTTCTAGCGATATGTTTTTGAAAGCGTGGTTAGCAATTTTCTAATGTAGCATAGGCCAAAGTCATTTTTGTCACTATGTTACTGTAAGAAAATAATAATAAAAAATATTCTAGATAAAAGTTTATTGTTTTTTCCATTTCTGATTATTTTCAACATTATTCCAAGAACATTGTGATTTTTTTTATCAAAATGGAGTTTCTCTTGTATAATTAGCATATATTATGTAGCATCAATAGAACAATTAGTGCAAAGATAAGTGTAACAAACTGGAAATAAATAATAAAATAGAATTCATTAAGTATTTATTTGTCTGGGGTTTTCCTCCATCAAAAAGACTGGATGTTGCTATAATGATCATAATTTGTCACTGCGATGCATTTAAAAAAAGCTAAAGACATTTTAAGACACGTTGGGACAATTCTAGTCATTACTAGAAATACAGGGGAGAAATTATTTAGTTGCTAAGAGAAATATTTCACTTTATTCGAAACTAAATTTTGTCTGATCTCAAAAAATGGTAGCATTATAAAGGTGCTTTATATCACAACTTTAGATTGAGTTTCACTATGGTAGCATTATAATGGTGCTTTATATCACATCTTAAGATTGAGTTTCACTATGGTAGCATTATAATGTTGCTTTATATTACATTGATCTTTAGATTGAGTTTCATTATGGTAACATTATATTGGTGCTTTATATCACATCTTTAGATTGAGTTTCATTATGGTAGCATTATAATGGTGCTTTATATGATATTTATCTTTAAATTGAGTTTCATTGTGATAGCATTTTAATTGCACTTTATATTAAATTGATCTTTAAATTGAGTTTCACTATGGCAGCATCATAATGGTGCTTTATACAAAATTGATCTTAAGATTGAGTTTTATTATGATAGCATTATATCGGTGCTTTATATTAAATTGAGTTTCATTACAATTGTATACATTGTGTATTTGCTTGCTTAAAATATTATTTTATACACTGTGTACTTACTTATACATTTAATTAGAAGTTGTTTATACAGTTGTTTCAGTTATTTACACTTTAAATTTGTTAACATAGTTTAATTGAAAGTTGTTTATGTTTTCCTGTAATTATTTACACATTGTATTGTTTGATTGGAAGATGTGTGAACATGTAATGGTACTTTTTTACTGTTATAAAACTATTCTTCTTAATGTAAGACTCATATTTTCTATTTGACATAAAAATACTTTGTTATTTTGAATGCATGTCACAGAATAGTCACAAACACTTGTGGATCGGGAGGTCGCAGGTTCAAACCCCAGCCTGGTCAAAACAGAGACTTTAAAGTTGGTAGTTGTGGCTTCCTTTCTAACGCTCGGGGCTAAGGGGACAGCATTACGCCTGACTCATCAGTGTCAGTATAATGGACTGACCAGGTTAAGTCCCTGGGCACCTCATTAGTGTCCCTGTGCTATAATGATAGAAATGTCACTGCACAGTATTGGCAAAAATTCCTGGTAAATCCCATCTCAAATACTATGTTCAAGTTCAGAATTACCTCCAAACAAATCTAAAAAACACGAAGTACACTTTGTTGTCTGTATTCACCATCAACGAGGATAGTTGTGGTGTGAAGATAATGCAATCGTATTGTTGAAGATTTTGTTATTTTTTAACATTAAGCAGTTAAAATGATAGCTTATAAAAAGTCTTTACCAAGAAATATTTCTGCAAGAAGAACATTGTCCTTTTTAATAAGTCTGAATTTGAAGTGTATGAACATTATGTACTTTTTCTGCTTCAGTCTTTAAGACCATGGAAACTCATCAGTTTTGATGTGTAATAAAGTTTTGATCTAAAATCCTCTGAATCCTACCCAATGCACATAGTGAGGGAATTTTCCAGTTGACCTATGCTGAGGCGCAGAGTCTACACAGACATTCTGCGGTCTTTTTTTCCATCAATTATAAAGGACATCACAAAGATGGACCTAGGAATGCTGATGAGATACACCTTGGCAAAATTCAAAGATTTATTCCCTTATGAAAAAAAGTGTTGATGGTGTTAGCAGGTATAACATGTATATGATTTGTCTATTTTGATATTGTTAGAGACCGGTTATATTTGTTCTTTTTTGTGTTCATTGTTTATTTTTGTAGGTTTGGTGTTTACTTTTGTGTATTTAATGTTTATTTTCTAATGTTAAGTGTTTATTTCTGTTTCTTTTAGGAAATAAAGAAATGTTTCCTGTAAGCAGTTGTTTGTGTTGCTGTTAAGGATTGTGTTGCAGATGTATATTTGTGTAGGTTCACATGCTGTAAATGTTGAATATTTATAATCACATAAAAAATACATTAAACGGTTGTGCCTTGCTCAAAACTTTGCACTTTCAATATTTTGTAAAAGGAAACGGGTTAAGGAATAATTTAATAGCTTTAGAATGTAACATTTTTTTCTGAAAAAATTCTATGTAAATAAATAAGATCCTTATTACTTAAACAATATATTTTGTATGTTAGTAAGTGTTGGCATTAAAACCCTCCCTGTTACAAAAACATGCAGGTAAATATATCGAGTCACATATAATGCATATTACCATAATGGCAGATGTGAAGGACAGAAAGAGTAAATGTTTGAAGAAAACCTTTTACCAAAAATGGCAGATGTGATGGACAGAAAGAGTAAATGTTTGAAGAAACAATTTAACCAAAAAGAATTATTTAAAGACCTCCCTCAGAGAGTCAGTTGAATAGTCTCTTTAAACAGGTAGCAGCTTAATACAGAGTATAACAATCTAAAACAGTTGTCAACACAAACCATTTTTTTTTCTGCTAGTATATTTATCATTGTCACTATCAGCAATAGTTGTAGGGGCGCCTGTGGTGTAGTGGTAGAGTCATTAATTTGTTGTAACTCCTCTGACTGCTGAAACTTTCACCCTGTGGATTTCCCGGTCTGGGCGAAGGACTTAATGTGGGAACGTCTTCCAGAAGACTTGCGGTGTGCTGCTGGTTTCTCTTCAGACATTTTTGTGGGATCTTCCTCCACTAAATAGCTGGACATCGCTATAATGATCATAATTGGTCGCAGCAATGTTTAAAAAAAAACAACACAAAACAAACAGTAGTTGCTGCAAGGGTCGGACACATGACTAGGTTTTGCTGCATGTCTTTTGCCCTCAGCAAAGAAAGAATGGTTTGGAAACCTTTGTTATACAGTGAACCAAAATTTCAACATAAATCGTAGGTACAAATAATATTTAATTCAAAATAAACATTGATTCATTTTAGCAACTGAAGGCTTTCATTTGAGTAGACTAACTTGAAACATTTTAACCCTTGCAACACTGGTTTACCTCAGTTAAAATGAGCATTCAATTCAAACAACTTTCACTTGATACAGGGTGTTTCATAATTATTTCCTCTGCAATGAAGTTTTGAGTATACTGGAATCTGCTTGTTCATCCAATCATGGACATATTTTTGTCATAGCTTCTTCTCTACAGTTTGTCATCAATTTTCATGAAACTTCACAATTATCTTGTACCATTAGAGAAACTTCACAATTATCTTGTACCATTAGAGTAACTTCACAATTATCTTGTACCATAAGAGTAACTTCACAATTATCTTGTACCATTAGAGAAACTTCACAATTACCTTGTACCATTAGAGAAACTTCACAATTATCTTGTACCATAAGAGTAACTTCACAATTATCTTGTACCATTCATGAAACTTCACAATTACCTTGTACCATTAGAGAAACTTCACAATTACCTTGTACCATTAGAGTAACTTCAAAATTACCTTGTACCATTAGAGAAACTTCATAATTACCTTGTACCATTAGAGAAACTTCACAATTACCTTGTACCATTAGAGAAACTTTACAATTACCTTGTACCATTAGTACTTGTTCAAATGCAGTTTTGTTATGATCAGATAAAAGTTGTGGAAAATTATGCTTTTTTAAATGATCTTTCAGATGTTGATAGCTGTATATGACATCAAGGAACACTGAGCAGGGTATCATTCAAGTGGTGAATAACTTTAAATTGTCCAATCTGATTACTGCTCTTTTCATATGGCTTTCTTGAACAAATGACTTGTAAAAGGTTGTTAATGATGTCGTGACATTAACTTGTCCATTATGTTAACATGCAGAAATCTTGAATATTTTTCCTTTAACAAATTACATGCCTTCCCTATATACACATGAGAAGGGATGATATGACTCATGGTAAGATTATCTATTAATATTATGAAATAATAAATGAGAGTCCACCAACCCAAAATATATTTTTTAAACATATATCCAAATATGTATATATATATACACACACACAAACAGGGATAGTGAAATGTGCAGTTGAATCCTTGATACTAATACATTTGTGTTACAATAATTAACTTACAATAATTAACTTTACTTCACACACACAAATCTACATACACATATACTTAGTAGTAAAGATTATTCTGCAAAATTGTAGCCTACACTGCACTATAATACTGAATCATTTCTTAAGAGTAAATATTATGAAACACCCTGTATATGACTACCTAGTGACCTCCACCAGTGAAATCACCTTTTGTATTGAACTATTGATCTTATGTAGTGTATGGCTGTATGCATACAGCCACAGTGTACACTCAGGTAAGCTGTTTACCTGTAAATGGGAAACCTTGTTGAATAACGGCTGGTACTGTGATAGGATATACACATATATATGGGTAGATATATATTGACATTCAAGCAACACATTACTGCTGGTTAATCATGGAAGATGTACATTTTGACAGAATTTTAAGAAATTTGACAAAATTTAAACACAACTTTGTAAAGTCTTAAAATGGCTTGTTAAATTGTTTGTGTTGTGGTCCAATATTAAGGATAGAAGAACGAGGGACTCCCACTTTGGCACACTATGGCTGGTGGAAGATAGCTTACTTAAGGGTAAGGCTGTAGGTATTTTGTCTTCTATTCTAAAGATTTCTAAAGACAAAAAATGCATTCATTTAGTTATAATTGAAATGCTACTAATGGTAACCTATTTTGGCTTATGTCTAATTCAATGAGTTTGACTCATTAAACACAAAATAAACATTTTATACATACTTTATTTTTTGACTGACCTATCTATTAGATGTTGAAAACGTTTGTTGATATATTTATTTTACCTGTATTATTTTAATTGATTATAGATTATTCAATTACACCTGATTAAATTACATGTACCCAATAAACTTTAATGCATCATTTGATCAATAGAATTGAGAAAACAATAGAGATACTATATACAAATATCTAAACTTCAAAGCTCCAAATTAAGTGAAAAGTGACATCAATAAAGAACCTGACAGCTTGTTCTTTGCATTCAAATTAAAAACACCAGTGTAACAGTTCCTATGTTTAATTCTTCCTCATTCCCAATTTGTCTTGTTGTCATTGTTCTTTACATAAGTTTGTTGAATCACAATGAATTATAACTTCTTTCCACTATATATTACATGTCTACCCTTAGCCTGCTAGAATTTATTTAATCAATACTTTATTCTCACAACTTAATGCACAGGTAACAAGGCATACTGATTTAGACTTGTTATCAAATCATGTAGATTCTGATCTGGATCTACAGTACTGTAGCACTTTTCACTGGTAGTTTGTTCCCAGAGCCTTGACAGCTCAGTTGGTAGAGCAACCTGATAGTACTGGGTAGGTCTGTAGTTCAAATCCTGGTGGAGGCTTACTTTTTCCACTTGTTGCACTTGGTGTCATGGCCTTTTGCTGTAGCCTGTATGTGTTATGATATTCAACAGTGCTGTAAAGTAGAACAAGGGATGAGATTCAGGGTGAATGAATATTATTGTTTAAGGAGAGTTTAGAGAGGCAGTTTTAATAGTAGTTCATTCACAAAGCCTTAATAGCTTGGTATATTAACCCGCTAGTATTTGGAAGGTGGAGGTGCCTTTTTTCTGCTTCTGTTACAAAATACTCTCAGCCTAAATCTTACCTATTTGTGCTAAGCTCAGGTTGAGAAGCCTGGAGTGTACACCTGTAAAACTAAAATTGTATTTGCTTATCTCCTTATCTGTAGGGAGCTTTAAATAACGTTGATCTTAAATCAAGCATTGATAAAATGTTATATTTTAATCAGCATTGTTACAGGTTAAACAGAAGACAGGTAAGTTTATCCAATTAAGTTGGACTTGACCAGATGGAAGTCCAACTCCAAACATTTTTACAATGCGAGGGACTCCCAACACAATGGTAGCATGCTAAGCTTAGCTTCTCCATCACAATTATAAACATTAAAGGAATGTCCACCACTTTTGGTTAAGAAAGACCCTCAAAATTAAATGTCTGGATAGAAACACCAGTGCACTGCAGGTCAGCCTTATCATTTTCAAGTTAATTCCTTTGTATCAAACAGGATGTGAACCCACTTGGTGATAGCTGAGTAGTTGGAGGAGTTTTAACTGCAATTCTATCACTTGACCACAGCTTACAATTTCATTTACTGTTATGTACAATGTATTATTTACTACCAGTACACCCAAGTTTCTGCTCAGTATATCTGTTTAAACTAGGCAACAGATGATTATTCTTTGACTGAACTTTTTGGATTTGTTTCATTTTTCGGACATTGCAGTGACACAATTATGGAATTTGCCGGCATTTTGCCGATACTCTTCAGTGACTTTTCTATCCTTATAGCAAAGGGGCACTTATGAGGTGCCCAGGGACTGAACCCGGCCAGTCCATTATACTGACACCAACAAGTCGGGCATAACGCTGTCCCCTTAGCCTGGAGTGTTAGAAGGCAACCACTACTACCATCTTTAATGTCTGGTTTGAACCAACCAGGGTTTGACACAATTATGGTCATTAAAGACTAGTGTATCCAGGTATTATTGGTTGAGGAAGGCCCAAGACAAATGTCTCGGTAGATCCACCAGCAAACTAGAGGTCAGCTGGAAGACCTACCTACATGAAAGTTCTTGCCATGGCCAGAATTTGAACCCATGGCTTAAAGTGCCATGAGTCAGAGGAGTTACAAAAATCTGCAATGCTACCCACTCAGCCATGAGCCGCCCCTCATGGGGTAATAAATGATGCAGAATAATAATTTGCCCAATAATTTCTTCATGGAAGTAACAAAACCAAGTCATGGAGAGAACTTTCATGTAAAGTACTCCCTCAGATTAGCTGTGGAATGGTCTGAGATATATCGCAACTGGAACAGCTGAGATGGTAGCTCCAATAGAAACTGTAAATGAGCTTGTGAAATATGCATATCAAATCAAAACATTATTATAATAGTCATTAGAGAAATTGAAGCAACAAAAAACTTATTTGCATGGTTTATAAAATTAATTTCAGTTTCAGCTGACATTTTAAATTTGTTTATGCTTGTATTGTTTCAGGTAACATCAGTACAATGGCAAGATGTACCATTGTGAAGCCTTGAATCTGGCATCTACTGCAGACAGACATGAAATGTTGAAGTCTTTTCAGAAAGCACAAAATAATAACAGTATATTCGTTGTTCTACATGTAGGTGGATTTGACAATACGTTAAAAGGATTATATGTCAGCCATAAATCTGGTTGTGTTACTGGAGCTACAAAATAAGTGTCATCATTGCTATAATTGAGAAAATAACTAAGAAAAGTGATGGTGAGCTGATCCTTATAAATTAGCAAAGAAAAATAATTTAGAAGACTGCAGTGATTGTTATTAAAACTACTGCTAAAATCATGGCTGAAAGAGTAGTTAGAAACGTTGAGAATGACTATCTGATGTGCAGTATTTGTCTTAATCGCTACAGTGACCCACGCCTGTTACCTTGTGGCCACACCTTCTGTCGACAGTGCCTCGAAGACCACATCAAGCAAACGGTGACTGATCGTGGTACGCAATACTTCACCTGCCCAAATGATCGCACCCAGGTTCCCAGACCCAAACCAGGCCTGGCACCTAGAGATTGGGCCAATGCCTTTCCTGTAGATACATTTCTAAACAGTCTACTTCATGCTGTTATGATACATGCATCCCCTGTCAATGGTGGGCAAGATCAGCTGATGTGTGAGACCCATGGTGCACGAGTGAAAGAATTCTTCTGTTTAAAGTGTGCCAAATCTGCATGTGCATTGTGTGTCGTTAAGACTCATAAATCGCCAAATTGTGAATGTTTAAGTATGGAGGAAGCTGTTGATAAATTAAAACCAAGGCTTGACAAGTTACGAGAAAGACTTTTAAAACAGTTGCAGCAAGCACGACAAGTTCAGCAAGGAGAAAGCATAGAGGCAACACATCTAAAATACAGCAAAGATCAAGCAATGATGCAGCTAACAGACTTGGAAACAAAGCTGGTTTTCTATTACAAAACAGCAATGAAACAAATCAGTGACATGAAGAAAACCATACATGAGGCAGGTAAAAAAGAAATGACCGAAAACCAGCAAGTCAATGTCATTGTACAAAATATAAATGAAACAGCAGAGAAATTGGAAGAAGTTACAAACCATGGATCAGGAATTGAAATCTTGAATTTGATTCCTAGAATAGAGAAGCAAGTGATAGAATATGAGCATGCACTGAAATCGGTTTGTACAAGCTCTCCCATTGAGCAAGTGCATTTTGTCACAAATCAGAACATCGAGCGAACTTTTGAAAATGCCCCAGTTTTAGGCTCTGTCGTTCTACAGGTTAATGAAGCCAGAACTTCTCGGCGAAACTTCAGTGCTGTTATGGGCCATCATCCTTATATAAACATTCCCACACCAAGGAGAGATTCAGCTCCATCCTCAGCAAGGTCCTCTCTGGCATCAACACCAAGGCGTAGCAGTGATTCTGGGAGTCGAATGTCTGAATTTACCCCTCGGAGGGCTAAACTAACGATAGATGTCCGCTGTGATGACCAGCCTAGTTCTTGTTGGCAGCTGACTGGAGTGGCACTCATTGGTAGCTACATAATTGTTACAGATGCTCATAACAGCAAGGTCATCAAGTGCCAGATGAATCAGCACCCCTCTTTGCATGAAGAGCTTGTACTAGAATGCCCTGTTTGTGTTGCTGGCATTGAGGGATCCTTAAATGTTATGATTACACTCCCGGAAAAATCTAAACTTGCAGTTGTGGGAACTGAAGCTGAATTAGTTCTGGAAGACACTATTGAAACTGTCAGACCTTACGAAGGTATAGCAAATTTGCCAGAAGGACGATTTGTGGTCTCGTGCTGCACTGTTGGCCATCAATGTGTGGATATAATTGATGCAGCAGGAGTTGTGCTTCATAACATCATCAGAGATGGTTCTGGCAATCCTTTGTTTAGCTGGCCACGTTTCTTATCAAGTACTCCATCTGGAAAAATCCTGGTGTCCGACCGGGATCAGCGATCCCTTCTCATGCTGGACCAGCAGGGTACAAAGATATGGCTGCACCAATCACCAGCATCACCTTGGGGTGTGTCTTGTCATGAGGATGGCACAATCTACCTGTGTATGGACAATAATGAGGTGGAGACCCTCACTGAGAGAGGGCAGCTGATCGAACGGCGTTATCTGGATGGACGCGATGGATTCAAGGTGCCATATGCAATACATGCCAAAGGTCCGCATGTGGTAGTCACAGAGTGGGGCTCCCAACTCTTCTCTCCTAGTAGTCCATACATTTATGTCTTCTTCATTGAAGATTGATTGATTGATTTTAATTGTGACAAGTGACAAATCAGTTGACTGATTTTATTTATGGTTATGCCTTCAAACTCAAGGGAGTTAACTCCTGCAATTACTGACAAACAGTGGAACTGTGTTTTGTCATAAGAAGTGACTTTTTCTGAGTGTGGCTAAATTTTATAAATCATTGGTTAGCTACACCTAGACCAGTAATTTGACTTTATCTTAATATTGAATTGTGACACTTTGATTTCCTTTTATGTTATTAAGAAGTGGAATGACAGCTGCAGGAAATTTGAGATCAAAAGAAAAAGAAAAGCATAAATGTGTCTTAGACTTAGTCCAGTTATGATTTTTATCTGTAATGGCATTATATAATTATATGTTGCAATGATTTTTTTATTTGGGATATGTTTAGTTTGTGTGATACCATTTTTATTTTACTTCAGAAGTTCGAGATACACAGTAATTTTATGGTAATTTATTATCTTAATCCTTTGTGACATGATTAGCTCATGAGATTAGTCTTTAATTACTATTAGTTTCTGATCTATAGATAGTGCATGGTCAGGGTGCTTTGCTAAAAGTATTTGTCTCTGAACTTTGCCCTTTATTATTGTGATAGATTAAAATCATAATATAATAATTTGCCCTTATTTGTGATATTAAAAGTGCCTGTGTGATTTGTGATATAATTGGTTAACAAAATAACCCTATATTTGATACAATTAGTTTATGGTTAAGATCTGTATTTATGAAAATATAATTGTTTTTTTTTTGTTTTCTTTTTTTGTAACATCGAATCGTCAGCATTATGGTCATATTGCCGACATCCAGCTAATTATTGATAGAGGAAGACCCCAGACTTATGTCGGGGTATAGAAGAGACACATGTACACTGCAGGTTAGCTAGAAAACCTCCCCACATGATAGTTTTTGCCCCGACCAGGACTAGAACCCACGCGGTGAGTGGCTGAGGAGTTACAAGTCAGCGATTGTAACCACTCGGCCATGGGTGCCCCGAAATATGTTTAGACCAAGTAGTTATACATTAGGAGTAATTTTTTAGTATTTCATTCAAGATGATGCTTTGAAATATGACATCATTTTATTATTAATTACCAAACTTATATAGCGCCCTTTTCATATACATGTTCAAAGGCGCTTTGGTTATAAACTTAGTTTGCTCTTTGGGTTTTCTCATCAAATAAATGAAAAAATGAGCAAAGTGCTTCTGGGGATAACATTAGTGCATGTCTTATCAATACATTATTTCTTTTCTCTGACAATGTGAACTGATTTTGTTGTAAAACTTTTACCCATGTTAAACTATGCAACAATAAAAAACTTCATTTTGAAATTTGTTACAAATACCATTTGTTCTACAATTTTTTTAATCCTCAACATGTGTAGTCGACTGCAAAAGCATATAATTGAATACAAAATTGAACCAACTGTGACTGTTTTTTCTTTGTAAAGTTAGTAAGAATGAATATTCTTGTCATAGGCTTATTTGTAAACATTTAGCTGTATTTGTTTTAAAGTTATTTTGTTTATGTTTATGCTGCATCAATAGCTATCATCATTGGTGACTTTCAACTATTATTATGGAAGGTAGATATAAAACAATAGCTGTTTAGAACCTAAAGAACACAAACTACTTGGGACAATAAAGCGTCTTAAGTATTTGTTTATACAACGTTATTCTTCATAATACAATTTATTAAGAAATTGCTTATTGTTTTCCTTTTTTTTTCACTTAAGTAAGACCAACAATTCTTAATGAATATGACAAGCCACCCAGCAACACCTTGATAGCCCTTAAGTTTTTTTATTGCCCCCGCATCTAGTAATTGAACTGTTTTTCCGTCCAGGTAACCTTTTTTGGCAAGTTGGATATTTCTCAGTTTCTACAAGGAGCAGTGGCATGAAAGTTTACACACTTAACAGTGCACAGGTCATGATCCTGACAAGTTACATAACTCTGGCTACCATATTTCTTGGTTTATCTCCCTTTTTTGTACTTATAGATTATGGTTGACCTGTTTCAGCAAGTTTGATATTTCTCAGTTACTACAAATAGCAGTGGCATAAAATTTTACACACTTAATAAACAGTGCACAGGTCATGACCATAACAAATTATATAATTCTGGCTACCCTTATTTCTTGGTTTATCTCCTCTTTTTGTACTTAGAGATTGTGGTTAATTTGTATCATGACAAACTATGACTACGGGGGCATGTGTTCTCTGAACACAGCGTCTTGTTTAGTCGTTAAATAGTGTCTGTGTGTATATTTCTAAACTTCAGATAACCTTTATTTATTCTAATATTTGTGCTGCATCATGTTCAAATACAGTATTTTCAAATTAAAATAAAGACATTACAAATATTATACACTCTTGCAATACTGCTGGTCTTTCTTTAGGTTTTAGTTTGTTTTCAGTTTTGTTATAATTTTCAGACTTTAGAAGTAGATGTTTTATTTTAACAAAGAAGATAAATTGTTTAAATGGAAACAGTTGTTCAGATCTCTCTCAGTATGTTGTCTAAAACAGTTTTATAAATGTTTTAATAATTTATTTTAAACTGTCTGTAAAGATAAAGGTAAACCTCTTTAAGAAACCGTTATTTTGATAAAGTTGAGCCTCTTTAAGAAACTGTTTTGATAAAGCTGAGCCTCTGTAAGAAACCTTTATTTTGATTAAGTTGAGCCTTTATAAGAAATTGTTATTTTGATAAAAGTTGAGCCTCTATAAGAAACTGTTATTTTGATCAAGTTGAGCCTCTATAAGAAACTTATTTTGATAAAGCTGAGCCCCTATTAAGAAACTGTTATTTTGATAAAGTTGAGAAACTGTTATTTTTCATAAAGTTGAGCTCCTATAAGAAATTATTTTGATAAAGCTGAGCCCCTATAAGAAGAAACTGTTATTTTGATAAAGCTGAGCCTCTATAAGAAGAAACTGTTCTTTTGATAAAGCTGAGCCCCTATAAGAAGAAACTGTTATTTTGATAAAGCTGAGCCCCTACAAGAAGAAACTGTTATTTTGATAAAGCTGAGCCTCTATAAGAAACTTATTTTGATAAAGCTGAGCCCCTATTAAGAAACTGTTATTTTGATAAAGCTGAGAAACTGTTATTTTGATAAAGTTGAGCTCCTATAAGAAATTGTTATTTTGATAAAGCTGAGCCTCTATAAGAAGAAACTGTTATTTTGATAAAGTTGAGCTCCTATAAGAAATTGTTATTTTGATAAAGCTGAGCCCCTATAAGAAGAAACTGTTATTTTGATACAATTGAGCGTTATAAGAAACTGTTATTTTGATAAAGTTGAGCCCCTATAAGAAACTGTTATTTTGATACAATTGAGCCCCTATAAGAAACTGTTATTTTGATAAAGTTGAGCTCCTATAAGAAACTGTTATTTTGATAAAGTTGAGCTCCTATAAGAAATTGTTATTTTGATAAAGCTGAGCCTCTATAAGAAGAAACTGTTATTTTGATAAAGTTGAGCCCCTATAAGAAACTGTTATTTTGATAAAGTTGAGCTCCTATAAGAAATTGTTATTTTGATAAAGTAGAGCCTCTATAAGAAACCTTTATTTTGATAAAGTTGAGCCCCAATAAGAAATCACTCAATCGAGCTGTTACTACCACAGACAGTTAAATGGTTCAGTTTTACAATAAGCTTGATACTAGCTATTTTTCTTGTATAATTCTTTTACAGATATTTACTGTAGACAGTGGGGACAGTAAAAAATAAAAGTTATAGAATTTTCTCTGTAGCTGAAAACAGATCTTTTGCAATTTTATTAACATATTACAGAATAAGAAACAGATCAAGTATACAGTGCAAAACAGTTTCTGGATTTTTATTTTGTTGGTCATGTCGTTGCAAACAAGTATAGAAGACCTTTCGCAAATTGCACAATCTCATTTCCTCCGAGCTTTGACTCCCCATAGACACGATCAACAAACGATATAGGAACCTGAAAAAGACAAATCAACACATCAATATGGTACTTAAAAAATGCCTGTTTCATGGATATATTTCCTGCAATAGTTACGCAATGTCGTCTTCTCAGCCCTTCAGTAAAAAGTTATACACCTACTCAAAATTGAAACTTCATTTTAAAAACTGTTGTTAAGAATAAGCATGTTATACAAAATAAATATACTCCCTTTTTTTAATAGACCTCGTATTCTACATGGGTGTAATAACTATCCCGGGAAAATATGAGCGAGTATGGTTATCCTCTCAATTAGAGTCAAGCTGTATTAAGCAGCCACCCAAAGGACAGCCCAATATTGGCAGCTTATGACAAATTATATCATTATTGAGTGTTTACCTTTGACTGTTTGCATGTACAACTAAATATTACCTAAATAGTAGATCTACTGCAACAAACTTTTCATATCAAAACTGCAACATAACTGCTTGATGAATGTCAATGTAGGTTTCATAATACCTGAAGTACCTAACTGCTTTCAGGAAAGCCAATGTACAATTTAGAATATCCAAAATTTGTAACTGCTTGAGGAATGTCAACATATGATTCAGAATATTAGAAATATATAACTGCTTTTAGGAATGTCAACCTACAATTCGGAATATCCCAAATTCATAACTGCTTGAGGAATGTCAACATACAATTCAAAATATTTGAAATATATAACCTTGAGGAATGTCAACATACGATTCAGAATATCTAAAATACATAACTGCTTGAGGAATGTCATCATACAATTCAGAATATTTAAAATATATAGCTTCTTGAGGAATGTCAACATATGATTTAAAATTTCCAAAATACATAACTGCTTGAGGAATGTCAACATACGATTCAGAATATCCAAAATACATAACTGCTTGAGGAATGTCAACATACGATTCAGAATATCCAAAATTCATAACTGCTTGAGGAATGTCAACATACAATTCAGAATTTCCAAAATACATAACTGCTTGAGGAATGTCAACAAACGATTCAGAATTTCCAAAATATGTAACTGCTTGAGGAATGTCAACAAACAATTCAGAATATCTAAAGGAAAATATTCATTAATTTTTAGTCCTTTACATTATAAAGAATACCATCTTTAATGATTCAGTTTGCATCAAATTATTACTCAGTGAACCAAAATATTTGCTTAACTGTTGTGCCACAAATAGCCAAAATTTGTACATATATTCAGACAGCCGTATTTGGATGGTGCAAGTTTTTAACTCTTCTTTCACATTACTGGCAATTTTATATGTAATCTAAAGAAGGTTTGTGTATTAACAACATGAAACTGCAACAATTTTATAAGCATGTTGTCAAATAAGTTTGAATGTGTAAATCTGTGTTTAAATTAACTACTAGATGGATGACTGCTAGGAATCTATCCTCATTGGGCGATTGGGACAGTATATATATATATATATATATATAATGATAATGACGGTGGGGTGCAGACGTTATGTAATGGGTCACACACTGACTGAAACTGATGACTGACACCTGCTGATTGGTCACTAATTAGGAGTCAATTAAAACAGGATTTGCCCTATCAAGCTGAAATCAGAAGATAACTGACTGCAGATTAGAGGACAATTATATGAAAAATTGTGTGGGAGACCTCAATGGACAGCTTACAGCATAGACACCTCTT
Source organism: Sinonovacula constricta (assembly GCA_007844125.1). Lineage (NCBI taxonomy): Eukaryota > Metazoa > Mollusca > Bivalvia > Cardiida > Solecurtidae > Sinonovacula > Sinonovacula constricta. Next base: position 27,193,720 of record CM017565.1, read on the forward strand.
GACATGCCACACTAGCACAAGTGTGACTGTACAGCCTTTATTGAATAGATTACCTCTCCAATGGTGTAGTTGAACTGCCTGGCTCGAATGATCATCTCCATCTGGAAGACGTATCCCTTGGATACACAGGAGCTGACCAGCTTCTCAAGGACCTCCTTCTTGTACAGCCTACAAACAATGGAGAAAATAACATACGCTGTACATTAGTGAGTACATAAACAGTAACCTTTATTCTGGTGTACTTGGTCACGGTTGATAAAAAAAAGAGCAAAACTTTGTTCACCACATGATTAGTGGAATATAGTATTTCCTCTGATCACTAGATTATGTGGAAAAAAAGGATATTTATGAAAAACTATAGCTAGTCTCTAGGATGGGAGAACCAAAAGGGGTAACATACTGTGTTTTAATTTGAACTGCCTAACCTAATATTTATTGGAAGAAAACATGTGGTAATATTTTCATAGACAGGGAGCAAACATGGTAGATCCTAATCAGTCGGGCCCCAGCAAGTGAGCACAGATATAAACTTGAAGCAGAAATAGTTCTGCCTTCACTGTGTATAGCATGCCATGAACACCTGGCACGATACCACACCCAGTCACATTATCCTGACACCGGGCCAACCAGTGGAACTACCCTTATATTTGCATGAGCATTAGCAATGAAGCTACACCACTACCATTTAACGACTTAGGTAAGTTGGTGCCCGGGATCCAATCTTGACCAGAAAACAAGCCACCCATAATTGATTTGCACTCGACAATTGGCAAAATAATGCCTTCCAGCATGTTTTCAATTTGCAATCCTTGACGCCAGGTCAAACGAAGACATGATCTTAGTCAATTTAGGCACTTATTGAATGGTATAGAGAATAATTTCAAACGCTTCACAATTTGTATCAATTGAAGAATGTTGAAGAACAATTGACTTGAGAAGTTTGGACAGTTTTATACAGGTAAATGGCACTTTAATTAATTCGATGTTGTAAAACATTTGACCGCAATAATCAACAGCTTCTTCAAGTGAGCTGTAGAAGAAAATAATTTTTGGTGTGAAAATGTGAATGATACATTATGGACATTAACGACTGACACATCTAAAATATGTTCATACATTTAAATTTAAAATGACATATATTTCATTGTATCAATGACTTGTACATTTATTCATTAGTTTATTCATTACATTAATGATTACTGTAAGTAATTTTCATTGAATCAATGATTTAAATGCGTTAAAATATTTTCATTACATAAATGATATAGCACAATTTTGTAAAAAAAAAAAAAACATTTTAAAAAGAAGTGTTTTGTTTGTTTGTTTTACATCCCTTTTCAATTGTCGGAGATGTATGAGGTAAACACTTTCACCCAAACTCACTTATTAGGACCAACTCACTATTTAGACCCCTTTGAGTCCAAACACAAGGTGTTCTTAACAGAGGGGTTTTATTGTAAACTAACTGATATTGGGGCATCACTCACCTGAAGCTTCCTGTCAGATCTGATACACCTGGTCTCAGTAGAATTTGAGTAACATAGTTGGCTCCTCGGCTGTAATAAAACCCAGAACCCAATTTTAAAACATAAATCTAATTGAATTTTCTTTACTTCAATTCACTAGCTGGTCTAAACAAGTCATCAAATTAGGATTATTTCTCTTCTAGAATTATTTCTCTTCTGATTTTTTAAAGTTTGATACTTCACTTAAACTGTTAACAACTTTAACTTTACATAATATAGTGGAACAACATTAGCTTTTGTTTTTATATCATTACATTTAGCTTGATGTTTCACTGAAATACTGAATTAATGCAAATAAAATTGTTAAAGTAAAACCTTAACCAAATGTGGTAACCTATCACAAAGAAACAAGTTATCTGAAAATATAGATCTAAAGATGATTTTGGGAGAAGCCAATGCACATCTTTTTATTCTTCAGGATATCAATTAAATAAAAAGTTTATTTTTGTATTCAATAGGAAAATCAACATGAAAAACTGACAGCAGCAGTTAACACTCTACCGACTGCAGCAACCAATTTTTTTATGTTGACTGAATATGTTATTGATTAGTTATTTTAATTATGTAACTCCCTATTGGAGCATTTTGAGGAAGCAACATCATAAAGTATATATTTCATATTATATCTTATTCTGACTTGTGCAATATTTTGCATTTTTAACAATACATATAATTGAATTCTAATGAATTCAGTCATTTTGCTGTGGTAACAGAATGTATTGGTAAATAACTATGACATCTTATTAACTTGTCAACATATCTTTTTCCTCTTTTTTTTGTGTGTTAAATTTATGCATTTTTGGGATAGGGATAGGGATAAGACGGCATTTTTGCCGATACTGCGCAGCGACATTTCTATCATTACAGCACAGGGGCACTTATGAGGTGCCCAGGGACTGAACCCGGCCGGTCCATTATGCTGACACCAACGAGTCAGGCGTAATGCTGTCCCCGTAGCCCCGAGCGTTAGGAGGGAAGCCACTATTACCAACTTTAAAGTCTTTGGTATGACCCGGCCGGGGTTCGAACCCACGACCTCCCGATCCGCAAGCCGACGCTCTACCATCTGAGCTATTGCGGCCGGTATGCATTTTTGGTCATAAGACTAAATACCCAAGATCATAAATATTAGTCCATGCAAAAGCCAGCAAGGTAACCATTTTATCTATTACATTATCTATAATAATCCAAGAGAAAATGTTTATGAAGTGTGGTAAAATGCTCTCCACTACAATTTAATGTAGCATCTATCGTTAAAGAGAAACAAGTTGATTCACTCACCTGATAATCTTTCTCTTTAAATCCCATCCATAAACACCACCAGTGCCAATATATCTTGTTCCAGACACTACATCTAAGTTGCCTTCCTTCTGTGTTCTATGTGATAGAAACAACTTTTTTAACCATTTTTAAATAATGCATTTCTTTTATGTTCACTTTTAATATGTTTAAACACATTTTGTATAATTCATAGTAAAACTCCTTTTACTAATTTAATTTTCTCTGGACAGTCTATTTCCAGAAAAAGATTAGGGTTTTGAGGTTATAAAACATTGAGACTGAGTCAAAGAACTGTCTCAGGCCTCTGATTGGTCATAATCTGAATATGGCTCAAAATCAGACCAATCAACTTCTTGAGAATGATCTCTGACACTTTTATAACTTGGGACCAAGAACTTAGGTTGTGATAACATGGGGCACTGGGTGGTAAAAAAACTTGCTCAAGGAATTCCATGAAATGTCTGGTCTAGATTTTTGTTTTCAATATATATACTTAATATTTAATGCATAACACTACCTTACAATTATGTAATAATCAGTTCTTTAAATTAAAAAGTTTATTTAAAACAGACATATAAATGTAGATCAGTCATGCTACATGTAGTACAAGGAGAAATTAGTTTAAAATCAAATTTTGTTAAATGATAACATGATTTTGTAATAGTATACTCACTTGATAAATTCTGGAATGAATTTTGGCTGGAAAAAAAGGAACCAAATAAGTATAAATAGGCTTCATACAAAGTAAAGACATAAAAGAAGATTTATTTTTATGTGCTTTCTATTTGCTATTGAACTTTCTATGTGCACATGTGTTCTGTATTATCATATACTGTTGTTAACTGAATACAAAGATATTGTTTTTTATTATGATGTAAATATACACCAAGAACATTGAAGTAAATTGCATTCTCCAACTTTCACAGAGGACCATTCTTTTCTCCCTGATAACTTAAAACTTAAAGTTATCTGTACTCAACAGCATTACTTCATTAAATAAGAGTAACATCGTAACATCTATATATTAGGTAAAATGTTAAATATAGATTGCATAATTCATTAAAAAATAATAATATATGGAGTGAAAACATAATGTAAGATTTACAAATAAATACTTAATAGGAGTATTTGCTTAATAATTTATTTCTCTTTGAAACTCTATCCTGCTGGTAATCATCAGAATTTACAGGAAACAGATAAATTTGCATTACTTTAATTTTTGTAAAAAGGCAATTTTTTTATTTAATTAACAGTTTCACATTTTCATTTAAACCCAAAGAACAATCTACTCATGTAATGTCCTGGCAATATAATAATATCCCGTAGTCAGTATATTTTGAAAGAAAGAAAACATCCATGAACTAAAAAAGGTGGTCAAGATGTTGTATCTAATTGTTATACTATTGTTTAGGTGATTTAATTTAGTATGCATGTGTTAAACTCATACTGTTAGTTGCCTTTTGCAGAGTTTTTAAGAGTCTTTAAGAGCATTGGATTTTGCAAGGTTTATCTTGCACAACTAGAAACCATCTCTAGTCCTGCAATGTATACACAGGTAACTATAATAATGTAAAAAAAAGCAAAAGTTTGCCAAAGCACAATGTAAAATGAAATGAAATAGATTTTCTCTGATCACTAGATTATTCTTCCTATTAGAACATGCTGTCCTTCAAAATAATGTGTTGTTTTTAGTCTGGGAGAATCAAATGCACTGAGACACTTTTAAACGTTTTTTTAGTCATGTAAGCTCAACAATTTAACAGCCTTGGGCAAAACATTTTACAATTCCTTGATCTTTTATATAAATTTTGCAAAACAATCATCAACTGTCAACAAGGTTATTAAACATGTTTAAAACAGTTTTGAGAGGTTTCAGTATCAGTTGAGTAATATATCACATTCTGCAAATAACAAGAATGATCAATGATCAAAGATGTAAATATTAAAATTATTATATACAATGTTACTAATATCATAAAATATAATCGATCAAAATTGGTATCATGATGATTTGATAATAGGTTGTAATCTATTATAGTTTTGAATATTATTTTCCAACTCTTCAACTTAATTAATCTATGAAATGCAGTAATAAAAGTCATGCACATATTCCAGTCATAAAAAATATGCTGATTTGATTGATAATGATGTTTAAAATAAAATATATATGAAGTGAAAATTTGTAAAGTTCTTTGTGGCAGGTACCAATGCAAAACTGTGACCAAGTCATTTTAATAAGAACCTACATAAGAGAACTTTACGACCTAACTGCTTAACAAAGTCGGTTCACAGTTTTGCTTAGTGTCACTATTTATTAGAACACCTCTTTTTCTTTAAATATACTCACGTGATGTGAAAAGTCAGCATCCATGATAATAACAAAGTTCCCAGTAGCATGCTTGATTCCATGGATGTAAGCCGTGCCTACAATAACAACAAATATAAATAAAACAAAATGAACAGTACAAATAAACAATATAAATATAACTATACAGTACTTATTCTTTTCCATTTTCCATGTCATCAAAAAGAGAATGAAAGTAGCCTGCCTTGAATGTTTTTGTTTTTTTTTACATTTTAGTCAGGGTACTACCTGCTTCCTCCAAATCTTAGCAAATTTACATAACCCATCTTTGAGATAAAGGCAGCAAGTCATAATTCCAACTCAAGAAATCATGTAGTCTGATTAACATTTTGGAAGCGGTCAGCTAGAGGGTAGTGTTTATGGTATGTCCTAATTTGAATTGACTGTATGAATAAAATCATGTGACCCTTAAATGATGTAACAACAGATATATTTTATTCACATCATTTACTTTTATAATATTTGAAATATTTTACTTGAGAAATTTATTCACCAATCACAAACAAAAATTAAAAGCAATATTCACTGAAAGAATAAAAAAAAAGATCCAGCATCATCGTGAGAACGCAAGTATTTACACATGACCATTCTGTAAAATCCAAACATAACCAATGTGAATAATATGTTCTGAAAAAAAAAAATTGAGCAGTCTTTTAAGACTAAATGAATAATTACCAAGGGCACCTATAGCCACATTTTGTTTTTTTCATGGAAGAAAACCCAAGACAAGTATGTAAACTATGTCTAGCACAACACTCGACACCTCCCAATATGCATAGCTTTTAAGATTCTGTATACCAGTATATAACCAATAACTTACAACTCCATTAGGGAGGCAACTCTTTAGATCAGAAGCTACTGTATTGGCTTCACACTTTGTTAGCCTGGGTTCCAATTCTGCTTGGTGATGAGAATTTTTTTTTCAAACTGTGCTTTGCTGCAACTGTCTGTTGTAAGATTTGGGCTTGGACGAAAGTTATTACCACAGTACAGTCTAAAACTAGACTTTATATGCCGAAATAGCTTCACATCATTATAAATGAAGAGTTTCTCAAAGAAGGGGAGTAGTACAGGCATCGTTATACATATCTTTCCTTGCTTCTGTGTAATAATAAACATGCAACAAGTGAGTTAGGGAGGTGACTCTTTAGCTCAGTGGTTATGTTATTGGTTTCTTACACTGTTGGCCTGGATTCAAATCATTTTTGGTGCTAAAAATTCCATTCAAGCTATGCTCTGTTGGGGCGATCAGTCATAAGAACTTGTCAGCTGCTTGACTCTCACTTGCAGATTTCTGATACATGTAGTTACATCCACAATGTGACAGGCTAAGGAACTTAATACACTTAGTCACTGACAATCACAAACACTTACCTAAGCCAAGTTTCTTCTCTCTTGGTCTCAAAAGCTGTTAAAAAAGAACAATCATTAAAATCACATACAATAATACCAAACATTTAAGCTGTAATTATTACGTTATAAAACATTTTATACCTGAAAACTGCTTACGAATGACTAGAAGCATCAACCGGAATCTTTTCTTATGAACTCATTTTCTGTGAAAATAGAGCAAAAATGTAGAAGTTATTGACAACATACTGCTTTTTTTAATTTCATCATAAGGACTATTTACATGCATCTCCTTGCTTTAATTATATTTTTTTCTACAAGAATTGAGATTTTTTAGTTAATCTTTTTACAGTTTTTATTCTGTTTCTTGTCCAGTTACTATATATAAATACAAAGGCTTCTTTCAAAAGTTCTAAGGGGTAAAATTTTACATCAGAACTTACTATCTTGTCTTTGCCATAGATTTTTTCCAGCTGTTTGGCTGCTTCCAAGGTACCATCTGGACTTCCATCATCAATAATGATAATCTCATAGTCATAACCACTGAAAAGGTGATGCAATAACACATATATGATGTGTTTCATCGAGAAATTTAAAAGAATGATTTGCACTTCTAAGAAAGATTTTCTTCTTAAAGGTCTTATCCGACAGTTTGGACCCATTTTTTCCCTCTCAAAAAAACAAATAAAGTTTAGCTGCCAGAAAAGCCCCTTCATAATGCTGATAATTTATGTCCTATATCTATGTGGAAAGTGAAGCATTCAAACCATACCTGACACTACCAACATATTTCCTATCCAAGCCATGCAGCACAGTAAACTATAAAAAAAAGATTTTCACACCTCAGCCCGAGACTGATAATTTAATCATTTATTTATTGAAAATGTGGAACAGGTACGCTTGATAGATTTAATTTATAAAACAACGGAGTCAAAAATTAATAGTTATATTATAACTATTTGGAAAAGTTAATCTTTGTCGATACCAGTAACCAAATTGTAACAAATATATTATGACAGTATCAGGAAGAAGGCCTCCACACATCATACATTGAGAGAGGCGAAAAGTATGACTTCATTAGGATTGTCATGTCCCTGACGTGCGAACAAATTGAAGCCGCCTTCTACAGACTAATAAACTAATATAATAAAATAAAAATACAAACAGCTAAGTTGAGGAAAAATTTTAGTTCAACAGCTGCGGGAAATAACAACATATTACATAAATAAACACCACCTAATTTTAAGCATTACCGATACTATTGATCATAATACATACATAAATAAATAAATGAACAAATGATTAAATTATGTCTCGGGCTGAGGTGAAAAAATCTTTTCACACGTGGACATACTGAATTCGTCTCAATCAGGTATGATACTATATGTTTACCCATTTACCGAAACGACCGGACTGATCCCTATATAAGATCAATTTACCGAAGTGGTCATTTACCAAACCTTTTAATCAACAAATATTAATAAATTAACACAAACTTTGAAAAATTGTTTTCACACAATTTATGCTAAATGACTAATTGTTTAATATTTTATATTATCAATGCATACATAATTACCTCAAAACTTTGAACTTTAATGATCAAAGAAAAGCACATGCCAATTAAATGGATTTAAAATAATGATTCAGAGTTGATTGAATAATTTTTCCAACACCTTTAATACATTATTGGCAATATAAATTAACACAAACTTTAAAAAATAGTTTTCACACAATTTATGCTAAACGACTAATTGTGTAATATTTTATATCATCAATGCATACATAATCATCTCTAGTTATATATGTATCCACCATAAACAGTTACAACAAAAACTTTAAGTAAATTGTAAAAAAAAATAATTTAAAACCTTATAAAAGAATGATTTTAACATGTTTTTGTAAGGTGTCATTAGTATCAATGATAGTAAATATTTCATAAAGAACAATATCATCATTATATAGTATATCTTCACATTACTATATAATATATATATAGGGGAGGAAACATCCAGGAGGAAACATCCAGGAGGAAATGTCAGTGTGGGGGAAAAGACTGGAAACCAACACCCCACAGTGTCCCCACCCACCTTTTTCCTTGTTGACACGTCATAAATACATGTTACACAAGGCTTTTCGTTAAATTACCGAATATGATTTCATGTCAACATACAAGCCTATTGCAAATTACCTCTCAGTAAAATATTTCACCAACAGCCAAACAATAATAGGTAGGTTTTCTCGTTCGTTGTATGTTGGAAGTAAAACTGAATACTTGTCTTTCGCCATTTTGGATTTGGGGCTCAGTCATTGAATACAAAGTATTCTTACATATATACAAAACAAACTCAAGTAGGTATAAAATTTCTATTTTAAAATAAAAACTTAACACCAAACGTTAAAGTTAAGTGACATTTAGATAAAACTTCTCTTTTTTTTTTTTCAATGCGATAAATGTTTGATCCCTTGTTGACCTTTGCACCCGGATATTGCGAGAGCTCTACAATGTGAAAGTAGAACGGGATGTCAAGTTTTAACATTACAAATGGCTTTCATCGAAAATGACACAGCATCACAAGAAAGGTATTATAATCGAAATGTGGAAATTTAACAATCTTATGATTCGGCAAACTGTTCGACCTTTTATAACGATATACCGGGTAATTCTGGAAAGTCTACCCTAGGGCCTAAGCTTAGAGTTAGACTCAAACTCAGGAGTCAAAGGCTTAGGTTGATGTCTGAGCCTTTTAATTCTCCCTAACTCCGCCTTTGATTTAACTATGACACTTTTTTTCCTTTTATCTTGTCGATGTTAGGTTTGTATGTTAAAAGTCGATATACTTCACTTGTTAATTTCCAAACACTATATCTTTATGTAATTTTCTAGAAAAACAACAACAACAACAACAAAAAACAACAACACCCAGCTTGACTCCATAAATGTAAACTTATATATATAGAATTACATTCATTAAAAATCTTTGTATACAATAGATTTTTTTTTCATTTGGAATTGTTTTGTTAATTCGCTTCATTCAGTCAGTCAGATGACATAAGGAGGCAGAATTAGGTCTAGTAAAAGTGAAGTGGTGTTTGACATCAGGCTAGAATTTGTAAAAAATGTAGTGGTCTTTTGATGAAGATATAGTATTCTGTTTGCTTATTCCCCATCAGCTGAGTAACCATATGTCATGAGGTGTTTCGTCCCATTAAAACTCACCACATCCTTGAGATGTTATGGCCAGTAGGGTGATCATTACTGCCAGGTTGGCTTTCTACATTGTAGATGCCCTTTTAGCAGCTTTACCTAGATCTTGGACAGCAGACTTCCAGGCTTTTCCCTTGCCTGTCAATGCTCCAAACATCCTCCATACTGACTGTGATATACAGCCTCTGGATCCAACTTTCACTGGGAGGACCCATGTTGTCCATCCTTCATCTCGGCACACTTTGACCAAGTCCTGGTACTTTGTCAACTTGAGATCATGAAAATTTTCAATGAGTTTCTCCCATGATATCGTAAGTTTGGCCAAGATGATGCACTGTGGACACTTTGACCAAATAATAATATCCAGGCAACGGGTTTTTCTCATGACTTTAGCTAGGAACAGAAGTCTTCTTTCAAGATCTACCCACAGGGTGCATACCCCTATACCTTGACCGTTGTGGAATGCTGTTCATGTTTGTTGTTTTCCCTTCATGAACAAAGCTCACTATCTGAGAGTTCTTCTGCTAAAGCCTGACTTTCTTTCTCTAGCGTATGGTCAGAACATGATCAGGACTCAATCCGTTTCAACCCAGTGCCAGTGAGGTTAGGCAAGCTGACAGAATGTGTTGCAAAGTGTCTCTTGATTCTCATAATGGTCAGGTTGGCTCATCTGACCTGGAATAGACCCATAGGCATTGGCCATGTTGAGCAATACTATGGTCTTGTCTTCGTTGTTGATCCTGGCTTTTTGAAGCAGCTGGGATAGTGCACACGTGTGCTCAACACATCCTGAAAACCTAGTGTGTCAGAAGGGTCAATGTACTGGTTGTCTGTCATATAAGTAGTTAATCTTCTGGCCAGTACAGAAAAGACAATCTTGCCTTGTACACTCAACAATGAAACTGTTCTAAACTGATGTATAGTTCTTGAGTTTGGTTCTTTAGAATAAAACAACTCTCTGTCTGTTTGAACAAGCTGGGACAGTCCCTTTTCTTAACATCACTCAGAGAAGCTGCCACAAATGATAGAGGAGTTTCAGAAACATGTTTTACGCTTTGTGAAGAATTTGACCTGGCTCTGAAGAAGAGCATGCTTTCATCACAACTGTCTTCATCTTTTTTTGTTGGTTCTAACCTACGATGCGATTGTGGTCTTACCCAGGCATAAGTCTGAAGTCTTCCTCTATCAGTAATTAGCTGGACATTGCTAATATAACAATAACTGCGCAGTGAGGGGTCAGGAAGTCAGAACAGACTCAGCCCATAGGAAATATAAAATAATTACAACATCTTGTCTCCAAGGATGCGATTATATGGCTGGGTGAGATATCTTGTCAAGAGTTTTATGCGGGATTTTCTTTTAAAACAAACAGCCGCAATAGCTCAGTTGCTAGAGCATCGGCTTGCAGATCGGGAGGTCGCGAGTTCAAACCCCGCCAGGGTCAAACCAAAGACTATAAAATTGGTAGTAGTGGCTTCCCTCCTAACGCTTGGGGCTAAGGGGACAGCATTACACCTGACTCGTCCCTGGGCACCTCATAAGTGCCCCTGTGCTATAGTGATAGAAATGTTGCTGCACAGTATTGGCAAAAATGCCGGCAAATCCCAATCCCTCTCTTAAAACAGCACTGTATTTGCTTTACTTGACCAATGTCTCAAGATAACTTAAAGGCAATGGTAGCTATTAAAGTTAAACAAAAAAAAAAAGAAAAAAAAGACATCCCTCGACAAAAAAGACAACATAAAATATGTATAAGTTGTGTTATGTCTGATCTTTGTTTGGCTAACATTTTGTTTTGTTTTTTTTGCGATAGGTTCAACCTTCTTCTCTTGGAGCCAGGAGAAATCTACTTTGAAGACTTCAGTGTTTACTACTACCCTGGGTGTAAGAATGATGCTGATGCAGAAAAAAGGTACAAAAACATAGATATGGGCATTATTCAACTCTTTGTTTCTGAAATTAAGCAAAGGCTATCAGATATTAAAAATCAAGAATGGCATAGATCTGTGTTTGTGTCTGGTAGATGTTTTTCCTACATAGAATTTAGGTTACTTTATAATGTTGAGAATTTCCTTAATGTTATTATGCATAGTACTTTAAGGATAGCTTTTAGAGTTTAGAGGCTTTAGTCACCATTGTAGGATTGAAACTGGGAGACACATAAATGAACCTATAAAAAGGGGTGCTCTTGGCTGAGCAGTTAAAGTCGTTGACTTAAAACTCCTTAGCCCCTCACTGCATAGGTTCAAGTCCTGATTGGGTCGAGAACTTCATTGAGGTTTTCAAGCTAACCAGTGGTACGCCAGTGGTTCTACCCAGACATAAGCCTGGGGTCGTTGTCCACCAATCATTAGCTGGATGTGGCCAATATGACAATAAATGTGCCGTTGCAATGTAACAAAAAACAAAACAAGTTGAACCTAGAGAAAATAGATTATGTACACACTGCTTAAATGTATTAAGTAGATCAGTTGTTCAATATAAACATCATGTGTTTTTTCAAAGCGAAAAATATGTTGCTTAAAGAAATCAGTACTTTTTCAGTTGGTATCAAGAAAGTACCAATTTAGTTAATTTTTTACAGGCTTGTGAAATCTAATAACAAGTATGTTGTTTGGAAATTATTCTTATATGTATTAAAACTATTGAAGTCATAAAATTTTATACTATTATTCTATTAAGTACATGTTATACTTTCATATTTAATTGTTTAAATGCAATGATATATGTTTGGCTTTAATAACAATTATGACTTAATATTTTATTATTTTGTTACAGTAATAGATCCACAATTATAATTATAACTATGCAATTATTCAAAGATATTAATAACTTATGATATACATGCATGTAAGAAATAACAAAGATTATTGTATTTTTCATTTTTGATATTTTAATACAACTCTTTTTTCATGTATGCATTATATATTTATGGATATGTCTTTTGGGCCTGTGGTCTTTATGTACAAGTAAAATTCTGTTCTGTTCAGGTCAGTGTAAACTTGAACTTTTGAAGTAAAAACTTGGCGAGTGGCAAAAATAAATAAATAATAATATAAAATAAAATAAGTATATAAATATATATATAAATATATATTTGTGGTTGCTATTTCTTAAATATATGAGTACTGGTGATACCCAGGATATATATCTTTATTTACTGGAACACACTTTTATGGAGATTAAGTGCTTTGCACAGATTGGCAGGAAATGTAGATAGATATTAAGAAAACCTGTTTACGGTACTATTGAGAATAAATTAACCTTAAGTAAATATCAGTTATGACTATTATCAATTTTCAGCACATTTGAAAGATGGTATCTGGACTGTTTTGCAATATCTAATTCATGTAAAATGTTATACCTTTGTTTTAGAGAATTGATACATAATTTCTGAAAAAAACTTATATTAAAGTCAAAATAAAATGATTTTGAACACTGCCTCAAATGAAAAAAGCTCATAAAATAAATCACTCCAAGTGTTCAGAGTTACCAAATCGAAAATTAATGCACAATGGAGATTTAAAAATAAGCAGAATTACCAAATTGAAAATTAATGCACAATGGAGATTTAAAAAAAAGAAATCGACATCAGAGCAGATTACCTGGATGATGATATAACATATTTACAAAAGTAAGTGGTCATGTGATTTTCTTAATTTAGAATCAGATAGGAGGTTCATGTTTGTAATGACAAGTGGGCTGTTATACTTCACATTTCATATAGATGTAGGACATATATAACAGCATACTGCAGGATCTTTTCAGGTGACAATTATTGATTTGATTGTTTGAGAGAGAAAAAATGGTCCAGTCTGTCATATTCCCCCCTATAACATTTACTTATCATTATGAACCATGAGGTTTTAGAATCTGTGTTAGAGGATCCTGCTTTTGAGCCCTTGATCTTACAAAAGGTCTTAGTATGTTAGTCCTTGGAAATTTACTATGCATTTGCCCCAGGTATCTACTGCCAGTTGGGTGCCCATGGCATAGTGGTAGAGTTGCCGATTTTAACTCCTCTGATCGCTTAGCCTCTCACCCCATTGGTTAAAGTCCGGTACAGGGCGAAAGACCTAATGTAAGGAGGTCTTCCAGCTGACCTGCGGTGTGCTGGTGGTTCTACCTAGATATTTGTTTGAGATCTTTCTCCATCAAAATAGCTGGGTATCGCTATAATGATCATAATTGGTCGCTGTGATGTATTAAAAAACAAACAAAAAAAGATACTACCAGTTTCTCAGTACTTGTTCTACCCAGGAAATGAACAGTATAAAAGTAAATCATAAAAGGCTTGAGTTGTTTTTCAATCAGATATTATCAACTTACTTGAAATAAATGTTGTATTTTCTTTACAGAGGTCAGAGAGGGCACCTGAAACTTTGCTCCAAGTCTATTGTCTTTGTGCCAAAGGAGAAACAGCATCCCATTGTCAAGGTATACAAATCCTCTGATGTAATCTTATTGTCTGTTTTTGTCTTTTTTTCAAGGTTACTCTCAAAACCTTAACGAGCCACATCCTAAATGGTACATTGCACCGTGACGGAGCGCAACGCTTATGACTAGACTATTGTAGCATAACGGAACATATAGTATGTTAACATAACACAAGGAGAATTGTACTGTGCCGTCACATAATTCTTTGATACGTATATACATATATTGTAACAGTTTTCTAATAACATTAGCATGCTTATACAATAGTTCATCGGAAATCTAAATGTCATAATAAATGCTATACAAATACAAAAAAAAAAGTTTATGGTCGGAAACAGAAACTAAATTATATATTACTTTCCGGTACATGCATACTATCTGTGAGTATATTTTTACACGCAAATTAACATTGCACACTACCAGAACTGTATAATTTGTATTAGGCAATTTTATGCAATATTACAGATTAGACACAGCAAAAGTAATTGAAAACATGTCTAAAGTTAATCAATATCAACATAAGCAGTATGCTTGATTGGTTGAACCTTATGGAATGACATTATCCAATTGCACTTATTTTTAAATAAGCAGTTTCTGCACAGGTGCTCTTACATCATACACCGAGCATGGCTGCTATCGCTGACATGTTTGAAACATCATAAAAATAGTTCTGTTTTATTGAATACTTTTGTTATGATAGGTAATATTTGTTAAATTTTAACTAAAATTACCCAGTTATGTGAACCAAAATCTGTTGTGTCCCATGATTCCAGTGGTCTTGGTGATTTTTCATCCCAGGCAATTTTGTTAGGTAATTTGATACAATTTGATACGATTATGTTGTAAATGCGAACTCTACAAATAATGTTTCATATGTATATATATATATATATATATATATATATATATATATATACACATATTAATTATCATATATAATGGCTGTTTTTCCTTTGTTGTTAATATTATTTCAACTTAGTCAACAAGAGAACTTTCATTAAACTTAATAAAAATCTTTTAGCATTGCATTGTCATAAAAGACTTAATGCTTTCATTCAAATCCCTAAATATTCTGAAAGTTATGAATGCGTTTGTATTATTCTTTGACCTGCATTTACATATTAATTTCTCAAAATGATGACATGTTCTGTTTAAGTCAGTGCCAGATAAGGATATGCTATGTACACATCACAGTAAACTGTTTAATCAGAAACGTCCAATGCAGTAACATACATCAACATTTATGTTTATTCTTCATAACTGAAGGAAGGTTTAATTCATTTTCTTTTGCCAGAGAAAATATTTTCATTTATGATAAATCTTGAAAGTTAGGTTTTATAAGTTAGTTTATTTTTTTCTGCTACTGATGGAGAATGTAATATGGGACTTGTATTGTCTATTTAAACATGTATGAAATTTGCACTAAATGACTCTTCAAGATACGCAGCATTGGACTGCTAGTAAATGTTGTTTCTGAGCCTGGATATGACTTTAAAGTGGTTCACACATTGGGAGTAAGTATATCACATTGTCAGCTACTGCAATTACTGCTGTTACTGCAGGTATATAAAATGTTCATTAATTAAATATTTAAAACATATTTACTTCCCTCACTATATTTTAAAAAAAAATTTTTTCAACTTTTTGTGGTGCAAATCCCTACATGAGAAAAACAACAAAACATTACCAATATATTCACACAAGATTTATTACCTGGAATTTTGTATAGTTTAATTTTAATAATTCAACACATACAAGTTTTAAGATAAAATGTAACATTCTAATAATTATTTGATGTTCAGAATGAGTAAATGAGAAAAGCAAATACTTAGAATCGTTCTGTTTGCTTTTCAAGTTTATGTTAATTATTTTTATTTTCGTAGTCATTGCTGACACTTTCTAAGCAAGTGACCTCCTTGAAATCAGTTTTTCTTTCTTTTCTTCTCATTAATCTCAAGAAATCTATGGACAAAAGCTTAATTAGATAGCATATCAAGAAGGAAAACACAATTATAAAAGAAATTAGAATTTGTTTTGGATTATTTTTAGATGTCTTAATAATATGTCTCCCTTATGTAAGTGCTTTGTTTCTAAAGACACAAGCCTTGAATATAAAACTGACTAAGAACCACCTGGTGTATTTTCATATGATTAATATTTTTTTCATTAATTTATATGGAATACCATAGCTTTATATGAATTTAATAGACAAGAATGTTACATTAGAAAGATGAATTATATTAATGCAGTATGGTATACTTCAACTAAATTATTTTAATTTTAAACCTGTCTTCTGCACATGTTTTGCTTCTTTATGTGTAAAATGGAAAAAAAAAAAACACTTTTATTTTTGTGTGTCCTTCACCTCATTCCCCTTCATAATTAGACTAGTTTAAATTCCATGAAACCATTTTAAGAACAATTGAATCTGTTTTAAAAGCTAAAACTTTAGACTAAATAGTAAATTACACCCATTTACATTGCTCTACAGTGGTACGAGAAAATGGAAATGTTTAATAAAATAAAAAAGAACAAATTATAATTTGGTTGAAAATTGACATTTTTTTGATAATTATGAAGATTGGGAAAAGTACTGCAGTCCATTGTAAATGGGTCTCTGTATTGGATCCAGTTAAAGAAGGAAAAATAAACACTGCCTTTACTTGCTGGAAACACTGTTAGGGTGGGGTATATCTTAGGATGGGGTATATCTTTGGGTGGGGTATATCTTAAGGTGGGGTATATCTTAGGGTGGGGTATATCTTATGTTAATGTGGTGAATGGTGTTACAGCTATTAAAGGGTTAAAATAAGTGCTGTCTGCCAGTTTTTATTGAAACTATGACTGTTTTAGGTTCTAATACATGATTATTGGCCTAACAAATTTGCAAGTCGTTTCTTTTTTTAGAATATTTTGATAACAGCTTCTATTTTAAACCTGCGTAGACCCAGAAATACACAATCTAAGCTATATCTTTTTGAATGTTGTTTTAGCCCACTGCTTGCTAAACACATATTTATGCAACTTTGGCAAATAGCATATATTGAGATCACTCAGCTCTTGTCTGAGAGTTGTCTGATTAGGATCTTCACCATTTGCTGCAGAAGCTCTAGCAATATGTCTCGGCAAAATGTGCATGTCACTTTAAGAATACCTGATTAAATAAGTAAATAATTATTGCCATAACATACTATGTATTTTGTTAGTGGGAAGGAAACCTGACTAGCTTTCCTTTCACTTCCTTTTTATCATATAGGCTATGGCAAATAAAATTCATTAAAAAATACATTTTTAAGTTTTACATCTTTTTTATAATTGTAAGCTGCATTAAGAATCTCATCATATTCGTAAAAACATGTCCTAACTAAACAGCTGGTAATTCCTTTTAATGCCTGCTTCCTTCTTTTATAATTGCAAGCTACTCTTTATTGTTGCAAGCTACACAAAGTTAAGAGCAGAATACTCAATTCTTAGGAAGGACTTGTTTACTAACAGATATTTTTATTTTTCAGTTTCCAATGAAAAATATCCAAAGCATTGACGATGCAGACAGTGCCTTATCCATGAAGTAAGTAGCATCACTGTAGGACCTGTTTGCCATGTTTTTGAAATGTTGTTCTAAAATCCTCTGCCCTGATTAATGCCACACACAGGACCAGTTTGCCATTGATTACAAAGTTTGTATAAAACATCTTCGCCCTTTTAAATGCCACACCCAGGCCAGTTTGCCATTTATCACAAAAGTTGTATTAAATCATTCTGCCCTATTTAATGCTACACCCAGGCCAGTTTGCCATTTATCACAAAAGTTGTATTAAATCATTCTGCCCTATTTAATGCTACACCCAGGCCAGTTTGCCATTTATCACAAAAGTTGTATTAAATCATTCTTCCCTATTTAATGTTACACCCAGGCCAGTTTGCCATTTATCACAAAAGTTGTATTAAATTAAATCCCTCTGCGCTAGTAAATGCCACATCCAGTTTGACATTTACTGTTAAAGTTGGATTAAAAAGCCCTGCTCCAATAAATGTCCCTTCTGCTTATTCCTGCCCTAACAGTCTTATTTGCAGTAAAGTTAAGTAATAACAATTAAAGGTGGTAATGGACAGTTTGCCTACATCTAATACATGTAACAACATCTTACCTCAGTTCTGGAGGAAATTAGGCATTATTTCTGCATAAACTCCTACTTTAGTCTTAGTAAAGCTGAGTTTGAACGCTACCTATATTGTTAGACAGAACTACAAATTGCGAAAGAATCACTCTAAATCTTCTTTATTTAGAAATCTATGAATAAGCTTGATAGTGATCTCTGCTAAAAATAGATATGAACGTCAAAGCAGACTACCCGGATGATGATATAACTTAGTTGTCACATGGCTTTCTTAGTTAAAAAATAGCTATCTCTGTGCATGGCTCAGATAGGAAAAATACCTGTTCGTAGTGACGAGTGGGGATTTATGCTTCACTGTTCACCTAAATCTAGAGCATCAATGAACAGCTGTTTGTAGGACCTTTTAAGGTAACAATGACTTATTTGGTTATTAGAGAAAAAAATATTTGGTCCAAACTGTCTGATACCATCTTTAAACTGTTGACTTACTTTAAACAAAATCACAATAAGCCACAAATGAATGTATTCAATATCGTAACAATAATACTATAAATAAATATATGATATGCTTTTATGAAAGATCCTTCTGGTGTGTTGACTGTTTCTGTAAATATTATATTTATTTTGTTTATCTTATATTTGTTCAGTCATAAATAATTAAAAAGTTTTATTATTACTGCTTCCCTTAATGTAAATTATTTCTGAAAAAAAATTATTCTGGATGGTCAATTTGTTTTATTTTTTATAGAAACATTGCAGTGACACTATGATGGTCATCCAGCAATTTTGATAAAGAACCTAGACATGTGTCTGTCTTTAACCATTAACAAAATAAATTGGTTAATTAATCATTTATTATGATTTATTTTTATTTTATGCCTTGTAGGTTTCTCTTACCTGGGAAAAGTTTGAAGATAACAGCAGATGTCTATGTGGAGATGAAGAGAAACAACATAATTAGTCCCTATGTATTCAAACGGGTAAACTTTCTTTGACAAATGTTATTATGTAGTTTATTAGTTCATTTTATCAGTTTTAACTCCCAATGCAGTTGCTTGCTGTTAGTTGTCTCACTTTGATGGGATATTTTTATTTACACTGTTTGTGTGATAGAAAAACCTTCAGTAAGTGCGAGGTTGTAGTGCTCCACAAACCAGGTTTAAGCACGCAAGTCGTTCCTTTTGCTGACAGACCATTCCAGGGCCATAACTACTGGTTTTTCTTTTTGTGTGTTCTGTCTTGTCTCTGTGTTTTTTGACCCCTTTTACAATTATCCTGTTTACCTTTGTCTAGCGGTAGTTTAGATTTAAATATCTGGTTATTCTTATAGGACCTTTTCTTATTTACCTTTTATTCTCAATCTTACTTCTCTTAAAGAGACAACTGACAAGTAAAACTATTTCCAGTAAGTATCTGCTTTGTTCGGGTTTAGACAGATTGTGTACATCCAGATCAGCCCTCTCCCACTGAGTCTCTAGCATTACTTTTAGTTATCTGTGCATTTATTTTCAAGTTTTTGTTGTTTTTGTGAACAATGTTGCATGATAAAAGTGCTTTTTTTTTCAGGAAAAGGGAGATCACTTGTTCACCCTGAACTATGTAAGCATAGAGGATTGTCTCCCTCAGGCTTGCCAATTGCATAGAGCTTCTACCTTATTGTCTGCTGAACAAAACACCATGGTAACCAGTTTATTCACTTTTTTATAAACAATTTTACATGAAATACAGATGAATGTTTCTAAAGGTAACATCAAACAGCTATACAAAAAACTATTTCTTAATCAAATGACACTTCACTGGTCTTTATAAAGTGCATTTGCACAGGCGTCTCGTTTTGTTATTCCATTTCAAGACAGAATATTGTGATTGCATGGGGGTTGAAAGTGACATTTTATATTGTTTAGTTGCCTTCATTGAGGTTTCATATTATTTTGTCTATTTCAGATCAGTGCCATTGTTTTGTCTAGACAGTCTCGGGTCAAATTCAATACAAGTTGGTGAGTGATTTCAATATGTGTTGTGGGGCACCCATGGCGTAGTTGTAGAGTTGCCGATTTGTAACTCCTCTGACAGCTTAGCCTCTCATCGCATGGGTTCGAGTCCCGGTCTAGGTGAAGGATTTAATGTGGGAAGGTCTTCCAGCTGACTTGTGGTGCACCGGTGGTTCTTCCCAACATTTGTGTGGAGTCCTCCTCCACCAAATACCTGGAAGTCACTATAATGATAATAATTGGTCGCTGCCATGTATTTCAAAAAACAAAAACAAAACAGTATGTGTTGTATAATTAATTAAGGATAAGCACTATGTGTGCATAAATTTGTGAAAGCTGACCCACATAATGTTAATTTGCCTATATTACCATAGTCTAGGGGTTATGATGTAAATGTTTGATGCCAGAATGGAGGGTCAGGGTTAAAACCCCGACTGACCATGAGATGTGTATCCTTGGGCAAGAAGTTATATTTTTTTCTAAAAATGCTCTCACTCAAATTTTTGGCAAATTGCCATTTCAAGAGTTAAATATAAACAATTTCTGTCTTGTCATTTTATTAAAATTGGAAACCAAAGTGTACATTTTCCCTCTCTGGAACTTCACCCAAAAATGTGTTTGTCTGCAGGCTAGAGGACCTTTATGAGACCATACAGTTGGAATGTCAAGGTAACAAGATCACTCCCCTCGTCACCAACCCTGGCCGTATCATGGTCACGTCGTCACGTCTCTACTTCCAGCCATTCAACAATGTAGACAGGGTAGGCATTGGTTCATTCTTTAACATATCATTGATTTCAATCAAAAGATAATTATCAATAATATATGTTTTCTTTGTATAGAATATTTAAAATTCCATATTGTTTAAGTCAATGACAGCCTTAAGGCAGGGTGACATAAATTGTGACCATACTAAAACAGGTCATTTAGAAAGCCTAGAAATTATATTATTTGGAATCTTCAAGCATCATTTTCTAAAGACTTTTCAAACAGTACAAAAAAAGGTGCAGATTTAATTAAACTTCCTTCATCAATCTTCATTTAAGATCACTACATCACACAAGTGACACAACTCTGCTTTTTGATTGGTTCGGAGGGTCAGTTTTGTCAAAGGTTGAAAGATTGTTTAGTTTTAAAGATAGTTCAAGATAGCAGAATCTTGTTGCCCTTTGTTTCTTGTTTTCCAAAATAGTGTGAGGATAACTTATTTGTTATTTGATAACTTATTTGTTATTCAACATAATTTTTTTTTTGTGCATAGATGTTTGTTGTTTATTGGGTTTATCGTCCCACCAACAGTATTTCAGTTATCTGGATACGGTGTCCACTTGAAGCAGATATAATTCTGCCTTCACTGTGTATAGCATGCCGTGAACACCTGGCATGATACCACACCCAGTCACATTATCCTGACACCGGGCCAACCAGTCATGGAACTACCTTTATATTTGCTTGAGCGTTAGCAAGGGAGCTATAACACTACCATTTTTAACGACTTTGGTGCATGGATGATTGATATTTATGTGTAACTTTGTTTTTAAGGAAAAATAACTCTAATTGCAGCGTTCTTTCTGGAGGTTTTGCCCTTTTTTTTTCTTAGCAAATTCTCGTACAGATATAATTTTTTAGTATTCATTAGAATTTCATCCAACGTGCACCAATTATAGATATTGATATGTAAGGTGATTAAACTGCCTGTTTTTCTGCAGTTATTTCCCTTTGTTTAATTTTTGCCAAGAAAACATTTGTGCAGACAATTCCTCTATTTTTGGGCAGAATGTATTCACAGATGCCTTCTATTAATCTGCACTTGTGGCTTTGATCTTCGGGTGTATAATTCTTTGCCTTGTTTTAAAAGTGGTATACAAAAGATTGGACCAAATTTTTTTTCCAATAAAATTATTGTTACCTGAAAAGATCCTGCAAAGTGCTGTTTATTTATGTCCTACATCTACATGAAAGTGAAGCATAGACATGTATTTTCTATCAGAGCACATTGCATAGTTAGCTATTTTTAAACGCTGAAAACCATTACACCATTACACCACTTACTCTTGAAATCACATTATATCATCATCTGTGTAATCACTTAAACAACAATATCTATTTTTAGCAGAAGTCCTCATTATGCTTATTTATAGAATTGGAAATATTGAACATTTAGTGCATTTTTATTTGCAATCTTTACTGTCTTACAAAAAAAATGTAGTGATCACAATTGTCTTTATTTAGACAAATGCATCAATTTATGTTAAAACTATATGCTTATGCCCCAAAACATGGGTTAGGTTGTGTTTATTGTTTTTGATAGTGGCAAGCTGTCAGATACCCCCTTTAAATATTACATTTTGTATTTTTTGTAAACAGTTGAAAACCGACAAGAGAGGTAATGATGTATCACATCAGCGGTTGAGTCGGTCCCAGGTTCAAGCCCTGGACCTATCACAAGATTTTTGTCCATCGGCAAGACTATTTAATGATTCATGCCCCATGTAACAACTAATTGAGTACTGTTTCTCTTTAGAAATTAGGCTGTCGAAGGAGTATCATAAGTTAAAAAACTTGCTTTTCAATTGACTAAAATAAAGATTTGTTGAAAAATGTTTATCTTTTAAAATGGAAGAGTACGTGCAATTTCTTTTATGACTTGCATTTACATGTAATTTTTTTTTTCAGGTACCTGTTATAAAGATGAAACTAAAAGACATCAAAAAGATAGTCTGTAGGCGATTTCTTTTGAAACAAATTGTAAGTATACAGGATAAGTATCTTTAAACTTCAGAATTAAAACAAGTTGTTTTTAGCAGTTGAGTTGCTTGCATATACTGTTCAGAATGTAAAAAAAATTAAAAAATAATTAATTAATTAATCTAACATAACCGGCCTCAATAGCTCAAGTGGTAGATCTTTGGCTTGCGGATCGGGAGGTCGCGGGTTCAAACCACGGCCGGGTCAGACTTTAAAGTTGTTAGTAATGGCTTCCATCCTAAAGCTCGGGCTAAGGGGACAGCATTAAGTCTGACTCGACGGTGTCTGTGTAATGGACTGGCTGGGTTCAGTCCTTGGGCACCTCATAAGTGCCCCAGTGCTATAATGATAGAAATGTCGCTGTACAGTATTTGCAAAAATGCTGGCAAATCCCAATCCCATCCCATAATCCAACTTTACAGTTTTTCCCCTGGTTAATGGGTATATTAGATAATCCTATGCTAGTGCAGCGAAGATAAATCACAAGAAAGTAAAAGTACTGACCAGACCTGACAGGTACCCTGTTTACACCAGGGTGAAGTGGAGCAATTCAAGTTGAATATCTTGATCTATGACAAAAGCCAAGACCTGACTGATGTTTGAACCATGGATGTTGTAAGCCAGAGTTCTCTATCTTACCACTGGACTATCATGATCCTTATATAGCAGATAAGCTTCCTTATGATGGATGCATGGGTTTTGGCAGTTTTTTTTAATTGAAATAAATGTTGATACTTATTAATGCATTATATAACTGTTTATACCTCTTTAAGGTATTTTTGCCTGATGAATTATAGTGAACTAAAGATTTGTCTTATTGTTGTACCTTTATATAGACAAATCTTGATATTTTCTGTTGCTGTTTTTATGAAGAATTTAATTTTATATGTATCTATTTAAAACTTTCTGTTTTTTATGAAAATAACTTGTATTTGCAGTGTTCACTATGTCTGTCCCCAGTTTTAAGCTCACCTGAGCACAACGTGCTCAAGGGGAGCTTTTGTATTACCGCTTCGTCCGGCGTCCGGTGTGCGGCGTCAACATTTAGCGTGACCCAATAATGAAATCATCCAAGATTTCATGCAGACAAACATTCTGACAAAGTTTGCCTGCATGAAATCTTGGATGAATTCATAACTGAGTCATGGGGGGTCAAAAAATAGGTTACTAGGTCAAATCTTAGAAAAAGGTTGTGAACACACTAGAGGCCCCATTTATGGTCCAATCTTGTCCAAACTTGATCAGAATGTTTGCCTGCATGAAATCTTCGATGAGTTCATAACTGGGTCACGTGGGGTCAATAAGTAGGCCATTAGGTCAAATCTTAGAAAAAGCATGTGAACAGAGTAGAGGCCACATTCATAGCCCAATCTTCACCAAACTTGATCAGATAGTTTGTCTGCATGAAATCTTGGATAAGTATATTATTGGGTCACATGAGATCAAAAGTAGGTCACTAGGTCACATTTTAGAAAAACCTTGTGAAAAGATTAAGAGGCCACATTGGTGGCCCAATCCTCCACTAACTTGGCCAGAATGTTTGCCAGTATAAAATCTTACATCTGTTTTAATGTGGGTCATGTAGATTCAGTAGGTAAAATTCTAGAAAATGTTATCATCCCAGTGGCCACACTAATGGTCCAATCTTCACCAAAGATTTCTAAAGTAAATAACTTTAATTGTTTGATACCACGTTTGAGCCTACTAGAAGCCTGTGTCATCAGGTGAACGATTAAGGGCCATCATGGCCCTCTTTTTTACAATTAGCCTCAAACAATATCAAATGTTAAGAAAAGATTAAGGTTCAATTTTTTCACAGGTGGCTCTCCAACTCCTTTGGACAATGGCCGATGTTAATCATTATTGTCATCCCATATTATATATATAGATCTAATCTTGAAGACAATTAAAGTAGTATGTTCACAAAAAGTCAAGCTTGATTTTTTTTCTAATTTGGCCTATGAAAACAGAACTTATTAATGACATTTTTTTGTCTAATTTGCCTTTCTTTTAGATTAAAAGTGAAGCTTTTTTTAAAGTGATATAGATGTAAATGGTCCTCTTATCAGTTTTAAATCACCATAAATAAATACCACTGTATTATCTGGGTCCTTGTAACAGTTTAAAGATGGTATCAGACAGTTTGGACCAAAATATTTTTTTCTCATATAACAAAATAAGTCATTGTTACCTGAAAAGATCTTGCAAAATGCTGCTCATTGATGCCCTAGATCTATGTGAACAGTGAAACATAAATCCTCATACCTCATTGCAAACATGTATATCCTATCTGAGCCAAGCTGTAGAGATAGCTAATTTTAACTAGGAAAACCACTTGAAAACTTGCTTTTGAGATTACGTTACATTGGCAATCCGCTCTGACTTTGGGATCTATTTTTAGCAGAGATCACTATCATGCTTTTTGTAAATTTGGAATGATTGAACTTTTGAATGGTTTTATCAGATTTGTACAGTCAAACAATGTAGGCAGTGTTCAAAACCATTTTTACTTATACTAAAGCATGAGTTTATGCAAAACATTATGCCCTAATTCTCCAAAGAAGTTGTAAGGTGTTGTTATATGAATTTGATATAGGCAAACAAAATAGGCATACCACCTTTAACAAATGTAAACATGATACATAGAATCAGACGATCGACACTTCAAATCTATTTAATGATTACATCACTATTTAGACAATTAGTTAATTGACTTTGACTGACATGTAGTACATTTGACATATAATACCACATGCTTTGTTCAGATCTGTACCTTGCCTTTGAGCATCAAGTGGCCAAAACCTGTTGCAATGCTTTTGATTCAACCAAATTAAAGTCAGCACAGTCCTTTAATAGACAACATGTTCACATATAATCCAGAGAGTGGGGCCCATATTCACCAACCATTCTTCAGTCTTAGTCATGACTTAAGCCCAAGTCACAATTTTCATACCAACAAAACTAAGCTTTTTAATGAAGTTTCAATGTGATTTTAAGCTCAATGTAGCAAAGATAAAGTGTCATGCAGAAATACAGAGATGTAGCTAAATATATAATGAAGATATTGTGGATTGAAATCCATGACTTGAGCTATTCTTACTTAAGAATAGTTGGTGAATACTGGCCTAGAGGTACTATTTCAATCCGTTATAAATTATTATTTAAAAAAGTTTACAGTCATTATTTGAAAATCTTCAATTAACATATCTTTTAAACTGTAATTTTTTTGTAAAAACCATTAACCTTGGTTATAAAAAGAATTTGTGATCAGTATATCTAATATTGCTGCTCTGCGATAGATTTTCTTCTTAAACGAGATACATATCATACATTTATAGTCTGTTTATTTCCTCAAAATATTAAAAATATGAATTTTATTCCTCAAAATATTAAAAATATGAATTTTACCATCTGCGACCCAGTCGCTTTTACAATGTTAAGGATTTAAGTGGAATAAACCCAGCTTATTAGACATTTACTGGTTGACCTAATGGCAGTTAAACTAAAAATAATGTGACAAGATGTGGTATCATTTCAGGTGTTCATGACATGCTAAGACAGTGATGGCAGCACTATACTTATTTGTTCAAAAATGTCTTGAGGTGACAAAAAGTTGACACGTTTTAATACAACAAACCAAAAGTCTTATGACCCTACGTCCTTTTACTGTAGCACATCCCTAATGGGTTTTTTTTATTACACATAGAAGGTAATTAGGATAATAAAGGTACAGATCAAGTGTGAGAAAAAATTTATACTGAGCATGTCTTATGCAGTGACATTTTACAAAGCAATTATTAACAAAAATAAATTGTCATATAAATAAATTTATGAAGTTTGTATATGATTAAGGTTTTTTTGCAATTACTATTTTTTGCATAACAAATAATATGACTAAATTTCCCAGTTTAAATGTTCTCAGAAATAAATGGCTAAAAATAAGGTTTAATGTTTTGGAAAGTGCAAAACACAGAAACTTCCTAATAAGTTTTCTAATCTCTCTTTAACTCTAGAATTCTTTTCTTCTTGCCTATTGCATAATATGTTAGGTACATTTTTTTTAATCAATTTGTCTCTGGAAAAAAGAGTCAACAAGATAAATGTTATTTTTAAATGGTTTAAAGTATATATATTATATTTTTTCTCCTTAAGCTTATTGCACCCTATGGGAGCATTCTGAGAAAGCAGTGTCATATCATATATATATATATAATTAACAATAAAGATTTGACGTGGCCGCTGTCATGTAGCATGCTTGACCGTTAATTAAGAGGCCCATGGTTTGATTCCCAGTTGCGGCGATCAATTTTTGTATGTTTTTAGTTTGCACTGTTAAAAAACGATGTTAATTCAGCATTATTTGTGGCAGAAGAACACCAGCTGTCTATCTGTCTGTTTATCTGGCCTTGGACACCTTTTTGTCCAAGCTTCTTCTCCTAAAGTTTTGCATCAATCAGTACCATGGAAACCTGTACACCTTCCATTTTTTGTTATGATCAGATAAAAATTACAAGATTTACTGCACCTTTAATAATATTTTCAGACATTTTTTTGAGAGACATCTGAACAGGGACCAGGTGGGGGGTATTTGTTAGCCATCAAATTCCAGGTCTGATTTCTAACAGAAGTGCTCTTCTCCTTGACATTTTGTTTGATATGTTTCAAAAACAAAATAAAAATAATAAATTAAATTTCACCATAGTAACCAAATAACACAATTGTTTATAATTATTCTCCAGGTGTTGCTTCTGTCAAATCTTGTTTATTGTGGTTACACTTTAAATGGTTCATACATCTGCTGTAGCTGTCATAATCCCTCAGAAATGTTATGAACTAGATTAGAACAAAGGACAGTCTAGATTTAAACAAAATGTGTTCATGTAATATTTAAAATGCTAAAATGTCTAGTAAGTTTGTTCTTTTCTTTGTTTTAACCTTTAACTTGTTGGAAGCACCATTAGGTTTGGTTATGTTCTTTGTTACGGTGGGGTATGTTTTATGTTAACCCTTAACTTGCTGGAAACACCATTATGATGGGGTGTGTTGTATGTTCACCCTTAACTTGCTGGAAACACCATTAGGGTCAGTTATGGTCTATGTTAACCTTTTACTTGCTGGAAACACTTTCAGTTTGGACACATGTTTTATGCTAACCATTTACTTGTTAGAAAAGCTATTAGGGTAGGGCATGTTGTATGTTACTTGTGTGAATGGTGTTTCCCCGCAATATTTTTTTTATAGCATTAAATTTATTGATCTGAAAACTTGCATAGTAAACAAGAAAATTAAAGAAGTATAAAAAACCTAGCTGTTGTATATATTTGAACATTTCACAAACATTTACTTAAGGAATAAACATCTGTATGAAAAAGGCCAATGTTCTTGCTCTGAATTTACTGCTTGCACTGAGAAAACATAATTAACCTCTTAAACATATAAATAAAAATCTTTCAGAGGATTATTAAAGTACCCGGTAATTATCAAAAAGGTTATTTTGACCTTCTGTACCATCTTCAGGGAGATTAATAAACAAAGACTTTGAGTTATGATGTCAGTGACATCTAGAGATTCTTTTATCTCTGACCTCTTGGCTAATGGAATGTACTCTGACTAAGCACACAAGTCCTTTTTGCCTTTAAATGCTAAAAATAGTTGAAAACAGTTACAATATTTTTGAGTCTCCCAACCTAAAGACAACAGAATCTTTTGAAGGACACTATATTCACATTCACTAAGGTGATATTTGATTTGACTATTGATTGTTGTTTGACAAAGTTTTGCTTTTTTATTTCAGTACTTGATGTTGTTTCACAAAGTTTTGCACTTCTGAGCAAACACTTAAAAATCAAGTTTTAGAAACTGACCAAGTTGCTTTTATCATGAAATGAAATATGTATCAAAATTTGAACTACCACTTGTAATACGGTACAAAAACAAGGAAATATAAGACTTACAAGACACTGAGACAAGACATTAGAGTCATGGAGAAAATCAGTTAGTGCCCTGGAACAGTCAGTTGGCAAAAGAACTGACTGGGGTCGGTTTTGATCGCTGTCACCTCACACTTCCTGTTACTCTTCGCCCATTTGCTAGAGCATCGGCTCCAGGTACGAGAGGCCCAGGGTTCAATCCCAGGCCATGTCATCCAAAATAAGACAGTGGTACAGCTCCCTTGCTAATGCTCAAGCAAATATAAGGGTAGTTCCACAACTGGTTGGCCCAGTCTCAGGATAATATGACTAGGTATGATATCATGCCAGGTGTTCACTGCATGCTATACACAGGGACGCTAAACCCAATAAAGAAAAAAACTTCCTGAACGTTTTTTTTTCAAGACAAACACAGAAAATAAAAATATCCCATCACAAAAAACATCATTAGCTGCAGTATATAAAAGATGCATTTCACTTATACAGCATAAAGTGTTAATAAAGTGCTGCCTCCACTGTGATGTATTTTATACATTACCTGGTACTTTACTGATAGGGATCAACTTGGAGCTACCTTTTTTGGCTCAGTGTTACCAGAGTAATTCTACAAATGTATATCAGTCCCGTTCAAAGAGACATTGGTAAATCCCAATCTAGAATTGATCCCAGCATCCACCCTAGTTGGAGCAAAGCTTTAACAGAGGTTTCTGACAACTTGAATCAAATATGCTTGATTTTAAACAAATACCGGACCTGGTAGCGCAATTGGTAGAGCGTCGACTCCAGGTATGGGAGGCCTCAGGTCCAATCCACAGCCGCATAGTCATTAAAAATGGTAGTTGTATAGCTCCCTTGCTAACACTCAAGCAAAAATAAGGGTAGTTCCATGACTGGTTGACCCGGTGTCAGGTAATGTGTGGTATTATGCCAGGTGTTCATGGCATGCTATATACAGTGAAGGCTGCACTATATCTGCTTCAAGTGAACACCGTCTCCAGATAACTGAAATTCTGTTGGTGGGACGATGAACCCAAGAAACAAACAAACAACCAAATAAATTATTGTTACCTGAAAAGATCATGCAAAAAGCTGTTTATTAATGTGCTATTTTAAAACGATGTTCATGTATCACATCCCACTCAGCATTACAAGCATGTATTTTATCTCTGAGCCATGCTGAACAGATTGTTTTTTGTAACTTACAAAACCATATGACCACTTACTTTTGTGATAGTTATAGCATCATCTGTGTTGTCTGCTTTGACATCAATATCAATTTTTACAGAAATCCCCATCTTGTTTATTTATAGATTTAGAATTATTTATTTCACAGTTTGTAATATCTAACGATTGAGGTATTTTTCAAGATTTTATTTACATAGATGAAAGTATGAGTTTATACATAAATTATGTCTAAAGTCCCCCAAAAAGGGATAATGTATTTTTTACATGTACATGTATATGATATAGACAAACTGTTTAATAATAAGTTTAACATAGAGTGTACAGTAATGGATTATAACATCATTGGCCTGGTTTTTAACTCTGTGACAGCCAAAACATTTTTTACTTTTATTTGCTATGACTGTCAGTTGCAAGATTGGGACTTATTATACCATGCATGTCCATTAATGACCCTTGACATCTCAAAATGATTTCTCATCTTCATATCACTGTTCCAGAAACGAGAAGTGTTACAGCTTTATCTTAAATACTGCAGAAAATTATGGTTGGTAATCATTTGTATAATAACTGAGCGACGTGCCTTTGGCTGAGTGGGTAGAGTCTCCGACCTGTAACTCCTCAGTCTCTCACCACATGAGTTTGACATCCCATCGGGTCAATAATATTTTTGTGGGGATGTTTTACAGCTGACCTGTGCTAATGGGTTTACATAGGCATTTGTTTGGGGTCTTCCTCCACTTATAGCTGGATGAAGACAATATGGCCATTATGTCATAATTTTAAGACTTCTTCAAATTTTGCTTTAAAGACCTCCAAAACCCAGATGATCAAGAAAATACCTTGCCATGTGTACTTACTTTGTAATGTTTCTTCAGGGTTTGGAGCTATTTTGTGATGAGAGATGTCCCCACCCACATCTGTACCTGGCCCTGAAGACTCCTGAGGAGAGAGATGTTCTGTATACCACCATAGTGGGGCAACCAGGTCAGTGCTCTCTTAGAACTTACAAAACTCATTGAAATCAGCAATTCTCTTTTCTTTTAAATGTAAGTAATGTATCAGTTATCTCCCTCGTACGTAGGTAATTTGATGTACTTTATACACGAAATATTTCATTTTAATTAGCTTTTTTTCATCATAATGCTTAATCATGAGATATGATTTTATGTGCATGTAACGGTCTAAAGTGGTCTCAGTAGTTAAAAAAGTGGAAAAGTCATAAATTTTCTAAAGTAACTATATATAAAAACTACCCACAAGGGAGATAACACAATTTAATTTGAATAGTTAGAGTAATATTCCAGTGTAAATGAAATAATAGTTAGAGTAATATTCCAGTGTAAATGAAAGCAAGTGGATAAAGATGTATCTTTGATCTTTTATATTGATTATTGATATTCATTTGAAACGTGGATAGTTTTAAGAATAAATTACAAACCAAAATCTACTGAGGGACTGCCCATGGCCCAGTGGTTAGTCTCCAACATGTAACTCCTCAGGCCCTCACCGCAAGGGTTCGGGTCCCAGATTGAGCGAGAACTTTCATGTGGGGAGATTTTCCAGCTAAGCGGCAGTGTGCTGGTGATTCTGCCCTAGTGTAAGTCTGGGATCTTCGTCCACAAATAGTTAGCTGAATGTCATCAATATGACCATAATTGTGTAAATGTATCAAATAAAACCTAAACTAAAATGTACTGATTCTTACAATTTTTTAAAATTATAATTGACAAAATTATATATTTTAAAAAAAATTTCTATGCCACCATTTTGACTCAACCAGGTAACTGGTCTTACATACATTATTAGACTGTCATTGAATTGAACTGCGTTAATAATTGTTTTTTTGAATATTTTTAGATTTACTGATATTCACAACTATTAAGACAGAATTGGGTCGTTGTTAACATAGAATTAACAGAGAAAATTTTCCCTGCCCAAGTATTCTAATAAATTTTTGTGTTTAAAGAGTAGAAAAACTATTGGAAATGGCAGACTGTAGACACAATCTTATAAAAAAATTTAAAATGAGAAAATCGAACCAAAATGTTTAGAATGAGGTTAGAATCTAACAAATATTACACATAAATAACCAGAATTTATTTTAAAGACACAATAACAACAAAAAATCATATCAAAACTTATTGTTAAAGGGGAAAATCTTATTCAAAATCAAATCTGTGGACATTTCCAAAGGGAGTCACTTAACATATTATATCAGAATGGGAACAAAATTTGCTATGTAAAAATACTCTGCCCCAAATTGTAGGTATTATATTTTAATGTCAGTATAAGTTACAATGTGGAATCAATCGCAGCCCTTTTTTATTCCATTTCAGACATATGTCTAGATGAACCAGACCAGATGGACATGACCTTAAGATGGCAAAGTAAAGACATCTCTAATTTTGAGTACCTCATGTACCTGAACAGGTGAATATAATAATTAAGATTTTTTTTTAATTATTATTATTCATTTTTTATCTCCATATTATAAGGCCTGCTCTGTTATTTTCTCATACTGCCAATACAGAACATGACTTTGGTATTGCTGTATAGTTTCTATGTGTAATACCTCATCCATAAATATTCAAAATACTTTGATATAGTGTTTACTCACAGCAGACACAGCATTGTCTTCACTTTGATAGCATGCCACGAATACCTGAAATGATACTTGTTCCTCACTGAGACATGTTATTTTTAAGATGGGTAGAATTTAGATAAACAATGTTGTTATGCTTTAAACGTCTGTAATTAGTTTAAAAGCATCTAAAATGCTTTTGATTCTTTGAAAACAACAACACAGTGTTTTGAAGGCCAGCATGTTCCCATTGTATGTAGAGATCAGAGATACTATTGTTTTATGTTAAGATTCATCAAAGTTTTGGGCGGCTCCCTTGCATTTAGAGTTGCTGACTTGTAACTCCTCAGCCCCTCACCGCGTAGGTTCGAGTCCTGGTCAGGGCGAAAACTTAAATATGGGAAGGTTTTCTATCTAACCTGTGGTGCTCCAGTGGTCCTACTCAGTCTGAGGTCTTCCTCCACCAATAATTAGCTGGATGTCGCCAATATGACCATAATGGTGTTAGTGCGATGTAACAAAAAACAAAAAAAGAACAAAGTTTTGCTTTTTTTAAACATTAATAAAATGCAAATATGACTGACTATGACCAAGGTGCTTTAAGATGTTGATCAAGACATGTACTGGCCTTCTTACAAAAAATTTGAACCTTTTCAATCTTCCATTTTTAGAAGAACCTTAAAATCATTTATTAAAAAAACTCAAACCTAACACAATCTGGATTTTACATATCAAATTTTTTTTTTTTTTTTTTTATTTTTTTTTTTTATTCTGCATGACTTTCAAATATGGTATTATCTTTTTAATTCCATTATGTTCAAATATAATACATTGTTGCAGGACAACTGTCTAACATTTTCAATGTTTTTAGTTTGTAAGACCATAATGACCAAAAATTTCAGCAGAATTGAAATACAGTAACTGATTGTATAGTATTGATCATTTTTAATATGTATTTTGTCCTTCAAAATACTGTCGAAATGTCCAAAAATATTTTTCCTTTTTTCTCATTTTATGACATAAAAGAGTCTTTAGTTTTATTAAAGGTGGTCCTTCATGAATAACCTTTTATTGAACATTTTCTTTAAATCGATGGTAAATGAGCCTTGGGCATTTAAATACAACAGAATTGTTAGCAAATCATACTGCTTGAAAAGTTTTGCTAAACTAGCATGAAATGACAAAAAGGTAATGGCTGAAACTAGATGAGTCACATGAAAAATGTTTTACAAGTATACCAGGGCAAACCCTAGCAGAGAGCGAACTATAGCCAACACTTTAGCCAAATGGAATTTGTAGCCAAAATATTCACTTTTTAGCCAAACTAATAGCCATCTTCAAAATTAATAGTCACATGAAAAGAATGGTTAATATTAAAACAGCTTTATTTATATATCATATATCATATTATATTGACATATCAAACATTGACATATAGAAACATGTTTATATTTTATGTATATGACATGTTGTTCAGCAGAGGTCTGTGTATTTCAATGGTATATTTGTACCATATAATCTAAGATATCAAACATTGTTTAAAGGATCTTGGGATGTCACCCACGTTTTGCTTTTTCCACTTCTTGGGTGGGGGCTTACTGCCCGAGTCAGATTCTAGTGTTCGTTTTGGAAGCATTTTGACTTGTGATATGGCATGAATTTCCACATTTAACACATTTACAACAAAAAAGATGGTGAAAAGTTTCTTGCAGCAGAAGGCACATTTTAGGCTACTGTGTGAAATAAACACAAATGACATCATGTGGATGGAAATGACAGTGAAAGTGAAACAAACACAACAGTATAAAATTAGACCTGACAAACACCTATGTTATATGGCATTGCAGTTTCCCGTTTTTATAGGATTTAGGATAAGATGTTTGTTGTAAGATTAATATTAAAGCTGCAGAAAAGCCAGTGTAATTACACTAAATAAATGGTTTAATTATTACGTCTTTAATTAAAAGCAATTATCAATGGATTAATTCTAATTTACTCACCCTCATTAATTGGTGCAATCAACTGTTTGTTTATTCCTTACTCATGTCAGATTTTTACTTACACCTTATTTCCAGTACAGACTATAAACCAGTCTTGATTGTTAAAATATAGAATGAACATCATAGCAAAAAAAAGGTTGTCACCAATTACTTTCGCAAAATGAATATGTTTGTAGCCAAATTTCATATTTTATCGAAGTTGGCTACGATGGCGATCGCCAGCGTGAGCCCTGGTATACAATACATAATCTATACAGATCTATTGTCAGCTGATGAAAAGATACAGCAAAATAAGGATGGTCACCAATTAAGAAAAAAAAATTCAGAATATTTACTGAAGTTATTGATTGCCAGAAAACAATTGTGTGTTATAATCACATTTAAACCTTAATTATAATAAAGTTCATTAAACTAACAAATAGTTTTAATTTCCCTGTGGATGAAACTAGCATTATTATAAAAGGAAAAATGGTTAAATTGTTTCAACAAATTTAATCTCAACAAAAATGCTTGTTGGTACTGGTAGTAACTGTTTTGTATTGCTTTTTGTTGAAAGTTATGTTTTAAATATAATTTGTTAATTCAGAGTCACTTGTGTCATCATTTAAAGTGCATTTCACGAATAGATATTGTAAACAAAATTATTTGGTGGGGTGCCCATGGCTGAGCAGTTAGAGTCTGGGACTTTTAACGCCTCCGTCCCTCACTGTTTGCTTGAATGAGAAGTTCCATGTGGGAAGGTTAACTGTCCTTCGGTGTGCTGGTGGTTCTAACCAGACATCAGTCTAGGGTCTTCCTCTAGCAATAATTATGTGGATGTCGCCTCCATGGCCATAATTATGTTAGTGCTATGTAAAAAAAAATAAAAAATATTTGGTTAAAGTAATGTAGTGACAGTTTAGCATATGTAAAAGTTGCAATCATTTACATAATTTGCACATCAAGTTAAATAAAATTGTCTATAAGTGTTCACAGATCTCTGTGTCAACAGGAGGCTTATTTTGAACTCCTCTATTTTGAGATAGGAATCTCTGATTTAGTTATGGTATCTTTTTAAATGACTATAAAATTTTGAAAAACTTTACAACATTACACAGTGATTACAAAAAATGTAAGAACATTGTTATACTTATGATGCATAGCAATACTAATAATAAAAATAACAATCAAAACAATAATAATACATTGTAATACTACATTGTTATTAAATATAAATAATATATTACAATCGTAATGCATAACTACAAAAAACAACATTAATGATACATTGTAATAGAAGTATTAATAATTATAATAGTAATAAATTGTTTTAATACATTATAATAATAATAATTCTAATAAGAATAATATTTAGTTGATTTTTTTTTCTCAGCAGTTGATTAAAAAAGAGGTTTAAAGTTACTACTGTCTTATTAACCATCCTCCTGATTCATTTTATAAGCAGATCTAATTTATCTAAAAAAACACATCTAATCTGTATGTATTACATGATAGGACTTTTCTCCAATTTGTCAGATATTTTTGACATGCTGGCTTCAGATTAATGATGTCACTCTACACCCAGCTACCTGATTAATGGTGAAACTATTATAAGCCTTAAAATAGAGCCTCTGTCTAGCCATATTTAATGTCGACATGACATAGACGTAACAGTTTCCAATTATCCAGATAGAGATATCGAAGATTGATACTTGTACTTTACTACAGTGTTTGTTTGTTTATTGGTTTTATTGTCCCACCAACCTTTCAGTTATCTGGAGACGGTGTCCACATGAAGCAGACATTGTGATGCCTTCACCGTGTATAGCATGCCATGTACACCTGGCATGATACATGTACTAAACCCAGTCACATTATCCTGACACCGGGCCAACTACCCTTGTGGAACTACCCTTATATTTGCTTTAGCCTTAGCAAGGGAGCTATACCACTACCATTTTTTACAATTGTGGTATGTCGCGGCCCGGAATCCAACCCAGGGCCTCCTGTACCTGGAGCTGACACTCTACCGACACCAAGTCCGGTGTTTATTACAGTGTCAAATTGTAATTAATTTACGAAATGAGGAAAACATTGGTAAAATGTCTGGAGCTAAAAGTACTAATGTTAGTGAATAGTGGGGGCACTATAAGAGTTACTTTGTTTATCTATAACCCTTCAAAAACAGTTAAGCACTGTGAAATCATGACTATGATCCCCGTTATGTTCTTTTAAATCCTTATTCAAGCATCTGGAGTCTAAAGTTCTCCATGGCTGCCTGTCATTTCTTTCAATCTTTTGACATCAAATGTAGTCTGGAAAGGTTGATATTAATAGGTAACTGTTGTTGAAAACACCATTAGGATGGGGTCGGTTTCTTACGTGAATGGGCAGAATTGTGTTTATCTTTCCAGTAAAGGGAGCTGTCTTTGGTGTAATAAAAGAGCTGCCAACTTCTTACTCCTCTGATCTGCTGTGTGCCGATGGTGCTACCCAGACATTTGTCTCAGTGGTTCTACCCAGGCATAAGTTTATGGTCTTCCTCCACCAATAATAAGCTGGATGTTGCCAATTTGGCCATAACTGCATAATTGTGTCTGTGCAATGTAACAAAAAACAAACTTTTGTCGAGGTCTTTCTCCACCAAAATTACTAGAAATTGGTTGCTGTGGTGTATTTTGAAAAGAAAGACAAAAAAACAGCAAGTTATGGGTTAAGTAAATAGTATGGTAAAAATCTGAAGGACTAAAGTTTTATTTCAGGTCTGTTTCAAACCTAAACCATCAAATCATGAGCATAATATCTCAATTATTTGACCTTGATGCTACTGTACTAATATGTGTATCCAAAGTTTTATTTTATTATTGAAATGCATAATTAACATGCTTCTAACTTTTTGTTTCTAGTAAGGCAGATCGAAGTTTCTATGATCTCACACAGTATCCAGTTCTGCCTTGGATTGTACAGGATTTTGAAAGTGCCACACTAGGTGGGTCCTAAATCTTGATCGATTGTTAAATGGACTTCAATAGTAGACAGACAGGTGGTTGGAATGGTGAATGGATGAACGGACATAGAGCAGGCAATAAGACTGAACAGAAAGACAGACATGAGACACAGACATATTGATGGATGGATGGACAGATAGCGGGATGGATGGATGGACAGACAGACATACAAAAGACAGAAAAACAAGCAGACAGACAGACTGACAGACAGACAGACACAGAAAGATAGACCTAAGACAGACAGGCACTCAGACAGACAGACACTGACTGTTAGGTATGTGTGC